>WOFM01000394.1:0-340172 GCA_011428145.1 Ericerus pela
ATTAGCTACAGAAAGATTATAATGGTTTAAAGCAGCGGTTTCCAATTTTGAGCTTTTGATAGGAATCACTGTCGATTTTCTCTGTTATATATTTGTAAAGGTATAATAATCGGGTTTTTTATTTTTTTTTAAATAAAAAATGGCCAAACAAACAACACTAGCTCATTACCGATACGACTGAACACCATTAACATCTGAGGTCACCACATACACCAGTAGGATAATATTTTCGATTAATGAATTCAGAAAATAAGTTTGGTTCTAGCGGTTAAAAAAGGCAGAACTTAGTAGCTAATTATTAGGTATTGCGAAAAATAGATGCTGTGTCAGACTAAAACTCAGACCCAAAATCAAAAACAATTCTTAAAAAAAAATATGAACAAAGCTAAAATGTTCGCAGTCTAGTTATAAATGAAAAAACGATTGTTCAAACGGTGGTTTCACACATTCATAAAGGAAAGAATAAGAAAAAATTTATAACGAAGATCTTGTCAATATAAATCAATTTACATTATTCTTTTAGAAATCTTTACTCGTCCCTCACGTATTTTTGTGTTTTAAAAGAAACCTTTTTTCTTCTAAATCAAATAAACTCGTATGATAACTAATAAGACACAAATGAAAAAATTCCGAAAAACTTTTAAGTCAAGTTACTCAGTCTATCTGCTGCAAGATTTATCCATTCATTACAAAGCATTGCTCCAAGGCTTTTACATTTTAATACATTTATGTACATAATATTAATTATATAATTATACCTAAATAACAATAAATTCTGTTAAAATCGAAAAATGATAAAACTTTGTTTTCTTAGCTTAGGTTTGGAAAATTGTAGGGTTTGACATGAAACAAATCTTATAGTCATTTGCGAATAATTTTACGGTGAGGATTATTGTAAAAGGGGACTTTTTTCCTTTCATTTTTGAATCGACGATGCCACATTTTAGCTGAATCAGTAGAACCGTCGTATTTCTCGAAAATTATTTTTTAGAAAGTCTCTGAAGGCCATTCTTGAATACATTTCTACGATTGTGGGCCTTTCTCAAATAATCAATCTCTTAATTTTTAGTGTCAAAGAAGTAAACGACTGCCAGTTTCGAAACATCTATGAATTATCGTAAATTTACAAAACAGACCATACGCTGAGACACAGAATATGTTCTACCCGAGTAGACGGCGCCTCTTTGTAATTTAAGAAATTTTTGCGAAGTTACCGTGTCGTAATTTTTAATTATTCATCGCCAAAACCTGTACAAAATACACAAGTGTTGAAACAGAATCTCATTTCAAGAAAAATTATAAAGTACATTATTTTCTTTGTTTCCAGATTTTTGAAGTTCGTTTGATAAATAACCTCGACATTAGAAACAGTGACTTCGATATTTACCAAATGTACCAACTGAAACAACAGATAAATAAAAAAATCACTCTGTAAAATAATTCCCAAACTTTTAACCGTAAGTATTTTCTACCTACAACGCATATGCCTATTTAAGTAAGGAGAGGTACTTGGAAAAAAAAAATGATCTTGATAGATATACTCTATACAAAATAAGAACGAGATGACATCGAACGAGCAGATGGACCAGGGTGAAAGGAAAAGGTAAACATTCACATTATTCAACGAAAGCTGCACCCAAAAATGTTGTTTACAAACATTTTTTTGCGCTTTTCGTAGCTGTGAATTGTGAACGTCTCTACGACGTCACGTCATTCTTATTTGGAATAGACTATAGGTCCTAAGTTTGAGAAAATTCGTTGAACAAAAAATAGGAGCACCTCCATCTATCCATCATCAGTACTTAAGTGATAACAGCCGACTATGAAAAATTCGCCTAAAACAAACGTGTTTTTAGATCTGCTATCTGTCTATCATCAAACTGTGTTATTTACCCAAACACGCAGGATAGAAAATGTCTCATACGGAATCTGGAATCTCGATAATTGATGATTTGATATTGACGTCTATTACATTATTAAATCAATGCACTTTTTGATAATTGTTGAAATAACGGTTCTCCGATGTAAGTAATGATCACCTACTCGTGTATAGGGCACTGATAGAAAATGCAAATGTCAGATAATGATTTTTATTTTAACCTGCAAACAAAAACTTAAACTTTCAGACTTCTACCTTCTTACCTACTGTTTAAATGGTTTTCTCCCAGCCCACACACAGTCACTTTTATTTAACGCATCTACTCATCTTTTATTTCAAAATTTTTATTTTTATTTTATTTCTATATAATTTTTAAATGCGGCCACGAGTTTTTTATTCAACTCAAAACTTGATTACCCCCAGAAGCAAAAATCAGTAAACCAGATACTAACTGATTATTTTCATCCGGATAGTCGTATCGATTTTCAAATCTTGGAAGATAATCGAAAACAATCTGCTCTTAAATCGCTTCTGGAATATTACTGATTGAAAGGAAAAAATAGATTGAAAAAATGGAAAGCCAAGAATTCAAAAAAACCGCCACAAAATGATCTACGATTTGATTATCGAATCGATTAATAATCAACATCACTGACCCAGACTCGAGAGAGTAAGTTAAACCATCAGAAATAAAGGCGTAAATTCTGCTGGTCCAAACTCACAAGATTGATGTATAAACACAAAATAGTGTGGTTGTGTGTGTGTGCAACGCACAACCACACACCAACACTTCATATAACACACACAAATGAGAGTTACGATCGTAAGAGTTACAGTTACGCGAATCTGACAATCGAACTGTAGACAACGAGCAATGAGATGTTTACACATCAATAATCAAAATTTCCAGACAACCGATGTTTTAATAAACTGATTTTTGACCAATATTCACATGACATTTGAAAATTATGAAAAATAATCGATTATTTTATGCCGATTAATTAGGACAATCGATCAGCTGAACAATAATGGACATCACGGTCGTTAAGGAATGCAGATTTTCAAAATAGTTTCTAATTTCAGAGGTCAAGGGCAGCATGTTTTGTTGGAAAATCTGGTGGGGTTTAAAAAATGATGAAAATCATCGAATACTACCACAAGAGGTACCTATGTATTCGTTAATTTTTAGAAAATTTAAAGGAGCGAGAGTCTAAACAATCTCTCTCTGTCTTCAATAACCTCGGCCATTCGGTTGAACATAAAATCATTTTGGAAATTTTTCAGCATGATCAGGCATACAGGCGGAGTGGTAATAAAATTATAGATGATTATTCAATAGGTAGTTATTAAATTATTGGACGATCGTTTCCATATATTTGGGGATTTGTAGAAAAAGGTGGTGGTAGTCTGTGACATAATGTTCACCCAAAAAGTGGTTCGCGCATAATTACGTGGTATTCAATTGCGAATGTTTTAATTTCTTTTGTTTTTAAATGTTGTTCGTCTTGAAAATTATCATCGCCTGTATCTAAGTACGTCACCCTTTTTTTTTTTTTTTTTTTAATATATTTCTGATATTTACACGAATATTATTACTAAAATTTCGATATATTTTGCGAACAAAGACTATTATACCAACAAATGAAATGAGAAACTGAACCATACGCGAATACTTATTTGCTCAAGTGAACCAACAAAATGTAACTTATTCTTTGACATCGGCACCACCGATCTTTTTCCCTCAGAAACATTTGGAGAGAACCGAAGGTGTTACTTTTCGTCATTATTTTCGTGCAAAAAAAAAAGAAACTCTTCACCACTGCGGTACCTATTACAGTTTTACCATGAAGTTTATTTTCTTGTTCGCGTTAATTTTACCATTCGTGGAGTTTGGAGGTAATTATCAAAGATTTTATTGACAAATCAATTCGAATTCGCCGTTAACTCGTTCCAGGCGTGAGAAGACAATCGAGGCTCTTGAACCGAAAATATTTTGGTCATATTTAATTTTACGCAGCGTTTCCATGATGGGAAAACAACTCTATATCAATATTACATCATCCGATATTCCAGAATCCATCTGTGGGGGAGAACCAATTTCTTTTTTTTAAATATCACTTTTCATAGTAGCTTACACAAGGGCCTTACTTCTAGAATGTTCGAGAATATTCGAGAGTGCAGCCAATATGGTTAGCTGAAGAGCAAGAATTTTTCCTGCAAAGAACATTTTATGTACACGAAGACTAATGTATGTCATAAGTGACCCTTTTCCATATCAATTTTTGGGGGAGCTATTTTGTTTTTGGTACGTTACCAGGCCTGCTTCGAATCAACCCCCTTGCATAGTTCTACATTTGACTTCAATTATTAGGCTCGTAAGATTTTTTCGAGATTACTGAAATTGCAACCCTTGAAATTTATCACCGAGCCACTTCCCTATAGCCTAAAGAAGATAATTAAAAAGATGACTCTTCATCTTTTGTTTGGTGGTAATATTCAAACAGGTGATTGAACTACAGATACACAGAAGTGGACTGATAATAGTGAATTTTTTTTTTTTTATCACGTTGACTTAATTATGGGGTATGTACTAAATGTGGGGTACCTATCATTGTTTCTCTTCAACTATTAAAGCAGTCTGCTGAAAAAGAAATCGAGGGTATTAAGTAAGACGGTTCTATTTTACCAATCCACAAAAAACAGTGGAAAAATCACGTCTAAAATGTGTTTTCATCTATTTTTGACTTTTATCACTGTTCTCTTCGACCGTTGGTAACATATTCATAAATTGACAAAATACTAATTGATACTTTGTAATACAATCAATATCGATAGAATATATGCGAACAATTGACTTCTATTTCCAAGTATTGTCAATCCTGTAAGTTGATTCATTCAATTTTAAGCATCTTTTATTTTCATCTCATCAAAATTGAGAGGATGAATCGAATACGGGTACCAATTATTCGTGTTTAAAACAACATATAATAGAGTCAGAATGTTGTAAGTGGCATTTGTAACTTTTATAAGTTTAGGTATTCAGGTGGGATGGGGATTCGAACACCCGTACCAGCTGAATACCTAAAAGTCCCCGCCTCACTGCCACCTAAAATACAGCACTGTATTCACTCGGCCACAGTGCAGGGTGATGGCAATCGAGGGAGAAGCGATTGATAACCGATGATGTGTGGTAGCCGCCACAATAAGAAAGTATAATTAATTTTCATATCACTAATTTTGATATTTTGCATATATTTTCTGGTACCTTAAAATTAGGAAGAGGGTACCCCATTTTGATAACACCTTTTGTGAAGTCATTATGATGAGTCGTGTGACAAAGAAAATTCATGTAAACTCGATGATTTGTTTTACAGACTTTTTAATGTTACAAACGATAACATCAATGACCGTTGATCGTGATTTCTCCACAAATTTCAATTTAGATTGATTTTTCTGATTTTATATACAATTTTACAGTTCGATACCCCATAGGGCCGTATTCGATACCTACCTTTACTTACGCAACGAAAATAGCCTACAACTTATTTGCATGACGAGTGTTTAGCTGGGTAACAACGAGTTTTGAGACAACAACTCGGTTTCGATGCCAATAATTACCGTAGAAATTACCTACTACCCCGCAATAATTAATGGCTGTATCGTTTCTTTCAGAATCCGAGTATACAGTCGATAACTATTGTAAGTGAATTTCTCAATAGTAATCATAGTCGAGCTTGCCTCCGCATTTCATCCGTGCATATTTTTAGATAAGATAATGGCCGTATTAAACGTATACCACAGAGAATTTGCAAAGCATATAACCAACGAATATCTGCAGAAATCGGTAGGACCTCGTTCTGCGGGTAAGTGAAAGTTGTTCAATTTTATTCGTTTTCAATTTTGCATGGACTCCCAGATTAGGGAAAAAATCAAACATCCGCTGCAAATAACTTCCTCGCAAGTTATTGAACGTAGACACAATCTGATATAAGGATGGGACTTGCGAGTAAATGCCCACCCATTAATATAGATTAGGTCTGGTGTTACCAAAGTGCGAAATGTTTTGGAGGTTTTTCCAATGCACTTCTAATGCAACAACCGGTTTCACAGTTGACAAAACTCCGCACTTTGTTAATGCTGCGTTATGTGGACTATTCGTTTTCAAATATCTTCGAAAGTCTTACCCTCATTTGTCGGAAGGATGGCAAGAAGGTTGATATATCTGTTTAACTCCTCAAGAGATATCGATAAAAGGACAAAGTATAACCAACAATATTATAGTGTATCCACGTATTCAACTTTTTATTAACAATGAAGTTGGTACCTACGTTCTTTCCTAGTAATTCTTCTGATAAGAAATAGATCAATGCTATTCGATTTAGCTGGGTAAAATTGAAACATAACAACTTTTTTTTTTTTTTTTTTTTTTTTTGTAAAACGTAAGGAATTATAGGATACAACTGGGCGGAAAAAGTTTCTTATTGCAGACACAGTAGGTAATACTTGATGCGTTTTTAACCCATATTCTTGTTATCAAACAAATTCGTTGGAGTGTTCTATTTGAGTTATATTTTTTCACCCAGCTGAACCCCATCTCCCCATCTCCCCATTTAAGTCCATAAAGTAGAACCGAATATAAACTAATTAACTGTTAACAGAACTGATCCTCTAATAAAACTTTTAGTGCAGAACTTTTTTGAAATACCTAACACAGCTATTGATGAGATTAAATCAGAAACATACAGCGAAAGAGATGACCAACACCGGATCAAAAACACGTCAAAAATATAATACTATAAAACGTCTCGAATTCCAATATTAATTGCTGCGCATGAGTCACAGCTTGATAGTGTGTGTGTGTGTGTGTGTGTGTGTGCGTGTGTGTGTGTGTGTGTGTGTATTGGTATAGAGACGTTTGTTTTCAGATGCGCAGAACGCATAACTCAAATTGTTTCTGTTCTATATTTCACGTATTTTTAAACGACAGTGCATATGGCACATCTCTTTAATTATAGGTCTCTGGATTATATCCGTTATCCATTTTCGGACTGAACTGAGCATTGGATCATCTGCAAGTCCCAGAAGGGCTCAGATTAATTTTTTTCAACTAACATCGAATTATACATCGTCGGATAGGTTTCTTGAGCCGCTGAGTTCCAAAATTAATGATTCGATATTTATGGAATTTAGGTTGCTCGATAAACGAACCTTTGAAAATAAAGGCGTTTAAAAAGGAAAACAATTTCAAATTTACCGATTATACTTTTTGAAAAAAATCTTAAAACTTCGGTACCTAATTAGGAATTTTGAATTTTTCAAAGAACAGACGTAGTAGGTACACATTAAATTTTATTCATTTGATGATTTGTTTCAATAATCAGTTTCGCTTATTTTCTAATGATTCTTTCAATATTTTATCAAAATTCAAAAATTCTGTAAAACTGAAAAATTTTTAAAAAAAGTTCCCGGTTTGAATTAGAGCCAATATTTACCGAAATAGGTATTAGGGAATATTGTGAAAATTATTAATTTAATTCCGATTGTGGATATTTTTGAAAATATTTGTGAAGATGAATATTCTGGAATAACTTTTATTTGCATTGAGATTTTTTATTATTTTAAGATACCGAACAATGGATTAATTTGCAAACCGGGTTTTCTGGCCAAGTTTTGATGCGTTATAGTGTTTTATGGCAGGGTTTTCATTTTCTTGTTGTTTCAACGTTCGAGGTCAAAAATTGATCACGCATGCTATGCTTGTAGTGGCCTTAGCCCTAACTTCGTTTATACTCCGAGAGATTAATAAAATAACGTAGTCACACTCCTCCTCACCAAAGTGCAACTGCTTGGCGACTGCCACAACACCAGTACAGACAGTCAGCGTACTATACGCTGTTGCCAAACCTCTGCACCCTGTAGGTGCGCAGTGGATCGTGTAACATATCACGATAGTGCTGTTCAGCGTCCTGACAACCAGCAGGCAACATGGTAGCAAATTTCTGTCAGTAGTCTACTCACTAACGCACGCACTTGTGGTCTTCGCCAAATGAAAAATTGTTTTTCAGTCGATACCTACCTACCTACTTACCTAATTGTGCTCAGCTTACCATTCAAAGTCGTTATCAAACCGACTTTAATGACGTAGTGAATTCAGCTTACGAAAAAAAGGAATTAAAATTAATAATACATTGTAGGCACTGGGTACCTTGGTGACTAATTATCAAGGGCAGTGCATTATCTAAAGCACTCGCGTAAGTATAACTTAAATCAAGGTGCATCCAACATAATTTCACTCCAATATTGGCTGAGATTCACGATGCGAGGTGTGTTCGTAAAGGAATAGCGACAGTAAAATAATTTGTTGATCGGGAAAAAGGTGGCACCACACCGGTAAGTAGGATGGGTAATTATAATTACATCGAGAAATTAACTTCAACTTGCCGACCGTTTGAACCTAACGCGAAAACTTTTTTATCCTTAAATTTAGATTTTTCCGAAGTGACATTATCCTTCAAACAGGAGCATGAAATTAATGACCTTGTGATGCGTAAGGCGGATTTGCGACTGAATTATCTGTTTCTGGCCGCAACACGTACGACAATTCTACCATATTGTTCAACTGCATAAAATTTGGTACCGACCCCGTAACTATTTATGTTTATTGATTACCGTAAACAATTTGCAGCCCTATTACCACCCACCGTGGAGCAAACATTCAGCAATGGCGCCGTATTGTTCTTAACATTCGAGTCGATGTTAAGCTTCAGAGTATGCGCGTTATATTACAGGAATGGTACGTTAAATTTTCCAACCATTTAAGAACAGATGAAAATCCAAGGAAATCGCTGAAACATAAATTCAGATTAACGTTCTCTCGAGCATGTATTTTTGTAACAAAAATTTAAAAATGAGCCACCCCAAAGTGACTAGCAGAACAAAATGGTGCGAGTGAGGCGCCTACTCAAAAGAATTGATTTGTAAACGACGGCTAATACTGATATCTCCAAACAGAATGATCAAAACTTTTTTCTATAGGTAAACATCTTAGCATTCAGTCTACAGTAAGGGCTAAATGAGAATTACGATCGTCGGAATTGCGTAACTCGTAAGTCGCACAATAAGGTAACTCTCGTTTGTGCGTGTTGCGTGAGGTGCGGGTGAGTGATTTTGTGTGTGCGCAACACGCACGCTCACAACCACATTATTACTCGTATGTTTACACATCAATCCTTCATGAGTAAGCATTGCCCCAGCGGAACTCGCGTCTTTTTTTATACCTAATTAGGTTACCTACGCGATAGGTACAATTCTAAGTTCATAATAAAGAACTTCCCATCAGAACCAACGGTTTAACCAAGCTCAGGTAGGAAGTTCCTCACTTTTGAAGAGGAAAATTTTTTTCAGAGCTTCATTCTGACAAATACCAATATCTAAGGATTATATTTTGATATCTTCGAGGTCAAGAAAAAAAAAAACACAACTGGCCCACCTCGTTCATACCCACTGTGGTTCTATTCTCAAACGTAGGTACGTTCCTGTTCCTGGTCTCAGTTTTCTTCACCATTCGAGTTTATTCTTAGTCTGTGTTTTTCTAGCAATTGAAAGGAACAAACACGGTCTTTTTCAGGGAATAATAGTTTCCCTTCACCATTCGTTTAAAGTAGGCGGTGTTTTAAATAAGAGCCAGCTTGCAAACACCCCAGCAATGATGCTTGTTACCATATTATTATCTGGCTTTACTCAAGTTTCACCTTCCATGTGGTGGTCAATGTGCATTTTCAACAAGAAAATGAGAAAACCGTTTTTTTGTTTTTTCTAACTACTCGGCATTTTCTTTTTGCACTCGTTTGACGCAAGCAGGTAAAGAATAGACAGTTGAAAAGGTCGCCAGAGAGGAAGAAAGTTTGCTACTGAAGTGAACGTTCTACGAACAGCTAAGTGAGTTTGAGCGGGGTTGGCTGAGTGAAGAAGGGGAGAAGCTCGGGGAGCCCGCGGCCTTAGGTATAGACCTATGTGGAAAAATGGTTCGAAAAAAATTTTTACAACAATTTTCCAAAAACAGATACTTTTTACCACTGGTCAATAGTTTCGGGAATTCATCTGAAATGGATGTGCGAGTACAGGCATTCACTATGGCAATATACTTGGTACACTTTTCGATGCGTTCAGCAACCAATATTATCATTTCACAGTAATGGCAGTCAACCTGTCTTGAATGCTTAGGTTACGCTCGCATAGTTAACAGCAAACAACAACAGCACACGGTATTCGTTGCGACAATAAATAAACACGTTCGATGTTTTCAACTGAAACAGTGGTGATTAAAATACGAAAAATAATCCTACTTGGAAAGGAAGTAAAAATAGGAACTTGTTCTTATATTCCAGAACAAACAGCAAAAACAAAATATTTTGTTGCCGCTGTCTGACGTTTACAACAAATTTGATGGCAAACAGCATTTTAGTGTGGATTTGATGGGCACATAGATTCGATTACTACGGTTAGAAATTTCTGCTGCTGCTTGCTGTTCGTTATGTACGTGCCAGAGATGTTGATTATTAATCGATTATTTTCCTTGAATTATATGATTTTTTAGTCGACTATTTCCCTCCAATTAATCGTATTGAATTGGTATCAAAAATTTGAAAAATAATCGAAGAAAATAATGGCCTCTAAAATCGCTTCAGAAGTATTAATAATACAAATAGGTAATTGGAAGGAAAAATGGAATGAAAAAATGGAGAGCTTAACATTTCAGAAAAATCACTCCAAATAATCAATTATCTTTTAATTAAATCGATTAATAATGGTCATCATCGTGAATTTTAATTGATTTGTGGCCAATATAGAAAATAATCGATTGTTTCAGGCGAATAATTAATCCAGATAATCGTAGATAAATAATAATTATAGGTATATATAGTGGGCGCCACTTAATCCGTTCACCGATAATCCGAACCATCGCTTATTTCGCCAAAATTTCTGGGGACAGATCGAAATATTTTTCTTTTTAGTCTCCCGCCTAATTCGGTTATTTTAAATTTTCATTTTTTATTTAAAAATACATCTGCGGAACGTATCTCTTAGTTAATGTCGAGCGTCGAAACATCCGCTAGTTTTTCCAGAAAATGCCGATAGTTTATGCATCACCTTCTAATATTATAGTTTAGTAGATAACGTTCTTACCACATCAGCTGAACAGCCATAACTAGCTCTTCTGTTTAGCCATATATTTTCGTTTATTGTGCAGATTCAAGATTCCAATGAGCTGGACCCATCTCTGTTGACTCAGAGCCGGTTATAAGTACCTACTTTTCTACGCCGGGCTATGATATTTCTACCGGTTCGAGTTATATTCTTAAATGTTCATTGCCATTAACTGGAAATGACTTCGTTTTTAGAGAAATCTGATGATTGAAATTAATTTATCGCCAAAAATTAAGTGGGTCATCGCTGCAAATTTTTTTCTACAACTATTAATTTATGAAAGAAACAACAATTTAAAAAACCAAAAACTTACAGTTTATTAGGTATTTTTTATTCCTTAATTATGGAGAAGTAATTGAGAATAAAAAAATAAATTATAGATGGTAAATTTGAGCACATTTTCTTTGCTTTCCAGCGATTTCAACCTCAGTTTTCTACTTTCAACGGCATGCAGCTGAGAAATCACTGAATGAAAGACAATAGGCTTTTCTCAAAATAAAAATGTTCTTTCAACCAAGATTTTCACGATGTTTCGTTTACAATACCGATTTCTCGATCCTAGAACCTAAAAGCGAACATTTCGAACCTGTAAATTTCACTTTCTGCTCCTTGGACCACAAAATAGTTAATTAGGTTTGGTCATTTTTTCAAATTTCTCGGTTCGACTACCAAACGGTAGTCCTCTGATTCAAGAGGATGAATTTTAAATCCTAAAATGATGGCATAAAATGTGATATTATGGACCAGAGTTGCATGAAATTTATTTTAGGCACGCGTTTATTTTGATCGAAAAAACATTTGACTGTGCGCTGGACTGGACTGGGCTGGGCGATTCGGATACCAATAAACTAAAATTTTCCAGTTGTATCGATTGTGCAGCCGCACAGTATAGTGGATGAATATATGCATATAAGTTTGAATAAGTGACGAGACAAATAACCCGCCAAAACTTGACATGACTGTATTCTATCGAAAAAACCATTCGCCAAGCCAGAGTGCCAATAATACTGTCATTCTCCGTCGGTACTCTTCCGAGTGGAGGGACGTGGGTTGGGCCCGTCGGCAAACCCATTACTAAGCTTGCAGACACCTCGAATCCAGTAGGTACCTGGTTTTCCACGGAGAAACTGCCTCTCCACGTTCGATAAGCTGAATTTTAAATTCCGCCTCTCACTTGGAACTTCCACGCGACCGATTTAAAATTACGTATAGGTACTTTCCATGGTATGCGTTCTAATTGCAGTGCCAGAAGAAATGAATCTATCACTTTCGAATAATTGTGCTCAGATGGCAGCGTACTTTTCCATATTTGGATCGATTCTGCTGCAGGAACGAATTTATGGTAGGTAGCTGTAACGTTTTGTGTTTTATTTAAATCATTATTTTATTTTATTCTATTTTATTTTTTCAGTCTTGCCTCTACTTATAGCGTTTTCGTTTTGTATTTTTTGCCCTCGGATCCGTAATTACAAGGTTTTGTTTTGTTTTTTGGTTTTTTTTTCAGAATTCGGAAAACTTGTAGAACAATTAAGTAACGTATAATTATAATCAGTAAAAATAACTGTTAAAACCGATGCAATTGCTCAACTACCAGCTTGTTTGAATGGACAAGACCAACTTCTTAACTATCAAAATGAATTGACTCTGACATTTCTCTTTCTTTTTTTTTCTTTTTTTTCAGATAAGAGTTTTCTTTCAAAATGGTTCTCAAAGTATTTTGATCATCCTGCTAATTCTGGAACAGGTTTGTCTTCAAAGACTGTTATTCGTAATTTCAACTAAGTAGCTGATTTTTACTTAACTATTGTTTGGGTTTTCTTTTTTTGTTTTGTTTTAAGGTGGTTCCATTTCGGGCCCCAGCCACTCAGGCTGTACGGCCCATAGTACCCATTTAATTATCCGTTAAGAATTATAGCCTATGATGAATGATTTGGACTGAGTGAATCAATGGTTACGTAATTATACAAGGAATTGTGATTAAAATGTTTCATATCGAAAATATTTTTTTCAACCAAAACAAAAATATCCAGACAGTAAGGCTCAAATATAATAACAAATCTTTAAAAGATTTTTTTTTCGCCAGTTTCGTTTCCACAAAAATTATTCTTTTATTTGAATTCTAATTACTTGAACGAAGTTGTGATGACGTCAGGAGAAATTACTATAGGTTCAGCCTCATAGCGAAGACTGAAGTGCAATGGCTTCAACTTACACCGAGGTATTTTGAAATGTTTTAGAGAGGGAGCAAAATGATGCCACCATAGGCAAACCGGGAATCCTTACCTGAGAAAGTGGATTCAGTCAGTCAGTATCTTCTGAAAATGGAACAGATTTTCCAATTTGTGTCTGTTTTTGGGAAGTTAAGAGAATCAAGTAGCCTACCATAATTATTTTTGATACCTATGGAAATACGCGCAGACTTTAAACGTCAGAATTTCACTTTGTATCAAAGACTTCGGAATTTTCTGTATGTATAGGCCGGTCAACTTCGATGACAAAAATACAACCCACGTGACAAATGACGTCAACGGTTCCATTACTCTTATCTTATTTTCTATTGGCTGTTGGTTCCACCAATTCAAAAGCGTATATGTAGGTTACTCGAAGGGGGGTCAACATAATCGCGACTAATTTTTTAGGTCAAGCTTCTTTTCAAAGTGAAAGACCCCCCCCCTCCCCATTATATACGACCTAGAGCCAATTTAAATTCGACTACATGTAAATAAACTTCTAGTACGGAGAAAGATGGGCTAAATATTAATGCGTCCAACGCTGTACTGTCATTGGCCAGTTCCAATACAAATGGAAACCTTTGACATCATACAAAACCAATTGGGCCTGGGAAGTTAAACAACAAATAGTATTTTGAACACTTTTATGTTACTATACTTCTCGTTGTTGAGTCTGTGGGTGTTCTGGTCATGAGTGATCAATCGGAAAAAATCGATACAACAATCGGTTAGTTTGAGATGAGTCGACTAAGCTAATCGATTAATCAATGAAATTATTTTTACTTAATTTTCTGATATACAAAAATTGCTCACAGATTGTTCTGCGAAATGAAAAAGAAGACTTTGACAAATAAATAATTGCGATAAAGAACAGAAAAATAAGTAATATGAGTTACTAGAAGTTGAAAAAAAAATTAACGAGAAAATGAAATTGTTGCAAAAACTGAACAATGAAAGCTACTTTTTGAAACGTCGTAGAGAACTTTACAAGTAAATGCCCAAAGTATTATAAGATGGATACGGACTGGAGGTTCACAGTTGAATTTTTATTTTTATTTTTTGACTGTAACTTCCCAAATTTTTCATACCCCTGTTGAAACTAAAAATAAATGTACCTACCGTAGGAATCGATTAAGCTACTTCAAACCCAAAATACGTTATTTAACAATAACAGAGATATGATTTTTTGGAAATTAAAAAATTTTTTCACTGTATACGGTATGTGGTGCACAATGGGACAGCACGTGGTTCACAGTAGAACATGAACCTAAATGATACAAATTAAATCAAAAATATGTAGTAACTGAGAAAAATAATTAGGCTATATCAATAAATTTTTATTTTTGACAAATCATAATTATAATTTAATAATCCAAATAATTTTTCTGCAAATTATTAGAATTTCCAAACTAATCAATAAAATTATAGAAAAAAAATTCATTTAAAATGGAACAAACTAATGGCTAAGAATAACCAATACCTTTACATAAAATGACTTTCTTCCCTCCATCACTCTCCCTCGCTGTTTTCTTCTTTCTCCCTCATTTCATTTTCGAAAAATATACATCACTTGGCCAGTTATACTACAGTAGGTACAGCATACCTAAATTCACTTTGATTTTTTAACTTTTTGACACTCAATAACTCAGAAATTGGTTGATACGGAAATAATAAATTTTGTTGAATTTTAAATATAATGTGGTATGCGACCCTGGATGGCAGAATCCAACCAAAACACACCAACATTAAATCCTAAGACACTCCACTATGACAGACAAGGGCATTCACCAGCAATGAAGTGAATGAAAGATTACCTGGTGTAGACATGCTCAGTCAGCCATCATCTGTATTACCACTTTAAATCACACACATTTAAAAAAAAAAAAAATTTTAAAAATTGAAGAAACTAAGAGGAAATTCATTGGTAGGAAATTAACCAAAACAGGTCACTGTGTTGGGAATCCGAGTAGGGCAAAATGCCCAAAAGTTTAAAAAATCAAGCCTTAGTAAAATGCATTGTATATAATACTAAAAATGTAGAGACAGAAAAATAATTGTACCAAGTTGTATGGTGGTCAAACGCTGGTTGATGGAGCAGCAAAAAGTTTACAATGTAATTGGCTGTGTCTTCTGCTCCGTGGAGAGAAAAAAAAAGAGAGGGAAGCTAATAACAGGTTTTTAAATCATGTATCAGTGTAGCTATAGTACAAACACTCAATACCAGCCACTGAGTAGGGGCTACGAGTGTGAGAGGCAAAGGGAAAACAAATTTAGAGGGAAGAAAAAAATTTAAAAAGGAAAAAAAATCGTACCTGTACGGACTGGAGTTAGGTGGCTAGCCCTTCAGTCACTCACGGCGTTTTATTTTTAATTTTGGGAAATTTTGTTTTTGAAAAAATAATTTTTAAATTTTATTAATTTTCGAGGGAAAGTCGTATCTGTCAGTAATTAGGTAAATATTTTTGAGGGAAGAAAAAATGTCATACAACTTTTGTTTCAGACAATGGAGGGGGTCAAAATCCATGAATATCTTTTCTAAGGGGCTATGGACTTTTTCTTTGCTACAGTATAAAAAAAAAGAAAAAAACATAAGGGGACTGTGCCTAAGATGATGAACCTGATTTTCAAATGGACCTAGCTCCTCTTTTATTTATGATACAATTATGAAAATTTTACAGTATGTTCCTAAGACACTCAACTTCATTATAAGTTTTAAAAAAAAAGGTATCTTTCTTTATATTTTTGGAATATTAATTTTAGAAAAAAAGACAAGTGCACAATCTTTGGATGATATGTGCCCAAGATTCCATTCTAAGATTGCGCACCAATTAATTCACTAAAAAAATCTAAATATATCGTGGTCTATTGTAAAAAAAAAATCCAAAGTCAAGTATAAATATTATTAAGCCAAATATTTATGTAATATTTATCTTCATCGAGACACAACTCATAAGTATAGTTAAGAGTGTGTACGAGAGATTTCATTTCACTTGTCCTTTGGCCACCAGTTTTTACAGTTTTCAAACATTCTACAAAATGTCAATGTTTAAATAACTTCTCAATTTATATAATTACAGACGTTATTATGGATATTCTACATTGTTCCAGTGCGCAATTTTAGGACTATCGTCTCCACCCAATCTTAAGATGAATCAATTTTTTAAATAAAAATTCCAATAATTCTTCAACACTGAAACAGATCTGTTTCAAAAAACCTCGGAATTATTGTTAAATGGCATAGAAGTGAAATAATGTTTAGCTGATTAGGTACTGAAACTATTTTCTTTTTATATGCTTTTATTTAACTTCATTGGGAAACAAAATTTATATTTTGATTTTGGTTTTTATACGAGCAGACCCGTGAATAGTTACCGAGTTTGCCTCTAGAGCATTACCAAAGCGCTAGGATCGCTGTTGAGGGTAAGGTTGACGTGTATCTGTGTGAGTGCAATAGAGTTCGCTACGTTTCACTTCACTCGTTTTACACTTGAAAATTTAGATTTTTTTAAATTAATTTCTAACACATTATTTTTATCTTTAATAACCTTACGTGTGTTTTCTAAAAAATTAGATCAAAACTAATAAATAAAATATTTCAACCGATAACGTGTGACCAAATGAGTCATAGAACTTAAAACTGCGTTAGATGCAATAACTTAATCCCGGAAACGAGTTATTCATCGACGATGTTACTCACGTCACCATTTTTGCGAGCAAGTCAATGCCCAAACTTGGGAAGTGGACAATTTTAGGCACAGTCCCCCTATAGAAATTCATATATAGGTATAGATATTACTATTGAAACCATTCAGTACATCGTAATGATTTTTTTATATATGATAATTTATTCTGAATTAAGCAAATCGAGAAGTAGGTATAGGTAAGGTCTACAGTTCTGCGCAGGTAGTAACTTGGGTTCCTATAACGTATTCGTCTCCTCCATCTACCGAATCTACTCCAGTATATTTGCCTTAGCTATCTGGCCGGCTCGTTTAATTGCATCAGTTTCTTTCTGCTTGTATAGGAAAAGACACGTTCACTGCAGCCAAGGAAATAGAGAGAATGAGTAAGATAACCAGACTACTGAACGACGTCATCGAACGAAAAAGCTTCAAGGAACAATATCCGTTGCCGCCGCTGGGACCTTCGGTTTTTGACGGCGAAGGCCCACTCGATGGAGAAATAGTACAGGAAATTCGCCTAACATTGGCCAGAGATTTCTATTTTGAAGAGTTTGAGAAAGATTCAGAGGTTGAAACAATGACAGGTGACAAACCAATCGGAGAACTCGAAATCCGCTCGATGTATGAAAGGCAGCGCATTGCGGAGGAATCGCGAGGGGAAATTCAACAGGAAATCGAACTGGCAGACCAACCCTATCTATCGAAATCAATGGAACGAAAAATGGAACGTGGCGAATCCAGCAACGAACCAACTTCCGAAGGTTGTTTGAATATTCTTTTTCTCAATGTCCTTTGACGTTAGCAACAGGAGAATTGAAGAAGTAGCGGCTCTCTTTTCAATGTACTTTTCAACCTGCGACAGTGTTACGAGATTGGCTGACGTGCGAAAATCGTAACAGAAAATCGAAACGTAAAATGAACCAGCCAAGTAGCTTAGCACGAGCAATGGCCGAGTGCGAGACTCAGTAAGATGGGAAATCCATTCAGGGGCAAAGACCATACTTCACGCGGGGACAGCCTTGCCTTGTGTTTTGTTGTCGTTTTTTTGGCAGGCTAAGAAGCCGTCAGTGCTGAAAGCTGCCTCATGATATCCGTGCAATTGTGGAAATTAGTAGCTACATGCGTAGGCCAATATTTTTTACTACCTACTGACCAGCCTCTCTTTATAGGGTCATACATTTGAAATTCGTAAATATGTACAGGGCGACATTTCGAGAAGGGTGTGACGTAAGTGCATGAGACTTTACTTTTGGAACTTCTTAATTTCAAAATAGAGACCGTATGTTTTGGGGAAAAAACATGGATAACAAATTTTTTAGGTAGTGCCTGGGGAATGAACAGATTTCCAAGCAAAATTTCATGCAGTCCATCAGCAAAATTGTATAGGTGTCGATCTGCCCAATGATTCTGAAGTTGTGGCCCTACAAAGATACACACAATCATTCCAGTTTAGTTGTTATAGGCATATATCAAGCAGATATGATAAACACACACTTTTATCGATAAAAATCATTGAACACGTACCAAAACTTTAATTCATTATTCTGAAGCCTAAGGCAATTGGCTACAAAAATAGGACACCAGTTTCATCATATTGGCTCTTCCCCAAAGGAGCAATGCGAACAATTTATCTGAACCATGAAAACAATTCCTCCTTCTCCACTGAAATAACTTAATTATGGCGGGTCATAAATAAACCTTCGAGACTGCAACATCTTCGTCATTGTCCTGCTACACTGCTTTTGCTAATCAGTACTTAGGATTGTTGTAGATACTTACACATTCTCTTGTATTCTAATGACAGAAAAGGAGAAACAAAAAATAGAATTTTTGAGGAACTTGGAGCCGATATTTGAAAAATACAATTATTTATTTACTGGAGACAACAACAGTTACGGAGGTACATGCATTAAACGCATTTTTATTTTATTTTTTTAATTTCTGTAGCCACTGTTACTATTTAGGCATCGATATTTTTTGTTTGCAGAAATTTACTTTAAACAGGTTTGGAAGCAATTACTCACAATTTACGACAAATCGTACGTTACAGTGAAGAAATATTTCAATTACAGCGTGTATGGTAAGAACCTTATGGAATATGTTTTAAAATGGCTATTCTTCAAACCAATGTCGTCTACATTGCGAATAAGCGTATAATATTATACATAAAGGTTCAAAAGTAAAATCTGCGAAACGAACCCAGCGAAGGAACAATTTCCATATCATGTAAACTCACTTTGAACCTTACTGAGGAAGATATTTCTCATAAGTAACGGTCAGAAAGCGATGAAACGTTAATTAAATGCCTCATAAATATTCCTAGTGGTGGGTGAAGTACTTTTGATACCATAATAGAAAATGGTGAACATTCCTCATCCAGTACCAACAACTGGGGAACTATGTATGTAGCGAGTGAGATTATCAAGTAGATAAGTATTACCAGGTTCAAATCCAGCTTAGGATGTTTGGTGTTTTTTTTTAAATGTTATTTCTAGGGCTAGGATTCATATGAAATTTGCATATTATTTTACAGTAATGCTACCAAGTATATATTTGAGTAGTTTTATGTTTCAAAACTTCCCGAGTAAAATAAGCTGCGCATATATTTTGAGAATTTGCATATTTCGATATTTTCGCCATATTTTAGCATACTCTGATCATTTTGAGCATATTTATTCAAAAAAAAGCTAGATTTTACTCTAACGTAAGCAAAAAAAAGTAGATATTCATATGATCAGAGGCCAAATGCCCTAACTAATTCATTCGCTCGATCTACTACTTTTTATTTATTCGATGTCTCTCGTTGTTAAAAAAGAGAAACTGGGCAGTTGAAATAGCAGATATTTTTTAAAATTATTTTTAATTTCGTATTTTCTTCGTCTTTTTGTTTTAATTTTCAGTATTTTCATATAAATAAGCTAAATAAAATTTTTAAAATCCATTTTTCAGTCTTATAAATTGCATTATATTTCTATAATTCAAATTTCCTGTTATTTGATACTCATGTAGCAATAGCATGTTTCCTACATATTTCAGTGTTTCCAACATGTTTTCAGCATTTTTTGATTATTAAGAAGGCATATACTACATAAGCCCGGAAGCGCTTTGGCTTGTTTTGGCCTGCCAACACTGATCAATTCATTATTAGTATAGAAAGAACGAAACATTTGTAGTTGGCGCATGGGACTTGAATTTTGTCTTGAGTTGTATGTTTATTATAATGACGCAATATTTTCATTCAATTTTTAGCATATAAATCGGACGCCCTAGTTATTTTCATTAATAATTTCGTTAGTGTGAAAGGTTATGTGACTTTTTTCAACATACAAAAAGAAAAAAAAAAGAAAGTTATAATATTACAATAAACAGAAATGAGAATAAAAAGGAACCTTGCAACCTCCATGCCTGGATGTAAAACCTTCATGTAAAAATTTTCAAATGGAGGCACATTTATTTGCATCAAGGTTATGCTTCATTAATGATAAAGGCTGATTTTTGCTGGCAAAATATCAGTCTAAACGTTGTCTTTCTGATTATATTCTGTAAAAACAATTTTATATTTGTTGAAAAAATTAAATAAAAACAGGTATAAATCCGTCTGAATATGAACAGAGATATATAAATGATTTCATACCAAATTTCGGCGAAAGTAAAGATGTATGGGCAAAAGTTGCGGATTTTTTGAACATTGCGAAGCAAGATTATAGTACGGCCGGATCACAAAAAAATTTGAAAGGTACCTAATTGATATCAAGTAATAAATTAGAAATTCCGTGTGGCACTAATCATGAAATGAATACCTTAAGTAAGGTAAAGGAGGTGAAGATGCCACACATTTTTAATATTTGAAATAGATTTGGATAAGAGAGCTGAAAAAAGGCCATATTTGACACATGTGTACTTCAAGGTATCATTTTCTACCATTCAATTAAATGTTTATTCAAAAATAACCAAGTAAAAAAAAAAAATTTTTAAACTAATTTTAACCATCGTACATTGCAACATAATGAAGGCTGAGATGGCTAATGGAAATTTGCGTGCATTTCAAAAGAAAAGTCAAATCCAAAATCGTTGAAATTTCTTGAAAAAGTCTATTAAAATTAAAGAACCAGAGCATAGAATCATTTTTCTTAACTTTTGAAAATATAAAAAAATCAGTTAGAATTGTTTTCTAAAGATATTCTACAGTCCCTCAAATCACAATATGGTTTTCCAATGTGTTTACCTAAAATTTAACTAATAATAAAAAGGAAATAGTATAAGATGGTACTGATTTCAATTATTCATTAAATTTAATCAATTAAATATCATTCTGCAATAAGTAATTTACATATTTGTGTAGCATCTTAGCTGCTATAAATGTTAGCAATATTAGCCAATTTGAATTTTTTATTGTTTCACTTTTTTAAAAATTAAATAATAACAATCAAATCAAAGCAATTAAATACCACACCAATCTACAAAAAATTTGCTAATTATTTCATAAATTATCAGAGGAAATAGGACAATTCATTACCACAATAAGTAGTATCAAAATTTAAGTTAATTATTTTTAAGCTCATCATAAATCCAGAATTCACTTTAAAATGAGATGCAAGGAGAGACCAAGTGTTCCTGTTAAAAAAACTTGAACAGAAAGTCTGTTGACTGCTCGGCACCTACCAGCGATGTCATTTTTATTTCAACAGTGCTGCCAGCATGACTTTGTGAAAGTGTGGCATCTTCACTGATGTGGCATCTTTGCTACATTTATCTTATATACCGTAACCATAGACCGAACGAAAAAATATTTTGGAAATGCAGTAGCTTTGTTGGTTTAGAATGGATTCTTTTAATCAGATTCAGATTTTGAGGTGTTATTCTGTTAACAGAAGAACATAACTCGCTCGAACAACACACATATTTACAGATCGTCACACCAAAATCCGAATCTGATTCGCAGAATCCATTCCAAACGAACATATATACGGTACCTACTTAAAATCTTCTTGTCGGGATTTAAGGCAGAAGCAAATGGCTCTGCCAACTTACTGCGAATGGGTGATCATGAAAATGAGGGTCATATTCCTCATTGGCTTAACCGGTGATAATAGACAGGAAAATATGATTATGCTGTTGCTGATAACATTATTAAATGTTAATGTTAATTGAAATTTGTTTTCCTGAAATTTACAAACAGACAGGGGCCTTCAAATTACCTACAGAAAAACTGTGAAGAACAAATTTGTCCTAATATCCAAAAAAAAATAAAATAATAAATGAAAAAACTGTCATTTTATAGATAAACGTAGGTACCCATTTGTAGAAGAAAGAGCATTCTATAAGCTTTAAAAAGGTCATATACTAGCAATTTTATACGTAAGGCAGGTTCCAGTAGTTTCTTCTTAATTCGCATCAGTAAAAATGCTAACTTTTTCGTATCCTGACGATCATCGATGAATAAGTAGACATAACATGTCTTCAGTTTTCTCATTTTATGAACAACTGAGAAAATTATTCATGT
The DNA here is from genome assembly GCA_011428145.1 of Ericerus pela. Lineage (NCBI taxonomy): Eukaryota > Metazoa > Arthropoda > Insecta > Hemiptera > Coccidae > Ericerus > Ericerus pela. The sequence goes on from WOFM01000394.1 coordinate 22,504, forward strand.
TTTAATATATTTTAATATTAGCTATAGTATACGGTAGAAGGAAGTGTGTTCTTCGAATTGGTAAAAGTGTATTAGTTCTATTCACATTCTTCTCAATTCACATCGATAAAAACCTTATATTTTTTGCGCAGCTAAAAAGTAATTAGTGGACATAATATTATATTCATCAAGTTTAATTTTCTTGCTTTCCTGAAAAATTGAGAAAAGTGTCCTATCAGCTTTCAGAAAATAACCAGGTAAATTAGTTACCAGTTTCAGCTTAAAATTTTCCATAAAGTCGAGTGTTGCATTCACGTAGGTAATATATATGATCACCCATTCACAAGCTTAACAAAATTCGGCTGTATGTAAGCCACGTTGGTCCTAAGTCCCAATAAACGCTAGAAAAATAAAACCGTAATATGGCCTGTCTTTTTATTGGAAATCGACGATGATTTAGACTATGGCGCTGCGAGGGTAGGTATTAAACGATTGAAAATTCGTTTTCAACGATTAGCTCGATCGATCAGTCCACATCGAACCAAAGTGTTCACTGAGTCTATCATCTCGACGATTCAATAAGTTCCTAACACTAATTACAATCTGTTCCTAGGGTAAGTGCCAGCACAATAAATTATTTTTCACTCGAATATTTCATTTTTCTTAGATTTGGAAAGTAATCCGGTAAGAATACTTCAAGAAATTATAAATATCCAATATTCAAGCGCAGGTGTGTTGCCAGAGGATTCAGACGATGCCACTTTTCGCCATAAAAAATTCAAATTTACATATATTAATCCGAAAAAGAATTCTGTCCAAGGCGACTTGCAGTTGTCTCTTACCGGAGACTAATAGGCATTCAGAATAGGCTACCTGTATAAGTTAATGTGTACATATTTGTGGATAATTCTACGAGTAAATAATATATAATTTACTAAATTTCTAAAAATTTTAAATCAGGTAACCACTTCACTATATTCAGTGCCTTTTAACATAGCTTAGTGTGTATAATAAAGTGCATAATAAAATTCAATTTTAACGTTTTTGACGAATGAATGAAAAACTGTTGGTACCGAATCGAATACCCAATAATGGGATCATGAATTGTGCCGTGGGACCACAACCTATTGAGAAAATCATGGGTCACTTGAAATTTCATCATTGCCGCATGATAATAATGGCCAGAAAAAAAATTATTAAAAAAGGAAAAACAGCTTATCATGCGTTTGACCCATTCTAGATAAGATAGACTCCTGTGGTACGTGACCCTGGCTGAACGAAAGCAAACCCTAAACACGCACAAATGAACACACAACAAAATTAATTTGCGAGCCGAGGTTGGAAATCACCAACTGTATCTGATGATTACACAAAATCCTAGCCTAAACCTGCACAATCAGCCGGGTTTTCGTTTCACCATTTTATTTATTAAGCGTTATTAAAAATTTCCAAAAGACCATGCGCCAGAGGAGATGTTCATAATTAAGAAATTAAACTAAATTACCGAAGTTTTGTCCGAGGTGGCCCATTGCCAGTGAAAAATTAGCACATAATCGTAAAGAAATATATCGAATAATAAAGTGAAAAATGCTAACAAAAAGCGTGAAAAATAAAATGGCGTTGCCTTCGTGAGAAGCAAACGCTGGTTGAATGGAGCAGCAGAAAAAAGTTTACAAGTAGGTATTGAAATTGGCGGCTCGTGAAAAAATTAATATAGTGGAACACTGGTCTTCTATTAGAAATGATACGGAGGTGCCTGGAGAAAAATAAATACAACCACCACTGAGAAGGGGATAAAACAGTGATGTAGAGGGAATGAAGAGATAATTAAAAGAAGAAATATCAATGCGAAAGGAAAAAAATGTTGATTGTGAGTAAACCTGGGTTCCTGGGCTATGTTGTTGGTCTAACTGAAATAATTTTGATTTAATTTAACTTTTATTTGATTTTAGTTTTAAATTTAAATGCATCCTCGGGCACACAAAAATTAGGGACATTTTCATTATTTTATTGATTAATATTTGGATAATCGGCCATGCCTGTATCTACCTACAAAGCTTTGTATCAGATTACCAACTGACGCCATCTATAATTATCATACGGGTTTACACTGTAGAGCAAATGATGTAGCGTGAAAATTAGGATTAAAAATTAAGAATAGGCTACTTAGTTTAGACATAAAAAAAAAACACTAGTTTGCAGATGAAAATAGAGATAGAGATGGAAATGAGTATACGGATGAAGTTGAAGATGAAGATGGAGATGGAGATGGAGATCTAGCTGGAGACAGAGAGAGAGTGAGAGAGAGAAAGAGAGAGAGCTTACTGAAAAATTTGTATAATGATATTAGTAGTAATCTGTATTTATATCAATATTTCATTGCTAGTTTAAGGTTAAGAAATTATAGAGGTTGTGGATGGATGAAGCAGGATAAGTGTATAAAAGAAATAAAGATGTACTCGAAGTAACTTCTCAAAAGTGTTTGTTATTACAGCGAAGCTGTGAATTATGTACATGGTATAAAGTGTAAGAGATAAACAAACATGTAAGGAGATATACCAGTGAGCGGCGGAATAGTGTAACAGTGTAACTGCGATCAAAGGTAAAAAATTATTCAAAGTAAGTTAGTCGAGTGTTTGCACGAGTCAGAGGTGAAGTGGATTGGTGGTCTCAACAGAAATTACAAAAAATTATCGACAGTATCCACATCTTTAGCAACAATATCGATCTATCAATGTTTTATCGCTGAAAACCGCTTTTCTAGAGATTTCCGATGAGCACTAAACTTCTTTCAGACTTGCTCCCATACAGTACCTATCTTTTGTAAAATTTTCAGCTCCATCTAATTGGTAGTTTTCTCAAAAGCGTGAACACAAATTTTTTCCAACAATTTTTCTTCTCCTGTTTTCTCAAAAACTGATGAATTAATAGGCACCAAACTTCTAAGAAGCTTGCAGCAATATAAAGAAATTCTATGGTGAAAATCTCAGCCTGATCCCTTCCTTCATTTTTTCGGAATCCCAGTAAAACGACATTTCCAGGAATTTTTTATTTTTCATTTTTCTCAAAAACCAATTAACCGATAAGCAAAAAATTCTTTCAGACGACCTGCTCCAATATGAGAACAATTTCTTGTAAAAATTTCAGCCCTATCCACTCGGTAATTTTCTCAAAACCATTAACACAAAATTTTGGGCCATATATATACATACCAGAAAAATTAGGTCAAAATGAAAAAACTGTATTAATCGTTTTCTTTTCTCATGAAGCGGATAATTTTTGTCATCCTTAACCCTAACCCTTTTGTTAGCAAACTGGGTAATAAAATTTCATCAAATATTTAGCTTCAAATAAATTTCCAAAAACATCAACAGCAAACTTCATCGGTTAATTCTACGAATAAAATCTTAAATAAATCATTAGATGTTTAATTTTTATAATAACTTAATTTATTCTGAAAATAAATCGCAATCTTTAATTTTAATAGTTCCATATTTTACTATTTTGAGTATTGCTGCCATGATAGATAGTTAAATACTTACCGTACCAAGCTTCCTGGAAAATCCTAAATAAAATGTGGAATATCTTGTTGTGAGAGATATTCTCACCAGAAGGAAATTCTACAGAATTTAAGCGTGTTCAGCCACTTCATACACAAGTATGGGTAAGCCAGAACAGACCGAACACTGGCAATTATAGAGCCGGTTTATATACAGCTTATTCACACGCACACAAACACACATACGTAAGATAATACGTATGTTGGTGAGAATGACCAGGTTATATCATACCCTATTGAGATAAGAGATGGTTGGCCAGTTCGTGTACAAATTGTGACATCATTTTATTGTGTCATGTTTCGGTACTCGTACATTACCTGCATGTACTTGCAGGTAATTATGATCGAACGTATTTTGTGTTGTCTAACGTCACAAGGACAATTATTTGCCTGCCCTTTGGGGCGGCAACAGTCATTGAGGGGTCCGAGCTCCTTCTCCTCATACCAGTGAGTCCCCACAGCTACTCCCTCCCATTTTTGGGCTGCAAAAATGATTAAATTACACAGGCCTGTGGGGACTTGTGGGTTTATCAGTGTTTCTTCTGGTCCACCTCCCACTTGGCTAGTGCGCTACCCACTGCAGCACCGACGCATTTGTATGATTGTCATCTTGCGTCGATGAGCGCCTGGTATTGGGTGCGACTGCCTTCTCATGGAAGCCCAATTAATGATTCAATCGTACAATGAAATCGAACGCCTCAGAAAACACAATATCCTTCGGTGTACATATTTTCGCTGAATAATATTTTAACGATGCTTCCTAACCCATTTTGTGGGACCATATGGGACCCAACGTGTGCTTCAGTTGAAAAGTGAACCGTAAAATCCAACCGTGCTCGCTATTAGTCAGCAATATACGAAAATGTTTTCAAAAAAATCGATAATATTATCGATAATATAGACTGTGGAAATGTTCCGGAAATTAGGGCTCAAAACCTCTTGGAAAAACCAAATTCGTAGAAAAATTCGTTTTTCGTAGTTTCTTAAATAATTTAAAAATGACGAGGAAAGCTTCTCAATGCCCCCTTACAGTGACATAAAGTTAATAAATTTCGAACCTTTGAACTAACAACCATCTTTACGAATAATGTGTACCTACCTACAAACAGAAATCTGGTTTCTCAACAATTAATTCAAAAATTTTGAGTCAAGTTGATGAACTGTGCGTTGGTGCCTTTGGCACTCGCACCCAGTGGCGCCGACGCACAAAAATTTGTCGTGGACTGCAGGTAGACGTACTTTTTGCGGACACACAGTGCCGAGCATTACGATCGTCTTCCTCGTATTGCTTGTTGCAGCTCTTCTCGTATTCACGGCGCAACCAGCAACGCTTACGCGTTTCACTTTAAGTACGTTCTCCACGTCTGGTCGGTATATTATTTTAATTTACTAAATCTTTAATCTTAGTCATAATACAATACTACTTTTTTTTTACAAATGTCTCTTAATTTTACTTTGGGGGATTGATCATCACATTAAAAAAAATATTAAAAATAATTTTATTTGAACATAAAAATTTATTTTTGCAAATAGACTTAATTAAGATAATTTGGCATAATCAAATTTATTATGCTTTTTTTTATATTGTAATACAAAATATGGACTTAGAGTTATGGACCATTAACGATGTATTGCTCCCAATGCCAGATCATTTATTTGATTGTGCGCATTGATAGCAACACAATTTATTTTTAAATTTACGTAGACCAATATGGCTATTATGAGTGTTAATAAACTGCACCAACCGATTAGTAGTAAATGTACGGTGTTTATTGTGTCTTGGTATCCTAGATCAGGGATTTTCAGTTCTGCTGATTTTAATCTTTCTTCGAGCTTATGAATTGGAGTTATTGGTGAAATGTAAGGTATGTTGTCATGTCATTTATTATTGTATTCAATAGACATATTTGGAAATTTGAATGATTGACGCAGACCAAAATCAAGTTCCATGAATTGATATTTTGTCCAAACTAGCGGTAGGTGATGTTCAATGAGGACGTCTTTTTCTGGTTCATTTATACAAGGGAATCCTGCTGGGATGATTGTTTCTATTTTGTTTTCTCTCTGTAATTGTTGGATTTCTACTATACATGGAACTTTTAGTAGAGTCGCTCCGGGCCATGAGTCATTTATAGTTATACTAGTACTTGTTTTTGTTATGGTGTTAACTGATATTAATGGGTTTTTAGCATTTGTTATGGCAAAGAGGTTCATTTCAATTTGTTTGACTACGATTTCTTCATGATTTATCTCGCATTTGAAGGTGCATTTCTTTATTATTTCTTCAAATTTCATTCCTTGAAATAATGCCCTCGCACAATTCCCTTTATTGTTGGTTGTGCAGTCTTGTGGTAGAAAGCATAAGAGGCTATGTTTCCACAAAGATCAATGTCTGTTCCAGTTATGATTCTTATTGACCCATCAAATTTGTTGTGGGATAAGATCGATAGTTCTTGATCCCAAGAGCAAATTTTATTGTTATGTGTTCGAAATGCTAATGGAATAAAGTTGTAAAGTTCATATTTAGCATGAAGGTTCTGAAGTGGAATTTCGATTTCAATTTCTATTTTGTTTCCTGTCACATAACAGTTTACTAATTTTGTTCTGTAGTAGGACTGGATTGATTTTTCGTCTAAAACTACTGCAAAATTTGATTTTTCTGTGATTTTCTTGATTTTTAGTAAGTCTTTTTTTAAATTTATTTCGTTAACAATTGCTGCTGATAGATGGTTATTTTTGCAAGAAAGGAATAGGTGGCTAAGTTTAGCATTTTCGGTGACTAAACTAGCGTGAAGTGTTCGAGCTGTGTCGAAGATGAGTTCTCTTCTAGCTTCAATAATTATTTCGTTATTTTGGTTTTGAATGGCGTCTTTTAATGTTTGAACGTTTTCTTTTAAAATTTTAGTTGTCGAATTCTAATTTTTCAAAATTTTTAATGTCATTTGTGACGTTTAATAATTCTGCATGGCTTTCTATTACAGATTCTCAAAGTTTTTCGTATTGGGATTTTAGATTTTTCTTGTTTTCTATAAAGTCGTTGCCTTGAGATTGTGTCATGACATTGCAACACCATGTGTCAAAGTCACCAAGGACTTGTATTCCGCGTTTAATTCATTTTGTAGGTTCTCTGTCAAATTCTTTGATTATTGCTTCGTTTATTAGCTGAATATCCGTAATTAAGTCTAAGATTTTCAACATGTTTTTCGATCTTTGTATACACCATGTGTTTTCTGTGGATGTACAACTTTGCAGTTTTTTTATTTTTTCAAGCCATTCGGGTGTTTCTATGTTCTGTCTTCTTGGAATTTTCAGGCTATAGCTATAGACTATGGGAATTGTTTTCACATAAGCCTTACTGAATTTGTTTAATTCAAAATATGCTCCTGACGATGCACTAATTTTCATTTTTAAACTTGTATTCTCGGTTTTGTGTGTGAGTATGGTGAATGTAATGAAAACAATAACGGCGAGTTTTATCATCATGTGTTCTAAAATCATTACAAATCACATGGAATTTTGCTGTTAGATGCAGTATTATAATTGTCGGTATGTTGTTTAGTTGTTATCTGTTCGAGAGAAAATATTAATAAGGTGCAAAGATGTATATCGATGCACAATATTTTCTTGATTTTTATTTTTTTTCTCATAAAAATATACATATGTGCGGAAATTACACCATCTGTGTTAGTGTGGGACTCTGGAATTTGATTCACACTGTTACCATCGAGGGTAGGCCTTGGGAGATGGCAGACTCCAGTATATTTCGATTGTTCAGCAAGAATTCGTCTTGCTTTACTACTCGGATATATATGGAGGTATCACAGTCTTCTCGGCGTGTTTGACATGTTAGTTCATTTCGATTTTCTTCGTCCTCGTCCTTCTTTAGATTTATAGTTGATGTTCCTATTAGTCGTAATTTCTTTCTTTTGTATATATATTTTATTTTTTGTTTAGTTCGTTATTTAAGTTTAGTGAACGTCAAAAGACATTTTCTTCAAGATTTGGACGGGAGGTTGAGTTTAGAAATGGATCGTGCTAGTGCAGACGTTCTCCAGGATGCTCCTCTGTATCCGACTCCGTCGGAGTTGCGCGCTTTGCCTAAATTTATGGTACCTGATACAGGGATTGTTGAGATGTCTGAAAGCTTTCTACTGACGCAAACATCTCTGCTGTATTTGCGTTGTTGTCCGTGTCTGTTTACTGGCGTGCTTGGGCTTTGGAAGATTTTTAAAACCATTCACTCATTTTTGACCGCAGATTATAGTCCAACGGGAGTGGACGCGTATCGAAAAAATTTTTCTGGCAATTCTCTGAACACTTCATTTAGTTTATGGAGGCATGTATTGCCTCAGAGTTTATGCGAGTGTTGCTTACAGTCGATGGTACAACTCTCCTCGCAGTTCAGCTTCCTCTTCCCTGAGGCAAGTTTATGGAGGTTGGAAGGATCCGTGGTTTGCTTTTCATCACTTGACATGAATCCATCCGACATCACCGGTTATGCTGTTGGCTTAAACCTTTTGACTGCAGTTATAATTGCAATGCAGCCTTTAAATTTTGGTGCTAAAGTTCGTTTTTGGATTACCAACACTGCATATGCTAATACGATTATGGATAGGTCCCAATTTCAATACTTGGTTGACTATCTTGTTCGCTTTTATCGGCAAAAAATTGTGATTAATGATACTCCTCATTACATCGAGGTTATGCGAGTTTTGGAGCCGTCGGAAAAGATGACCATCTCTCACAATTGTCGTGTCTTACAAGGAGCCAGTCCCAGAAGTGAGCTGACCTCTGGACCGAGTAAAATGGTCGTGTCCAATCGGCGCATGTTTTTGGTTCCTTGTCATCAGCTGTTCAGGCATCGGTTAGTTTCTCCAGATCCCACACCCGCTGATCATCCAGAAGGTGAAAAGCAAGGTGAAGCAAAGCTGGTTGCTGGGGGAGACTTCACTCATGATGCACAGGATGATTGGTAGTCGGGGAGTAAAAAAAAATTTATATTTTTGAGGGGATAAAATATGTACGTAAATGGTCCTTACAATATATATAAAAACTATCTATAATTGTTACGAATTAAATTACAAGTGTTATAGTACAATGTTTCGGGTGGTGGTTCGGAGTATCTTTTCACTCTATTCTTCCAAACTTAACTCACTCGGTTTCTTAATATCCTGGGGAATAGGTTGAATAAGTAGAGACAAATGTTGTATTATACTTTTTCCCTCATCACACCTATTGAACAATTTGATTTCTTCCATTTGTTGTTTTTGGGTAATCGATTGAATTTTTCGTAAGGTAATCCTTCTTTTTTCTAGGTCTTTCAATTCAAACCTTTTTCTCCATTCTGAACAATCTTTTCCTTTTAATAAAAATTCGTCAGTAAATTTCACCTTTTTATTGTTTTTATTTTTATTGCCAGATTTCTTTAAAATTCCTTTTTGTGGTCTTCCTCTTAGACGTTTGACAATGATTTTAATTTTGTCCTCTGATTCAGTTTTTTTTTCAGGGCTCTTTTCTTTCTTTGGTCTACCTCTTTTCCTTTTTGGGTTAGACTCAGGAATATTTTCTTCATTTTCCGAATTATCTTCAATGTCCGATGGTAAATTAGCATTAGAACAAGCATTATAAGGCGTAATTCTTTTTATATGAACTGTATCGTCTATGCTATTTCCATCCTCGGAGGTTATGTGAATTACATAGTTTAAGTCTGAAATTTTTCTCACTATTCTATATGGTCCTACAAATTTTGGTTTGCCTTTTCCGTAATTTATCGGTGCTTTCAAGAGAACTAAATCATTAGTTTCATAAGAAATTTCTTTTCTCCCTTTATTATAGCGTTCTGAATATTTAATTGCATTCTTTTTATCAAAATTCGGAATTGTTTTTCAAATTCTGTCTGCTTCACTTATCTGTTCTTCTCTGGTTTTACTAAGAAGTGGTGACGGAATGTTTAAATTTATGGGGAGTTCTCCTTTATAACCGTGCATTAGGTAAAATGGATCGTGATTATTTAAACCTTCAATTGGTGTCATATTATAGGTCAAGGCTATGTTATGTACGTGGTCTGGCCATTCCTCGCTATCGGTACTTTCATATTTTGCTAACATTTTTTTGATCGTTCCGTTCATTTTCTCTATTGTCCTTGAGTTTGCAGTGAATATGATGTAGAGTAGAATATTTTAATACCGTTACTTTTACAATAATTTTGCACGTATTCGTTTGAAAAATGAGTTCCGTTATCACACGTAATCTTCGTTAGTTTTCCGTAATGACGTACAATTTCTTTTAAAAATTTAATTACTGAATGTGCGTTTTGTTGGATTACTGCTTTGGTCCAACAATATTTTGTTGCCTTATCTATTCCCACTATGACAAATTTCTTTTCATTGTTGGTGTTAAATTTTCCGATAAAATTAATTTGGATAGGTGCAAGTGGTATGCATTCTTCAGGATTAATTGGTTTCAAGTGTCCATATTTTTCGTTAGTGTTTTTATTAATTTGGCATTGATGGCACGAACATACATGCCTCGAGACTATTTTAGGCATTTGCGTAAAGTAGTATCGAGCATGCATTTTGGCAAGAGTTTTACAAATTCCAAAATGTCCTCCCCCGTTTTGACTCTCATGACATATATTAGTACTTGAGGTATGAGGGAGTCAGGAATTACTGGTACTGTATAGTGATATTCAGAGTCATCATTGTGTTTCCATAAAATTCCATTTTCATTAAGAAAAAATGGATTTAGGTTGTGTGATCTTCTCATTTTTAAGCTTTTTATTAACTCTTTTTCGTTGCCACCTTCTAAAATTATTATTATGATTCCCCAATATTTGTCTTCACGTTGTGAATCCCATAAATTTTGGATTTCCTGTTCCGTGATGTTAATTGGGGTTTCTATTTCGGAATTTTCTGTAAGTTTGGAAAGTAGAGAATTTATGGATGCATCGGAGTTTCCAGATCTTTCCAAATTATCGGATAGGATGGAACTTCGATCGTCTTCTGAATTGTCACTTTCTACGTCTGAATCTTTTTCTTTCTTTTTCATGCTACGTGTTATTGCTTTGATTTTTTTTTCTTGTTTGATAATATTAGGAGGATCAGGTGTTCCTTCTGGTATTATGAATTTACCGTTTTGAAACTCTGTGTAATTATCTTCTTCTTATTCTTCTAGAAGGGATAGATAATCAGTGATTTTGTTATTTTCACCTTTAATGTGTCTGATATTAAATGTGAATTCTCCTAAGTTCGAAATTAACCTACTTAATCTTGCAATTGGTTTTTTCATTCGACTTTGGTATGTTAAGGGTTCGTGATCCGTAAAAATATTAAATTCTTTGTAGACTAAAAATTCTCTGAAATATTCGCAAGTTTCAGTGATAGCCAACATTTCTAAATCAAAAGAACATAAATGTTGATTTTTAGGAATTTTTTTCGAGAAATATCCTATAGGGTGTGACTCTTTTGTTTTTCTGTCTACTTGCATTATTACTGCTCCTATGTACTTCGACGTATGTTTCAGCATCAGGATCGTAGATTGTAAGAATTAGTTCAGATGTAATTAATTCTTTTATTTTGTCGAAAGCTTTTTGTGCTTCGTTGTTCCATGCTATTTTATTATTCGCTTTAACATTTTCTTTTCTTGTTAAATCTGTTAATGGTGCTGTGATTTGCGAAAAGTTTTTGATCATTTTCCAATAATAATTTGCTAAACTAATAAATCTACGTAGTTGACATAATGTTTTAGGTAGTTGAGCTTCACGAATTGGTTTAATGTTTTAATCTAATGGTTCTAGTTTGTTATATGACATTTTGTGTCCTAAATATTCGATACTTTCGTTGAAGAAGCTACTTTTACTGGTTTTGATTAGTAGACCCGCTTCAACTAGTACTTTCAGGACTTCTTCTTAATTTCCAGTGTTTCTTCAAAGGTTTTGCCAAAGACACAGATATCATCTAGATAGACTAATACTTTGTCTTCTAGGATATGGTTGAATAAATCGGTTATAGTTTTTTGGAAAATGCTGGGGCTCGCACTTAATCCCATAGGGATGGAGTTAAATACATAGCTTACTCCTCCAACATTTATTCCTGTTATTGCTTTTGATTCTTCATCAAGGGGTATTTGATAATATCCTTGATTGAGGTCAATCGTTACGAAATATTTTTTATCTCGTAATGCATCCCAAATTTCGGGAGACAAGGGACTCTGCTTGTATCCTTTTTTACTATTTCATTTACACCTCTATAATCTACTAATAATATATAAACTCCGTTCGATTTCTTCTTAACAAATACTGGGCTCTCATATCTAAAGCTTGCTCTCTTAATAATACCACATTCTTCAAATTCCTTAATTTTCTTTCTAATTTCTCTTTTTTCAAAAATACCTATATGGTAATTTCTACGTTGAACCGGCTCGTCTGTTTTAAAGTAGACATGTGCTGGTTATAATTTTGTAGGTTTTACCTTGGCAGGTTCTTCTGTAAATATATGGATATATTTTTTTACAACGCTTACTACTGCCTGTTTTTGTTCCTTCGTTAAATTTTTATTAATTTTCACTTGTGTTCCTTCATTGTCGGGGATAATGCTGTCATCAGATCGGGTTATGCAAACAAGTTTTAGCATATCAACCTCCTCACCTTGGTTACCCGCAGTATCCCCCGATGTAATGGGTTGGATGCAGGGTTGGCCACGGCGGATGGAATTGGTCTGACGGTCCCGCATAGTCGGCTGTTGAAGCCTATAACATCCTAAAACTGTCCCTTGTGCGATCTGTGTGTCGAAGTGCGGACTGTAGAATCTTAAGGCTGGCCATCCTAAATCATCAACAATATATTCGCCTTCTAAACCATAACTTGTTAAAAACCATTCATCTGGATCTGCCTTTCCCATTTCTGGATTCAGGTTTACAAAATATTCATTATTTACTTCTATGCAGAAATCTTTGTCTGCTCTAATAAATCCTTAGCAATTTTCTTCCTTAAACTTAATTATACTAAATGTTTCGCGTTTCCATGGCGGTCCTATTCTAATAATTTTTTACTAAATAATATGTCGGCATTATGTCGATCTAAAAATTCGTATCCAAGTAGTAAAGGTGTGGTTACCTCCGAGGTGATGTATGCTTCCACGTCGGGGAGGAGATCACCCATTTTTATAGTGATTTCTACAACTCCTTTAACGATTATTGCACTATCGTTAGCGGCTACCATACACACTCTTGCAGGTCTGATCATATTATCCTTTACGAGGTCATATTGTACAAGCGTCACTTCAGAGCCGCTGTCGACTGTTCCCTGTGTTTCATACTCTTCACAGCTCACAATGTTGCAGCTCGCCCTGACTAATTTCATCGATTATTGGACATTGGGGGCTTGATGACCATAATAAATATTTATATATCAAGAATAATTAATAAAGAAATAACATAACTCCGGTACCGCACCAAGTAATCACTTTATTACATAAAGAAGAACAAGTAGATCTTAACTCTACAAGTACTAGAAGAAGAAGTAAGTAAGAAATAAAATTATTTTAGTAACATTAACGGCGGTATTGTATATCAGTGTAGCCAACAAGTGGTCAAACAATCAGTGTAACCCCAACACTCCCTCCTTGGTTGAGTGATGCAGTTGGTCCATTGAATTCTTGAGTTGGTGCGGTAAAAGAACTGTTTGGAGAAAACCATTATTATGGAAAAACTCCAATTTTCATCGAAAGAATATTTACTCCTGTTGTTGAGGAAAAACCGTATAAACAGTAAAAAAAACCTCAACTTGGATTTCTCCGATCTCTATTCTCCGTACACCTATCTCCGTTTTAAATCTCCTTTAGAGGAAAACTTATAATTAAGAAAAACCTCTATTTCTCCAATTGTTACTCCTATTCGAAGAAACCCTTTTACTCCACAAGGTAAAACTTCGAAATATTGCCAAATATTTAAATTTGTGTGTATTATTTTTGTTATTATCGCTTAATTAGCCTTAAGCCGCAATAAGACTAGTTAAATGATTTGTTATTGTTTTTCAAAATAAAGTATAAAATTTGTACAAAATAATAAAATTCATATAATTAATAAAAATACAAAACGAAAAACAAAACAATTCAATAACACACAAATAATAATAAATGAATAATAATAATCACTCCTCCCAAACACAAACATATTTACAAATGGGTTGGTAGTACTTAAATAATAATGACTTGATTTTTGACAAGATCGTTTTTGAGGTAGTTGATTTATCTCCGTTTTGTCTCCGATCTACTGTTTTCGTGTCTACTGATTATCTGTAAATAAATTAATTTATGTTACTATTACTCCAGTAACATCCAAGTCATAATACTCCAAATTTTAATGGTCGGTGTTGTCCTTAATGTTTAATATTCTCCGTACTAATTTTTCAAATACTCCTATCGACAAAGGTTTAGTGAACATGTCAGCCTCCTGTTCTTCTGACACAACTTTAACTAAATTTAATTTACCATCTTGTTGAGCTTGTCTCACGTAATGGTATCTCATGTGTAGATATTTTAAGCCTGATGCTACTACCATCTGAGCTCCTTCGATAGCAGATTTGCTATCACAATAAATTATCGCCTGTAAGTAAGATACTCCTATTATTTTCTCCGTTATTTCAGCTTGAGTTTCTATCTCCTTGGCTAATTCACTCATGGCTATGAATTCAGCCGCACAAGTGGAAGTGATTACGCACCGTTGTTTGTAACATTTCCATGCAATCACGTCTCCAAATAGTTTAACAGCGTATCCAACTGTTGAAGCTCCGGTTAATGGGCAATCTCCCCAACTTGCATCCGAGTAACCTTCTAAGTTATCACATTCTCCAAGATAAGTTAGTCCTAAATTCTCTGTATGTTTAAGGTATCTAAAAATTATTTTTAACTCCTGTATGTTCTCCAGTGTGGGGTTTGATTGACATCTACTCATTAAGTTTACCGCCAATGCTATATCTGGCCTTGTTCCTCCAGTCAGATATAACAAACATCCAACAGCTTCTCTGAACAGGTATTTTTCTCCAATTTGTGATTCCTCTGTCTGTTCGGAATTATTTTCATTCCTTCGTTTAACTTGCCTTGTCACCATTGGTGTTTTGCAAGGCTTACAGTCTTCCATTTTAAATCTCCTCAATAATTTGTTAATAAAATGAGACTGTTTTAACTCCAATTTATTAATACTCCAATTTCTTTGTATTTCAATACTTAAATATTCTTTGGGTGTTCCCATATCTGAATATTTAAATATTTTTTGTAAATTCTCCTTAAGTTGTTTAATTAACTCCAAGCAGTTTCCGGCTAATAATATGTCATCGACATACGCCAGAAGTATAACAAATTTATCTCCTTTTCTCCATTTGAACAGACAGGGGTCCTTAACATCACTGACCAAGCCAATTTTATTCATTTCTGTGGTAAAAAGGACATTCCAACTTTTTGGACTTGTTCTTAAACTGTAGATTGATTTATTTAATTTGCAGATTTTGTTTGCCCACTCCGAAAGATTTATCTCCACTCCTTCAGAAATCTCCATGTATATTGGGGTGGTTACTTGTCCGTATAAAAATGTAGTTTTCACATCCAGCAGACAAATCTCCAGATTGTACTTATTTACTATTGATAATAAATTTCGTACAGTTGTCAGCGGTGTTACTGGCGCATATACCTCCAATAAACTATACTCCATTTTGTCCTTAAATCCTCGTCCCACTAATCTCGCTTTATAGCGGATTCCTCCATGTGGTTCCATTTTGGTTTTGAATAACCAACGAGAATCTATGACATTCAATTTTCTCCCATATTCATCAACGACTGGGCAGTCTATAATACTACAGACCTGATGTTCATTTAACGAGTTTAGTTCCTCCTTTATAGCTTCTCTCCACTCCTGATTATTTGAGGAACTTATTGCCTCCATATAAGTTTTAGGATCCTCATTTATTTCCGCCATAGCTATATATGTAAACTTGTCTATGTTATTCTCCGAGTCTCCAATATTCACAATGTTTTCTCCTTCAATGTTGAATGCTTCAACTTTTTGTCTTTTCGCCTCAGACAGTCTGTTTGATTTTCTCCGTTTGACTCCTGTTGAAGCAGATGTTTCTTCTTCTTTCTCTGATTCAAACTCCGTTTTTAATTTATCAAACCAGTCGTTGTTAATATGTTTATTTTTCTCCAATAGTTTATATTTCTCCCTATAAACTATTTTCTCATTAAAACGTACGTCTCTCAATTTGATAAACGTTTTATTCTCTGGACTATAGAGTAAGTAACCTGACAGAGTATATCCAACCAAGATGGCTGGTATACCACGTCCTGAGAATTTAGTCTCCGGTCTCCTTTTCACCTTAAAATATGCCAAGCAACAAAACCTCCTTAATTGGTTGAAATGGCAATTTGTATTAGGCGAGATCCTTTTTATTGGTGTTTCATAATTTATTGATTTGTGGGGTGTACGATTGTACACATAAACAGCTGCTTTGACTTCCAAATCCCACATACTCCTGGGCAAACCTGAATCTAGCATTAATGCTCTTACTCTGCTCTGTAATGTTCGGTTAAATCTCTCCGCTACTCCTTATGTTGTGGTGTGTCAGGTGGTGCTAGTTGTAGGTCAATTTTCTCACGTTTTAATATCTCCTTTGTATATCCTCCAGTAAACTCCGTACCTTGGTCTGACCTCAAGTAGCACACCTTAACATTGTCTCCGATTAAATTACAAACATTACGTAAGAACAACTCCAAACATTCTCCAACCTCCAACTTGTGGGTCATGATGTGTGCTTGTGCATAATGTGAGTAGTCGTCAATAAACACTACTATAAATCTCCGTCCTCCAGGGAATGTTGCTGGTGAGATAGGTCCCATTACATCTGAATGTATCATTTGTAATGGTTTCTCTGCTCTCCATCTCAATTGTTTAAATGGTAATTTTGATAAATTAGCTATAGCACATGTTTCACAATCCCTGATTACTCCAGTGAATTGAACTCCTTTTAATTTGGGATATGTATTAGCTAATTTCTTTAAATATTTCTCCGACAAATGACCTAGTTTATAGTGCCAAAATAACTCAAGTGGTATTTGTTTATTCGTAATCTCCATGATGGTAGTAACAGGCATTTTATCTCCGTCTAATATATATCTATCACACTCTATATTTTCAGTGTCAGTAACTGATTTTTCATTTTTCTCCTCAACTCCCTCCGTCTTTTTCTCCTCAAAACTTTCTCCAACTTTCTTTATTTTGTCTAATGTCTCCTCATTATTATTACTATCTCCTCTCTCCGATAATTGATTATCTTCATTCTCCGATAGCGTAGGTGAACAATTCTCTTTGTTGATATTTTCTCCATTATTATCATACTCTTGGTTTTTACTTTCTTCTCCTAAAGTATCTCCTTTATCTCCTACTCCCTCCAAATTGTTTGCCAAAGCTATATTTCCTACATGAGCCTGGCTAAAAATTACACGATGTGCTAACTCTGGGTTCTCATCGTCATAAATAGGTGAGCCAAAAGTATGATCAGTATAAAACTGTAAATGCCAAAATGGTTTAGTATAGGGTCCTTGAAAATAAACTACATTTTGCTCCAAATTTGTGATATGTACTGATGTATTATCAAGGACAACTGTAAAACCTACATCTATCAATTTTCGTAGAGAAAATAAATTTTCCGAAAGGTTAGGACAAAACTGTACTCCTTTAAACATTAATTTGTTGTCTTGTAAGTCACGAGTTACTAATGTACCTAACTCCGTACATGGTAAATGTGAGCTTACATCAGCACTTAAAACTTCCTCCATATAGGCTTTACGAGATTGTAAAGAATATTCAGTAGACATTAAGTGCTGATTGGCTCCTCTATCAGCTAAAAATGATATTCTGTAAGTACATCACTCCGGTAATCGTCACCATTTCAGTCCCCGATTCAACTGTTGTCTCCGCTCCGATGTCTAAATGCTCCTCAACAGCCGACTCGAAGATGAAGGACTCTTCACTCGAAGAGTACAAATCCTCCGGGTTTAACACATATTTTGCCGATGTATGTGTCGACTCCGACGACGTGGAAGCATCTCCTTGCTTCTTGAACACCACTTTACCGCGTGCAGCAAATCCTCTCCGATTACTGATTGTGCCCCGAGCTGGCTTGTTAATTCCTCCACTGATCCGTTTCATTGGATCATTAATCAAGCCGCTCTGTTGCACAGGCTGTCTTACTCCACGACCTACTCCGAAGCCACGTGAAAATACTCCTGTTCAGCCAAGGTGTGTTGCTCCAAATCCAGTTCTGCGATACTGAATTCTTGTGTCCAGTACTACCGGTTGAATTTACCCTCTCTTGGGACACATCGCCAAAATATGTCGTTGTGACTACTCCGCATGTGTAACACATTCTCCCTTCCACCACAGGATTTGGGCAATTTACTCCAAAATGCCCGTAACGTTGGCAATTGTAACACCGTATATTGTCCAGAGGTACGGAGTGCGCATTACTCCAGTTCACATTCCTCCACGACCTCTATAGACAATATTTGCCTGAGCTGCCACCGTAGCTCCTCATCCAACTCCATCAGGTTTCTTCTCTGTTGGTTTATTCGCCTCCGCCTGTAACATTAAACATTTCAACTCCTCAATCAAAAGGCCTATATCGTTTTGGCATTTCGTAATAAAATTTATTGTTTCAATCATATTGGAGGACTTGGAGACTGCCATGTAAAAGTAACTCCTCTTCTCCTTCTCCGTTAATTGATCATTCTCCCGATTACTTTCATATTGTCGTATCAGTTCGTCAAATCGATTAAAGAATTGATACGGTTTCTCCTTCGAAGGATTGTATCTTAAAAGTGCGAGCTCTTTTCTCAATGCCTCCGACGCCTTATGAGACTCACACTTTTTGAATTCTTTTAAAGTATTTAAGATTTTATTAGGGTCATTCTCCGATACGATCATTTTATGATAATTATCATCTATGTGATTTATTATTATATCACGAACTAAATTTAATCTCAACTCCTTTTCTTTATCACTGTATTTCTCTATCTCTTTCTCCGGGCTGTCTATAACTTCATACATATCCTTCGATATTAACTCCGATCTAAGATAATCGAACCATAAATCATATCTCAAACTTCTCGTTAGTTTGTATTCACATTTTACATTATCTCTCGTTACAACTATCTCCGATTTTAATTTCTTACCAGACTCCTCAGGTAAATCACTTTCTCCTTTTATAACGTCAACGAGGATCTCTAAAAACTCCCTTTTGATATTTCTCTCCGATTCTAAACTTTTCTCCTTTGGTTCGTTATTAGTTGGCTTTTCTCCATCTCCTAGTCCTCTATTTACATTATTTTCTCCAATCTCATTTTGCATGTCGACATCCTTATTTTGTTTTTCTGTAAATACCTGATTTGTAAACTCCGTTAGCATACTCTCCAATGACGCAATGCAACGTTTCGACTCCAAAACCTCCGGCGACTCTGTTTGTTGCTCCTCATTTTCTTTCTCTCGCCACATAGCCTCAAAACATTCTCTCGCCACCACCGCTGCCAAACTTCGGGCATCCGCCTTGCTCAAAGTCATTGGCACTCCCTCAGTATTTTTGGATTTCTCCACCATCGCCTTTTCTGTAGCGTGTTGCACCGATTCACAAGAAATTTTAGGAATTTTGTAATTGGCGAGAGACTGTAAAGCCTTTTTCACCACTGGCTTCTCCGATGGCCTCGGTTTTGATGTCGATATTTTAGCTACTGATTTTTGGGGAGCTCCCCCAGGTGTGGCTGCCTTCGACGAAGCCAGTTTCTTGCCCGACTTCAATTTTGAATTCTCCACCATCTCCTTTACAGTTGCTTTGGATTTGACTGTAACGAAGGGAACCACAATTAAATAGGCGTGACGTCACTTACTCCTTCTCCGCTTCAAAGTATTAAATATTATGAGCAACCCCAAAAATCATCACGGCTTACCCCATCTCCGTTCAACTCCTTCCTCAAGAAGGCGACTCTTGATCTGTGGGTCGACTTCTTCATATTGGTCGGTTCACCGACCAACTCTTCCTCCAGATACTCCTCCACCTCATACTCCAAATAAGACGACGCTGAATCAGACATGTTGCCTTCGCCACCGCTCTGTTTGCGGCTCCGCGCACTGTTTCCCTCTCTGGACTTTACCTTTCTACCTCTCGGCATCTAACTATTATAAAAATACATTATATTAGTTCAAAATTTTTACTCCTATATTATATTTACAATATCATTTGGTTCGAAGTCCGTTTGGCTCTTTCTCCTTTACAGGGTATTCATCTCCTTCTCCTGCATTAATAATTATGAGGGAAATGCACGACCTTGCTCCTGAACTATGACAACGAACATCGTTGTACATAACTCGGAACACCATCTCCTTCAATGTGAGGAACACACACACATCTACAGAGATAGTTAATCAACTATATTTCAGTCCGTGAACACAACGTCCATCCATACAGTTAACCCGCAAACAAAGATTGTTGTGGATCGAGTGTATTTCAGCCTCTTATTATGTTTCTCCGATACAAGATGGATTTTTTTTTCTCCTCTACCTCCTTTACCTCCAAAAAGAGCCTATGGTGGTATTAATATTATTCTTATGATTTCATAATTATACACTCAATCCTACCACCATTTTAAATTATCTCCTAACTCCTATAACACCGAATAGTTTTACTGTATTCTTTACTCCTTACAGTAAAGGTATTCTGAATAGCGGGGGAGCTATTTTTACGCAACTCCTTCTCCGATCCTCCGTTAGGCAACTGTATGCGGTGGTTAACTATCAGGTTTTTACTCCAAAAAAAAAAATTTACGGTGGCACCCTATACATCGATGTTTATTATTATTTTATAATCACTCCCTATATTAAGCGCATTAAGTTTTTCCAAAGCATAAAACAATTATACGAAACATGTTTCATTACACCAATCGGCTCCTAGCGTACACAAACAATTTTCCTCCTACCGGTATTTAATTATCTCCATCTTACTCGAGTAATTAAAGGAGAAAGATAGTCAATGAGATCGAACCAAATTTAATAAAGGACTCCATATATTTCACTTAATTAATTAAGAATCACTCACCGATCTTTCTCCTTGCAAATTAATTGTTACTAATTGATCTCCATAGCTCCAGAAAATGGTAGTTTTACGTACCATTCAGGTACACGTGTGACACCAACAAAAATTACGAACTTATTTTACAAAACGGCGGAAATATTCACAAAAAAATAATCAAACTAAAGATATCATGAATGAATATGCCATTAATGTAATAAACAATAATAATATGCTAATAAGAAATAAGTTCCACACAACAAATATCATAAGTGTCACTGACTGGGAGATGACAACTTAACTCGACAAGTTGTTTCAAAGCAAATGAAGATCGCCAAAAATCGATCGACCTCACTAACTGCACAATTAAAATGGTTCGACCTCGATCCTTCATCCTAATTAGCCAATTCTCCTTATCTGTTTTCTCCAAATTCAAAGTAATACATAAGAATGCATTCATATATATATCTAACTCCGTCCAGCAATGATGAGGCAAGGCAGGCGATGAACATTCTCACGTTCATTCATGCACTGCGGATTGCCTATATTGGTGAACTCGCAACGTATTTTACTTACACATACTCACACGTACACCAGCGGAGTTGTGTAGTAGTGACCTCCATTGTCTCCTTTTTGTTCGTTCTCCGTTTTAACATCGATGTTTCTCGAACTTGTCAAAGGACTAGGAATTTGCCGACATTGTAGCAAGCCGGCAACCATTATTATTGGCATCGACGGCTTGTTTCTTTGACCTTCTCCTGTTTTTTTTATCTCGTCATCATTTTATTATCTCCAGGCCTATATTTTTCTCCACGTATACGATTTCTTTGTATTTTATTTTTGATAGTGTGCGTAATAAAATTACGTACACTAAACAACATATTTTCTCCCAAAAAATAAATATTTATTTCTTAAAGAAATATTTCGCCTTTTCTCAATACACCGTTTCTCCAACTCCGATAATGATTTTATATAAATTCCAACTTCTTCTCCTTTCAATCTCCGTACTCCGTCTAGACATATATGTTGTTGAAATAGATACAAAGTAAATTAATATGTGCACATTCTTTGTCTCCATATAATTATACACACTGCAGTATGAAATAATATTAGAAATAAAAAATAAGTTGCTGTCGACAGACTTAAATTAATGAGGTACCTCTTATATAATTACACTAGTGTTAAACTCCACTTATCTCCACCTCTGTCACCAAACAGAATGAGAAAATTCTAAAAATAGTCACGAATACCTGCATTGGTACTGAAATCTCTAGGATCTTTGCCCTGGGATTCCAATCCTGTTAATTCTTCAGGTACCTGGCGCCTCCACCATATTGGACAATGGGGGCTTGATGTCCATAATTAATATTTATATATCAAGAATAATTAATAAAGAAATAACATAACTCCAGTACCGCACCAAGTAATCACTTTATTGTATAAAGAAGAACAAGTAGATGTTAACTCTACGAGTACTAGAAGAAGAAGTAAGTAAGAAATTAAATTATTTAGTAACATTAACGGCGGTATTGTACATCAATATAGCCAACAAGTGCTCAAACAATCAGTGTAACCCCAACATCGATGCACTACGGATATGAATTTTCCGATTATGCGGCGCATGTGGATCTAACACTAAGAGAGCAGCGCAGTCCGGATGATGGACATTGCCATTACAAGCCTGAAAGTTGTTGTCATAATATGGTGCAGAGCAAACTGGCTCTACTGCAGGTTTTTTGGTTGTTGGGTGAAATTTTGTTGGATACTTGGAACTACGTCTGGAGTTTGCAAGTTATAAGGGGGTAATGCATAGTTTGTCGCATTGGCCTATGGTTGTGGGTTTAGAAATGGGGCATTATATGCTTGTGCATAATTATTCTGTTGCGGTGGTCCATAGTGGTTGAATGGTTGACCAAAATTTGATGCGAAGTTGTTATTGAATCGTGGCGGTCTAAAATTCCTTTGCGGGAATTGAGGTGTATTATGATTACGTAGTCTACAATCCCTTGATAGATGTCCCATTCTTCCACAATTAAAGCAATTTATCTCTCTAGGAGGATATCGATTATTATTTTGTTCGCGATAAGTTTCTCTCCTTTGGAGTCTATAGGGACTTTGGTTATTCTGCGACCGGTTAGATTCTCTTTCTCTAGACTGCCTTCTTCTCGGGTTACTATCGTTTGATTCGTTAGTATTATTATTATTATTTAAATTTCTGTCTCTACGTGGTCTGGTTTCTATATTTTTGTTTTCCATCGCCTGATTTCTGGTTTGGTTTTGGTTTTGTTTATTGGCATTTGGGGGTTTCCATCCTGCTTCCACTAATGCCACGATAACAGGGTCAGTAGGGGAGATAGGTGGAGTTATGGGTTTTGCAGGTTCTTTTTTCTCGGGAACTTTTCCCTTCATCATCTCTTCCATCTGTTTTTTTAACTTTGCGATCGTTTCTGTTGCTTTATTTAGCATCTCTTCCATTTTTTGGTAATCGGTCAAATCTAAGGCTTTTTCTTTGAATTCATTCCAATCAGTGAATGTTTTGGAAACCTCACTTTGTTTTTTTTATAGATTTTTCGATGCAAAGAATTTCCTCATTTCTCCTGTTAGTCTTGGGATTAAGAGATCACAAATTTTTTTCTCGCTAATTGTTGCATCTAGTTGTTTATAAAGGCGGAAAAATTTAGGTACATTGATACTGAAATATGAGTCATCAAATTTCAAAGATTTGATACGTTTTTTTACTGTATCTTTATCCTTTTTAAAAATACGTATTAAGATTCGTTTTACTTCTAACCATGGAGTTTCTGGGGTTATCTCAGTTTATGCTGCAAACAGTTCAAGAACTGTGCTACGGAGGGCTATGTTAAGGTTTCGTATCATTTCATATTCAGCTGCTTCGAAGGTTTTTGCTTGAGTTTCTATTCAAAAAAGAACTCAAGGATGTCCTCGTCGGGCCCATTTGAAAAGTGGCTCGGTGTCCATCTTTCTGATTTTTTCCAAAAATTGTTCATGGCTAGATTGTGTTGTGTTTAGGCTTCATTCGCTGCCACAAATCTTGCTTGTTGTTGTTGTTGTAAGAGCAAGCGTGCATTATTTTCAGCGATGTCTTCCGAGGTCATATTTTTATTTTCCGATTTTAGAAAAGGATTATTTTTATTTTCAATATTTACTATGTTGACGTATGTAAGTTCTTTTTGATCAAGAGCTTCTACATGTATTTCTGGAGGTAATAAATTGATAGGATCGAAAGAATTTTCGTCAGTTGAATTTGGAATTTTACTTTTGGGTTTTTCTAAATTTTCTGGACTATTTACGTGAATTTGTATTGAGTGTTGGATTTCAGCCTGTAAGGACGTTCCCTGTCCTTGAGGGACTGATGGCGACAAATCAGCACTAGACTGTGAGGGTCTGTCGACAAAAGTTTGGTTCAGAATTGATTCTTCTCCGAGGAAGATTTCGTCTTCGTCGTTTGGGAGAGAAGAGTCGGTTGTGGCTAAAATTGATTTCTTTGGTGATACGTGGCGTGATACTTTAGATAAGAGTTTTTCAAAACTGGAGCTAAGGCTTCGTCTTGCTAGTCTTCTTTCTGTTTCCTCCTTTCTTTTCTTTTCTGTTTCTAACTTCTTTCCTTTAGATTCTAAATCTTCTTCTTCTGTATAGGAGAAGATTTCTTCAGCTTCGTTGGGGTCTTTATTTTTTATACTTCTTGTTACTCTACAATAACTTTTACTTTCCTCGATTAGTCTATCAAAATTACTTGTTCTTTCAAATTTTTCGGTGTTGGGGTTGGAGTATAATATATGTAATAACCAATGTTTAGAGTGTCTACCTTTGTAAAGTTTCTTCTGGAGTTCGATACGTGTTCTACCTTCTATCCTTTTTACTTTTGCCACTTTTAGCACACGATAGAGAAAGGAAGTAGATACTCGACTTCCCCAATGGTTACCAATGAGTGGGTAATTTTCCACTTCAGACAGATTCTCATACAGATTTTTAAGATGATTTTCAAATTCCAAAATATTCTCTTCGGGCTTTGAGTCTAAAATATCGGGAAGCGATGTACTCGTATTTTCACTTTTTTCAGACATTCGCGAGGGTTGGGAAATTTTACATTTTACAATATTATTTACGATATCAATAATAGTTTCAAATTTTTCTGAAGTAACGGAAGATAAATTTATAATTTGCTTACAGTTGGACGGGGAATAGTGTACTGTAGTCTTCTGTAGTTTACCATTAGTTTCGTTTGGATGGACGCCGTTGGTAAGTGATTTCTCGTTCTCTGCGCTGTGGTTTTGGATACTGGTTGGGCTCATTTTATTTCTTTTGAATTTCAGGAACCCGATCTGGATCTTCGATTTATTTCTAAGTTTATTTTTAGAATTGTTTTTTGTTAATAATTTATTTTTAAGCGAACTATTTTTATTTGTCTTAATTAAACACCTGTGGTCCTCCGCAATAAAGGTTTGATTTCATAGACGTTTGTTTAATTTTGTTTTTAATATTTGAATTATTTTAGCCACATTTTATTTGATATTTACGCGAAAGTATTTGCTCCAGCAAAATTGAATTAATTATCCTCGATAGGTATACAAAAAATTTTTAGGAAAAGCAAAGTTCTTTATTTAAAAAAAATTTATTATGATTTTTAAATTTTACTTCCGAAGGTTTTTTTGTTTGGGCGCCAATTTGTTGCGAGAGTAATTCAATAATTTAAATTACCTCAACAAATAAGATAAGTTACGAACATTTATCTTTTATTAGAATTTCACTTCAGATATTATAAACACTTTAAAATTATACTTATTTCTATTTTTTAATATAATGATACCTAATGTCCATAGCAACTAGTATGGACCCTAATGTCTCTACTCGACTTCAGGTTTAGGAATGACCATGTCTTTGAAAAGAAGATATGACATTACTTTTGTTTTCTTTGTTTCAATCAAAAGATGGCCGACCAAAAAGGTGGCGTGATACGGAACATCCGCCAAATATGATGACACTTCATTGTCAGCATATCTGGTGGTGTCCGTTCGTGAGAAGCTAGGTAAAATATAGACAGCTATTATTCCGAGAATTAGGAATAATAGTTGTCTATAATTTGTTCGACACGTTTTTGTAGACGAACTGAATCGTCTGCAAAAACGGGACGGAACAGGAACTTTTTTATTTGAAATTTTAGGGGCATAATTTTCGCTCAGCAGTATTTTTATAATATTTCGCGAATTTGTCTGAAAAACTCAAAAAATAAACAGAAGTAATCTCATATTTCAATCCCTCAGAAGGAATCACAGAGTATGGGGGTCGGGCACTTCTATTATTTATTCAGGAACCTACCACATCATATTTCTGATGAGCAAAACCTTCTGTTAATTTTAAATTTATTTCAAGCCTATTTTAAAGTGTATATTTTACTGGTACAATAAAAATATACCCACTTGGCAAGCTAAAATAAAGTAAATATTGTACATTACCTTCCTATGTAGAGTAGCTAACCACGTAGATTTTTTTAGTCTATTGTTTCGCGCGCTTCGGAATCAAATTATTATTTTTGGGGCCTCACTCGTATGTAGATTATCTCTGGACTATGACTTATCTCTGATGTATGAGTAGTCTCCTCAAAATTGGGAACACAAAATTATTCGAAGAATACGCATACATTCGTAAATACACGCATACACTTGAACCGTGCCAAGTGTCAGTTCAAGTGAAAACTTATAAATAAATTGTTCGACATCGAACATATTACCTACCACTGCTGTAAATAACTTGCCCAGAGGCTGTTATTCCTTCTACGTTAAACTTGTTTTTCGCTCTGCCAACTTCATAAT
Source organism: Ericerus pela (assembly GCA_011428145.1). Taxonomy (NCBI): domain Eukaryota; kingdom Metazoa; phylum Arthropoda; class Insecta; order Hemiptera; family Coccidae; genus Ericerus; species Ericerus pela. The sequence continues at coordinate 48,977 of WOFM01000394.1, forward strand.
TCACTTTTCACCCAATATGTTTTTTCAACATCCGATTCATTTATTGGGTGCTCAGACTAAAAAAGCAAAAGCAACAAACTAAATTCGTAGACTGGATCAGTGCTCTTCCACAAACAAAATATCATTATTTTCCGACTGAAACAGCCAAATTAAACAAGAAAGAAATTATACTAATCATAATATAAACTATGATTTTATTGTACACTTATATCAACATTCATTTAAATAAATAAAAAAAAAAAAATCGAGTAAAGAAAAAAAATACGGACAAAATTAACAAAACAAAAAAGAAAAAAAAGTAGAAGTCGAGATATTGGCAGTGAAAAAATTTGCAAAATTTTCATTTTTTGAAGAGTAACAAAAGTCGTAGGACTCTACGTTGTCCAACTCAAATAAAAATAGGCAATTATTCGAGACGTAGGCATCAAATACGTTTGTTTACGTTTTGTTAAATAAATAGACTCGGTTAAATTACTATTCGAAAATAGGTACATAGTCTAATTTATTATAGTGGAATTCGCCTTTCTAGAAATATATGAAAGTTCAAGTTTTGAAACCAATCGACTTTCAAAATTGGTCACCGAATAATTTCAGCCTTCGAATGTTTTTTCGTCTTCGTCATTTCAAAAACTAATCATCCTTTTATTAGGACACGATATTTATTGCTCCGGTAATTTCTGTTGCTATCCTAATTGCAATAAATGAAAAACAACAAACATATATTAGGTAAGTAGGTACTATTATACGTATAATATCTAGGTACAAATCGTACCCATACTAAATTTTTGTTTGTTTTTTTTTTGTTTTTTTTTGTTTTGTTTTTTTCAATCTAAATATTCTCGGATTGCTCTTAAAATTCTGCACCTAATAGTATAGTACTACATTTAAAACTAACATAATATTAACGATTAATATAGGTAACTAACGTAGTGAGAAATAATTATCAACAAGCTATTATTATAATTCGAATATGTATATTGGTAATATTTAACAACTTTTTTATATTTATGGCATCATTTTGATATAATCCGCTGGCAATATGGAATTCAATTGTTAATGAAATGCACCAAGCAAAAATTAATATTTTCCTATTGGTACGAACGTACATACATAGATAAAATTTTTGCTTAAAATCAAATATAAAACAATCAATACGTATGTCTATTATCTTCTCAAACCTAAGTCAGTATCTATATTTTATTCTTTTGGAAAATAGCGAGGTGCTGTGAAACTATTTCATCAGTTCTAAATTAGTTGATTAAATTGTTCCAGATACCTATACCTTCTGTGCCTAATATAAACCGTTTTATGTAGGTAGTTAGGCTACATGAATGTTTGTATGATGTGGAAAATCAAACCTGAGGAATTGAAGTAGAATGGGCTACTTAAGCGTTTCCAAGCGTCTAGTTTAATGTCTTTAACTTTTGAGTTAATTGTTTAGGACTTGAGGTTGTTGTCAATGAGAATGAGGGAAGTTGAATGTTGATTATTATTGTTTCATTGACCTTATCCTACAAAACATAGCAGGCTCAATCCTTTTCACCTCGCGGATTCAAAACTTTCGTCGTAGAAAATAACTCTTCCCCACAATGGAAATCCGCAGCCAATGCACTTCACCAGTCTATCTCATGGTAAAATGAATCTATTTTATGTAAAGGTAACTTTTTGTGATAAGGCCAAAAACTAGTCTACTAATTTCTACTTGAGATACAAAGACATAGCAGCAGGGGCTTGTTATACTCTATTCTCAATAAGGAAGACGTGACGTCATATGAGTTTATAGACCAGGGAGAAAAGTTAAAAGTAAAATGTGATTGTCTCTGTGACGTCACGTCTTTCTTGTTTAGAATAGAGTATGATATTGACACTCTAAATTAATATTATGACGTCGCTTCGACATTGCTACCCGGGTGTATTTCCTGCGCTGGAAGCCAAAAACGTTAAGTAAATCTAATGAAGATGGGTTTTTGTTCTAAGAAGATTTAGAAGTGATTAAAAGTTTATTCAATTTGAATTTTTCATCTCTGAAAATAGATTAATTTACGATCTAAACAGATGTAAATATAAAATAAGAACCTATAATGACAGCCATGAAAACATGATCAGTTGGTAGCACACTAGGACGGTGATTTTCAGGCAGAGATGACCATGGCTCATGATCAATGTTTCACTGTTTATAAAAACATCGACCAGATGTCAGCAACTTTTCGAGCAAACAAAGACTATAAAAATTTTTTATTACGCTTCATCAAGTGTTATATGGGATAGTTTTCTGATGCTCATTATATCTTGAAGAGTGTGAACTTTATCACTAATTCCATTGTAATCAAAGTATGGTAAATAAACCTCTCAAACCCAAAATATTTTAAACTTTTCCATTTACAAAAAACATTTGAAAAACTCAGCCCTATTTTTTGTCTAAAATCTAAGTTTTCTCCCTAACTAATTTTAATTTTAAAGAGGACAAGAATTCTGGTGTTGAAATTCACTAGAAGACAAAAATCTATATTTAGACCAAAAGACTGACTTACATCCGCTGAAAATGAGATACTATGAGTTAACTGTGCTACAGTCTAAATTTTTTTACACGTAGGTTTTCGGTAAAATTGAGAAAGAAACGTTGTATTTTGTTTGATCTTGCCTGGCAACGCCAGGAAAGTCCCATTTTTATTTTTCATCTCTCTCAAAATATTATATTTTTTTATTCTTTTCTCTCTCTAAAATGATTCCCTTTACCTTCATCTTTTCCTAATCATCGAAACTTTCTATTCTTGTCACTTTCTAAAAACAATTTCTTCGGCAGCCAGTGAAAAATTCATATTAGTAAAGATTCTTTTTAGCCATTTTTTATCCTTTTTTGTGACTAATTTTGGTATATGGTGCTCTCTTTCCAAAAAGCATTGCAAAATGTGGTTTCCTCACAGAAAGTTTTTAATCAGTCAACTGCATCCGCTCAAAGTTCCCAGCTAAGTGAATTCACAACTATATAATCTCAGGATGCTGACAGTTTACTTCATTTTTTTCATGCTGTTTTCTTAGCTTAGAGTTACACCGTATCCCTAGTGCTATTATGAAATGTTCTGATGGGTAATAGTGAGATAAAGCCGCTGTAGCCACAGTCTATTAGATAGCTTTCATTTAAAATTACAAATAAAAATGGCGAGAAGTTGTATGCAATTGACAATTTTGGAAATATGTTTGTGCTCCAAAAATTTTTACAGTGTGTTTTTGGTAAAATATTTAAAATATTCAAAAGAAATAATTTTTCGAAATAATTTCTAAAAATCCTTTGGAAAATAAAAATTTCTAAAAACCAGACAAAAATTTACAATTTTTCGAATTCGTCAAAAAGGATTAAATTTGGAGCTGGAAATATCTCACATAGTTCCATTGTTGTGACAACCAAAAGTGTATTGGTTGGCACCTATAGTCCAGTACAAGTCCCACAAAAATTCAGAATTGGTTGGTCAATCTGGCATCCTTTGAGTCAAGTTGAGGCACTTCTTTGTATATTTGAACATTGACAGTAGTGGTAACGTTAAAATAAAATATTTTGGTACTTACAAAATTTAATTTTACACAGTGTTTTTAAAGGTATGTTTTATTTTAACTAATATTCTACTATTAAATTGATGGTTTTTCTGTCAATGGAATAATTTTTTGAAATATATTGAATTATTTAATATCCTAGGTTGAGTCTTAAAGTGAGATAAGTTCACATTGATATGGGGTGAGAAGAGATGTAAGAATGAGGTAATACAAATATTGAAATAAACATTGATTTCGAAGATGATGATTGGTAGGTTTAATTTTCGGTGCTCTATTCTGAGTTCCGGATACCCGGCTTATCCGGACACTGCCAAAATTTTATTTTTTCTCCAAGTTTTTGGTTAAAATTTGAAGCTAAGTGTGAAGGTTATTGGCCCTCACAGAGGTGAATTCTTTATGAATTGAAGGCACCCCCATTAAGATACCATAAAAATTATCGAGATCAAATGCTAGAGAATTAATGGATGTAGAAAGCCTCGATTTTGTGGAATCATTAAAATATGTTAGTTAAAGAATCTGTAAATATTTGGCTGAAATTGTACCTTTACCCAGTTCTTAAGATATCTCTGAAATTCTTCAACTCGATTGAATTCAGATCACTTGAATTGGAACATAATTTCTACGATATTTTGAAAACCAAACGTTTCAGTGAGCTGAAATTTCGTTGAGACATTGTCATATGTTAGTTGTGTTTTTAAGAAGAAACATAATTTCGAATAAAAAATTTTTTCAATTTTTCAGTATTTACAAAAACTGTTGGCTGATGAATAGGATATTGCTTCAGTAAGTAAACTTTCTGTCAAACTTTTCCCACAGCCAAATTGTTCAAATGTTGCCCCTGGTCACCCTCGTATTTCCAACATGTTACGTGTACAGTAAGTAACCTTTAACCTTTTTTACTTCAACACTCTTCCACTGCTAACTTTCTCCGTAAGTTCTGGTTACAATTTTCCTTTTTAAACTTTTCGATAAAACCAAACTTTCACAGGCCAAGCATTGTATATAAGTATATTATAATCGAAGTATCCGCAAAATTCATAACAAGTAGAAAATTTTTTTTCGTATATCTTATGGAATACTATCCTAAACATACTAAAAGTCCTCATTCCTACGTGGTAAATGTAGCCCTGTAGGGGTGGAACCTTCCTCAACATCAGTTTTTGAAATTTTGGACATTCATAAAAAATGTACTGTTACAAAATTAATTTGCATTAAATTTACTATTAATAAGGTTCACATCAGATTTTATGTAGGGCGCACTAATACGCGGATAACTGTGAAAATGGAATTCTATTCATGAAATGTCCGCCAGTAGCTATAATGAACAGGTTTTTTAAGCTGAAATATAACACCTCACATTTTTGAAACTATATTATGATGAAAATGAGCATGTACATGTCTCGGTAATTTTCTTAAAGAAACAACTGACAATCCTCATCAAACTGTAAATGTACTTTTCATGATAACCGTTTTTATATTTGTGAGACATTAGTATGGTTACTTTACCCACATAAACGAATAAGGTTTTTTTTAACTTGCCGATTTTTTTAATTTATATTTGGATCCATTAAATTCACACGCTGGTTTTTCAAGGTAAATTATACACAAAAAACTTTGTAAATTACAAAACACACATAATCAACGGGACTAAACTAATAAATCCTTACTTCTGTTTTAACCAATTCCACATTGCCTTGTCTCCTGGTCTCCTGGAATTCAACTAAAAAGAAGCCCTATTTCACCTCCAATACAAATTTGCTGCAAAATGTAATACAGAAAACATGCTTCAAACCTCTTTCAAATATACTTTCTAGTAGACCTACTTTTCTCAAGCAAACTTTTATTTTACATTTATTTTGGGAACTATACTAAATCAGTAGGCACCAAAATCCTACCAGACCAGATATTGTACGTGCTGTTTTTTAAATATTATTTTTCACTAAAATTTCAACCCTATCCCTTTGGTAGTTTTCTTGGAATACCTGAAAAACCTTTATTGAATATTTCTTCTTTTTTTTTTAAACTATTGTACGTCTATACTAATAGGCATTCAACCGTTTTCAGACCTACTTTTATAATGAAGACTATAATTATTTGTGATAATTGCAACCTGATTTCTATTTCCATGTTTCTCAAAATCCTTCAGAAACCAATTTTTCGGAAATTTCAGCCTTATCACTCTTTGTATTTTCCCAAAACTGTGAACACAAAATGTGTTCGATACCTACATACTTACATTATAGCTACATAGGTAGGTGTATTGAAAAAATAGGTCAAAATATTGTAAATTAATGCCGATAATCTTCTTTTGCCATGAAATGGATAATTTTAATCATCCCACCCATAACCTCTCCATGAGATCTTGTCATAAATAGAAATCCATTTCTGCGGGCATTTATGAACACGATGGTTAATTCTACATCAAAAATGATAGAGCTGTTCTGATAGTAAATTCAATGTCAGTTAATTTTGTACAAGACTATTTTTTTACAGACGTATCGTATTCACTGCGATAAATGTGAAAAACTGATTTCGTGGAAGGTTCCACCCCCTACTAAGATACGCTCAGCACCTACGGATGAAGACTTTTAGTACGTTGTTTAGGAAATTATTCCCATTATTTTAAAAAAAGTTCCGACGGTTAAGAATATTTTCATACCAAACGTCTATAATTCTTGGTCTAAGCGGTGTTTTTTATTTTTTGACTTTGCTCACCCCTATGATGATCTTATTCATCATTTATCTCACCTTCACAGACAGTTTAAACTCACAGTTTTATTCTCTTCGACCTAACATCCAAAAGTTGAGTGAAGGGAGAAACTGTGCTATGGTTTATACTGTTTCTCTAGATTTATAATCTAAAAGTTAAAATCTACCTACTTACGGATTACAGATTCGGATAGGTGAATAGAGAAAGTGCAAGTTTAAACCTGCTTTCCTATATTACGTACTAAAGAATTTATTCGACCTGACCCAATATCTGAATACAGACATTTGGACTGACTATCGACAATGAAACACGCTCAACCCTTCGCCTTCTGGTCCTCGCCATAAAAATAAACAATAAGAAATAAAAAAATCTACCTAAAGGGATTAATACAATTTTTTCTTTCAGATGGAGCATCTCATTCGATTCATTTATAATTGCCAGGCGTGTAACCCATTACAAAACTATTTGTGGCCTTATTTAGTCGATGAAACCAAAAAAAAAAAAAAAAAAAATATTTAAAAATTTATATCACCAAAGTATACGCCGATACTACGCGTTGTAAATTTGTAAATTTTTTTTTTCTCATTTTATAAACACACATAGGTAGGTACTTACGTAAAATTCGTATACCGAAACTTAATTTTAATAATGGACAGTTGCCATTTAAAATTATCACAGAATTTACTAAACTAATAAATTTTAATACAATCACAGGTGTTTCTATATCTATGAAAGAGAAAAAACAAAAAATCGTAAAAATTGCAACAAATACTTCGTCGATTCGAAAAATTAATGACACTGTCCGTGGACGCATTCGTGCGTACAAGAATTTTTAACAAACAAACGAACGACTTGCGAATTTTTTATTTATTTATGAATTTCATTTTCTGCATCCACATAAATCGATGGCAGTTAAATTTCGATTTAATACGGTTTGAATTTTGTTCGACTGTACTTATGCAGGTTGGTCTTTTCTTGAGCATTCATGACAGTGGGAACGGTACTAAAGTGTTCAATTCTACACGGACTAATAAAGGGTACACTTTGGATTAATGGCAGGTTTCCGTAGGTATACTCTGATATGGGTACAGTGGCGTCAAATGAATTAGCAGGTTTTACAGGCGACTGTGGTAATTCTTGCAATGGCGTGAAGGGATTAGGTATCGGTGCCATCATGTCTGAAGGCCCTTCCAGCATTCCGGGTGCACAATTGTTTTGCAAAAACAAATTCAGCTTCTGCTGCTCCAAACTTGTTGCCAGGAAAAAGCGAGAAAAAACAAACAAAATTCGAGAAAAAAAAAAAGAAAAAAGAAACAATAAAGGTTAAGAACGTTATTTAGGACGTGTAAATACAGCTACCTAGGTACGTCTGTGTATACCTGTTTAAATGTCAAAAAACTGTAAATCAGAGGACAAGTTGTCCATCCTCAAATAACAAGTAGGTAAGCTATGGTTATCCGAAAACTGCGTCGGTTCTCCAAAAAGGAAGTCTATACTAGTTATAATTTGTGAGAAAGTTGATCAGCTGAATGCGCATGCACTTTTACACGAGAAGCCAACCTCGACGAGATTATATTCACGTCATCTGAACTCCAAAGGGTATCATAATACGACATGTATATAAAATCGAATACTTTTATTCATATTTATTCCATTTTTAAACGGCTTCAAACAAAAAAGAAAAGTTCTCAATTCGACTTGTACCTATGTATATATATTTGTCAGTTTCTGGAAAACTTCTGAACCAATTTTGACGAACTTTTTCTTCAATAATAGAGAACGATCTCATTCAAGTCCCAAATTACAAACGCAGTTTGCCAATTTTCGTACACAATATTCAAAAAAAAATAAATAAATAAAACGTAAGTTAATGCAATGCAGAAAAGTCGCTCTCAACACCTTGCACCGTAAATAAGTAAAAAATACTTCGAGCAACACAGTCGATTCGCTTTTTTCCAGTAATTTTTTATTTTCGTTTTACATTTTTCTCGGAAACTACAAAACCAATAGACAAAACACACCTATCAGACCAAGTCCCATACCTAATATAAGAACCACCTTTAGTGAATATTTTGGATATATCCCTTCCGTGGTTGCATCAAAATCGAGAAAAAACTAATTTTTCAGGAAGTTTTGTTTTCCAGTTTTGTCGGAAACTACTGAACCAATGGGCACGAAAATCGTATCAGATCTGGTCCTATATAATAACTACTTCTCGTAAAAAATTTCAGCCGTATCCCTTTTGTAGTTTTCTCAAAACTGTGACCCAAAATTGTTTTCCAGTTTGCTACAAAACTATTCAACAAACAGATACCACACTTCTTTCAGACTTGCACTAGCATAAGAAACATATATTGTGAAAATTTCAGCCTTATTTCTTTTGTAAATTCTTCAAAATCCTGGAAAAATCACGTTTCCAGGAACTTTTTTTTTCCAGTTTTCTCAGAAACTACTCCACCAATAGATGCCAAATTTTTTTCAGTCTATATCCTATATAAGGACTATCTTTCGTGAAAATTTCTACTCTATCTCTTATATAGTTTTTTCAAAACCGTGAACCAAAAATTTAGGCGACGCATGCATAGGCATACATATAATTATACTATAAACAAAAAATAAATTAGGTCAAAATGGGGAAATGGTGTCATTACTTTTCTTTTGTCTTGAAACGGAAAATTTCCATCGACCGCTCTCCCTAACCCTTACATGAGATCAATGCAAATAGCCCGTTTGCAAGAAATCTGGATAAAAATGTTTTCAAAAGATGAGAAATTACACATATAAATAGGCTCAACGATATAGAATCGAACAATTTGTTGCCCATCTTTTAAGGCAGTCTTACCATAATCACTTTTTTTATGAAAATAAACCCTTAACAGTTTCACAATGTTGCCTACGCTGAGTACGGTGAGTACAAGGGGAGAATTATGTGGTATTAGGTACGGGAATGGACGGGGTGGGATTATTATGCAAACCATTTTATAAAATTGCAATATAGGGGACGTAGCCCCATGTTCAGAAAAATTAGTCAGCTTCGCCTAAGCAAGTATGCAAAATAAGTAGACAGTCTGTAGGCACCTTAACTAGTGATCTTTCATGACTATAGGTCGATCGTCTGGACAATTCGTTCATTGGGAAGCTCAAATGGCGTGAATATAACCTCAACAGCCAAGGTCAAGCGTAGGTAGACGAGGAGTTGGCATCAGTATCGAAACTCAAGCGGTTAGGCATAGTGTGGCAAGATTCCCAACGATTGTTCTTTTAATAACGATATCGAATATAATTACGAGGAAAATGCTGATTATTTGAATTGAAGAACTGGGCTACTAAAGCCTATAAATGGAATAGTAGCTACGTCGACAAAATGTGAATATAGAGAAACTGCGCCTAATTTGAGGTAAGTATTTTTGTATTTCTCCGAGTAGGTACTTATATTATGACTATAGGTACCATAATTGACCCGAAACGTAGGTAGTTACAGAGTTAAGTATTCATCCAACGCCGATGGTTGTGGAAGAGTAATATCAAATTTTGGAAACCTAAACACTTGGTTATCGGCCAAAATTCAAATAGGTGAGCATTTCATTTATGCGAATTATTATTTCGGTGATAAATTAACACCAAGACACCCGAGTTCTAAATTATTTGTCATCATCAAGTCCTGTGCGTAGATTTTTTAATACTTTTTTAATTTGATGAATTTGGTGAATGGTGCTAAGTTAGGGTACCAACCAAAATGTCATTATCCAACTTGACGTTCGTACTGAAATCGACGTCATATTCGTGCGTACCTTTTACAGGATAAATATCCGATCATTTCAAGCCAAAATAAAAGGTAGGGGCAAGGGAATGATGAAGCAAGCAGTCGAAATAAGAAAAATTGGTATTCTAAAGCTGCTAAATTGTATGGTAAACATTCAAAATCTAACCTGTACAATATTCACTGCCGTAAACTAAATTCACCTTGAAATGACTTTGTAGGTTCCAACTGACATGCATTCATTAACTTTATTTCACTTTTTAATTTATTGTTTCGTCAGTTCGTAATAAATGAGAGATGCGCGCTTAATTTAAGATGTGTATCATCCCAATAATTGGGGTACATGGGTACCCTAATTTGGGCACACCGTTTTTCAAATTTTGATTTGAAATGGCTGAAAAATAATTATATCAATTATGATAAGTTATTGTAAATTTGTATTTCCGGTTTCACTTTATTACAATATATTATGGTAAATCAGGGATTGTGCGACGTGTTTCATTTCACTTTTAAAGATTTTACGAGTTGTTTACAAAAATTATCTCAAATTAGGCACAGTTCCTCGAATTTCCATGACGTCATAGTGAGAATCGATGATAGCCTATCGCTGTGTGATGTTACCTGCAACAGTAATCCATCACTGTTGCAACGTGAGAGCATCTTTGCGTTTCAATAAAATTAAATAATTTTATATTGCACCTGTGGAATACCTTGTTGTGAGAGATATTCTCACCAGAAGGAAATTCAACAGAATTTAAGCGTGTTCAACCACTTCGTACATAAGTATGGGTAAGCCAAAACCAAGGCAAACACTGGCGATTTTAGAGCCGGTTCTGAGAGTTTATATACTGGTTTTGGCACACGCACACAGACACACTTATGTACATATACATATGTAGGTGTGTTGTAGAATTCACGTCATTTCTTATTCATTGCTGAAGCAACTGATAAGAAATGACATAATGCGTTCGTGTACCAGTCCGAGACATTACTGAGATCTTTATCTATCGTTTTGTCATCGGCCAAACTTTGCATCTTACTTGCCTGTGTGTGCAAGTAAGAGCATACGAACAAACAATATATTTTATCTGCTATTTAATATAATACGCCTGATGAAGAATGGCGTGTGTACGAGATGTATAGTCCCCACAGCTACTCCCCCCCAGTTTTTGCACTGCAAAAATGATAAGTCGCGTGTCTGGGGGACTTATCGAGTCTACTGCTTCCTCATTATCATCTATTTTTATTAGAGGTTAGAGGATGTTGTGTCCATGATCAATTCTTCTTCTATACAATCTAATTCAGTTTTCTATGCAAGAAGTTGGCGAGCATTTGGGTTCTCTTCAGCCTTTTGCATGTTATTCGAATTGGATGTATCAAAGAAGTTTTGTTTTGGCAGGGACATTTTGGATAACAGAGAAAAGATAGAAAATAATGTTTAGGAAAACACATTTAATTTCAAAAACAGTTCCGTTTTTACTTTTGTGTATCTTCTTATCAGCTCGTAGAGGGGATAGCGCTTAAAATTCTCGGCCATATGCAAGTTTTCCGGTTAAGTTCTGATCGGTTTAAGCAAAGTTATGCCTGAAATAAACTCATAGAATATTTTATTCGAATTTTATTACAAAGGAATCTCCGTTTGTGACGTCATGGCGTTGAGATTATCTTTGTATTTAAGGGTAAACTCACGTTGCGATGTTTATTTCCGTATCACACATGGATTTGTTTATTCCTGTCATTTTCTTTTTGTTGGCATTCCTCGTTTGCTTATCTCCGGAGTTTCTCATGTCTCACAGAGTTCCGATTTTTGTCGCATATTTTTTAGCGGGTTTCAACTTACGTAGCGGATATTACTTTTTTGGGAGTAAATTTTATTTTCTTCGCATTAACTTCTAAGACATGCGAGAAGGGTGGGAATTTTTGCGTTTTTTACTGCCTAGGGGCCTGCCTCTTTTTTATGGGCATATGGGGGCCTCGGGATCGAATGTTTTGGTAATAACATTGCCCAAAAACTTCACAGACTTTTTTATTTTTGGTGTTTTTTCTAATTGTGAATTTTTTATTTCACATTTTTCGACGGATTCTTCTGTTTGTTGGTGAATCCGTCTGGATATTTTCTATGTTTTCTCTTGGTATCCTTTTCATTCTTTTGTCGTCGCTTACCATGTATGCAGGCTTCAATCTGTCGATTGAAATTGTTCTAGGTTCGCCTGCAATGAGTATCACAAAGTTTTTCTTATCTCGTGATACTACTTTGTAAGGACCAGCGTATGGATTCTCCAGAGCAGATCTCATTTTTTCGTCTCTAACCAATACATGTGAGGTATTGACCAAGTGTTTTGAAACGTAAATCTTGGGCTGGCCATGGCGAGCTGCCTGTTCAAGAAAATTGTTGTCATCATTTCTTATATTCTGTACCATAATTTTGGTTCTAACTTCCTTCAATTTTGTGAAGAAGGCCCCTTGGAGGCGTAGCTCTTTGCCAAACACTAATTGTGCTGCAGAGTGACCTGTATCCGTTTGTAGGGCAGATCGAAGACCTAAGAGAATGGTAGGAAGTACGTCTACCCATCTCTTTGTATCATGAGACATGATAGAGGCTTAGAGAGCTCTATGCCATCTCTCAATTTTGCCTTTGGCTTGAGGATGGTAAGCTGTGGTATGACTGTGTTGAACACCAAGCTTATTAGACAGCTCTTTAAAGAGCGAGCTCTCAAATTGGCAACCTTGGTCCGTAATTATGACTTCTGGTACGCCATACCTTGCAATCCAGGTATAGTATAACCTTGCAGCTACTGTAGGAGCTGTCATCTCGTATAGAGGGATTGCTGCTGGCCATCATGTTGCCCTGTCTATTATTGTCAACTGGTATCTGTGTCCTTGAGATGGTGGCAAAGGGCCTACCAAATCCATATGTACTGTTTTAAACAGCTCTGTTTGTTTGAAGGATTTGAGGGGTGAGCGAGTGTGTCTTCCTACTTTGGATTCTTGACAGTTCAGGCAACTGCGAGGCCACTTGTTGCAGTCAGACTTCATTCGTGGCCATACAAACCTTGCTGAAATTAAATTAGCACTACATTTTGGCCCAGCATGTGACAGATTATATACACTGTTGAAAGCCAACCTGCGATATTTTACCGGTAGAAATGGCCTATTCTTACCTGTACTGACGTCACATGTTAATAAAACATCAGTACTGGGAATTTTTCTCTGTCTCAATTTGAGAGTAGTATCATCGTTTGATAACAACTCTTGCAATTCTGCATCCTTAAGCTGTGCTTTAGCTATTTCAGCATAAGGCAAATTGAACAGGAGCCGAGATAGCTTCGATTCTACTCAAGGTATCAGCTGGAGTGTTAAGTTCTCCGATTATATACTGAATGTCGGTAGTCAATTGACCAATATAGTCTATTTTTCGTGATCTTCTCGGCGATGCCGGTTCTGCTTTTTGTGTGAAGGCATATGTTAGGGGTTTATGGTCAGTATACACAGAAAAACATCTACCCTCTAATTGGTGCCTGAAATGCTTCAACGCAGCAAAAATTCCGAGCAATTCCCTATCGTATGTGCTATAGTTATTTTCTATTTTTGAGAGCTGTCTCGAGAAGAAAGCTAGCGGTAACTTTTTGTTGTCTTTGTCAAGTTAGTACAGGGTTGCACCAATAGCAAAATCAGAGACATCGGTACTCACGCATAACAGCAGACATTTGTCTGGATAAGCCAATAGAGTTGCATTTGCCAGTGTATCTTTGATTTTCTCAAAGGCCTGTTTGGCTTCTTCAATTCATTCGAGTGGAGTTTTATCTTTCTTTTTACTTGTCTTAATTAGTGCAAACAGCTTACTTTGTTCGGCTGCTGCATTCTTCATGCAACGTCTATAGAAGTTCACCATCCCCAAGAAACGCCTAAGTTCAGCGACATTTGAGTGCTTCGGGAAGTTCAATATTGGCTCTACTTTGGTCTTCAATGGGGAAATGCCTTCGGTCGAGACTTTGTATCCGAGGAAGTCAATTTTGGTCTGTGCATATAAGCTTTTACCTACGTTGATAGTAAGCCCGGCAGCATGTATACGCTGTACGATGGCTCTTACATTCTCCTCGTGCTGTTGCTCACCACCTTCAGAGCAAATGCAGATATCATCCAAGTATGCATATGTAAATGGCAATCCCCTAAACAGTCCATTGATAAATCTTTGGAAAGTTTGTGCTGAGTTGCGAAGTCCAAACGGCATTCGAAGGTATTCGAATAGTCCAAAGGGGGTTATAACCGCTGTCTTTGATACATCCTGGTCCGCCATAGAAATTTGGAGAAATGCCCAGTTGATGTCTATTTTGGTGAACATTGTTTTACCCTTCATATTCGCGTTGAAGTCCATTATATTGGGGACTGGGTAGCGATCAGGAACTGTTTTGGCATTTAAGGCCCTGTAGTCTCCAACAATTCGCCACTCTCCACTTGCTTTTTTGGTCATGTGGATAGGGGAGTTCCATGAGCTTTTCAAGGTGCGACATACAGCCTCCTCGACGATTCGATGGAAGTACTCTCGTGCCGCTTTGAGTTTGTCAGGCAGTAACCTTCGTGCTCTAGCATGGCAAGGCGGTCTTTAGTCTCTGTATAATGAACTGTGTCATGTTTATAGGTAGTATGCCTGCGAATTGATAGTTGGGTGACTCCAGGATAGTCAGACAGGATCCATAAGAGTTGTCCGTCAACTTTGGTACAGCTGGATATATTTGTGTCCAGTCTGTAAGCTAACGTTTTGCCATCTGCACAATGTTTAGATTCACTGTCAATCAATTTGCTGTTTTTGAGGTCAATGATCAGGCCAAAATGTGCAAGGAAATCTGCACCCAGGATCGGGTTTGGAACATCTGCAACTGTGAAGGACCACATCAGGATTTTCTTGAGTCCAATGTCAACTTTGCTGGTTTTAAGTCTGTAAGCTGGAAGGTTTTGACCATTCACAGTACGGAGATAGTATTTTGGAGGGAGTACTTTTTGGGTTTTGTTAACTGGCAATATGCTCAAGTCTGCTCCTGAGTCGATTAAGTACCTTCTCCTGTTCCTCCTGTCCTTGATGAACAGGTGGCATGAGTATTTTTCCGAGTGGCCTTCGGCGACATAGATGGCCCCTTGTTCTAGTTTGATGCCTCCTTGGTATAGGATTTGCCCCACCATTTGCATCTGTTATTACATTTGGTGGCCTCTGCGCCAAACCTGTTATGGAAAAAGCAACATTTATCATCCCAATTTCGAGACTGGTTTTTGGGAGATGATGTTCTCGGGGGAGTTGAACTCTGACCCTTGTTGTTGGAACTAGATCTGCAGTCTCTGGACCGGGACTGTTGTCCTTTGCTATTGCCACTATTGTTGTTATTGCTTCTACTTTTAGATCTTTATTGCCAGCTACTATTGGATTTCATAGAGCTTTGGCCTTTGTTCCTTTTTACTTCATCAGTCAACTGAGCTATTTGAGCTCGAAGTTGAGTGATCTCTCCAGTCTCTGCAGATACTGCACTGACCACAGGCTTTGACTTGGTGTATTCGAGCGCATTATCTGCTGATTTTGCATGGAAGTCCAAGTCTGTGGATGTGTTTATCACAGTCGGACCTACGGCGGCTAGACATTGCACAACACTTTGAGGAAGTTGTTTGCAAAATTGATTGCCTATGACAGAAGGGGCTACTATGTTATCTGCCTTCTGCCTCAATTTTGCCATGAAGATTGAGAGTTTGTTGTCCCCCATCGTCATACCACCTATCACATCATCAATAATTTGGTTTTTCGTTTTTTTAAATACATTTTTGATCTTCTTGACAAACCAGGCATATTTGTCCTCTTCTGTCAAAGGGCATTCCATGATGTCCGGAATGTGGAGGATTATCTGTGGGGGCATGCCTCCACAGATGTGTAGATACCGCTGGTTCAGGGTTATATTCTCCATCTTGAACCTGCCTTCTAATAGGGTCAACCATAAATCTACATCATTGGGCAGAAATTCCGGGATCTCTATGCTTCGTCTGTAGAAGTTGGGGTTCTGTCCTGGCTGTAATTGCAAGAGCTGCATAATTTGCGCCAAGACTTTGGGCGTCAGCTGTGGCTGAGCACTACCTCCCTGCGATGGTTGTGGGTTTTCATTTCCATTTGGTGGTGGGACCATTGCTATGTCTTTCTGATGACAAGTGTATTCCACAGAACTACTTCCTTCCTTGCTGGTTGAAAACACTGGCTCCTGTATTTGTAGGACAGGTGTTTTTGGGTCTGAACTTTGACTTAAGTTTGACCACTTCTCAACATTTTTACTGCTAATTGATCTTTATTTATTGCAGCTCCCAGTCGTGCTAATTCTGGTTGTTGAGGGCCTTCTTCCAGATTTGGTAAATTCTCAGAGTGTTGAGTCGAAGTTGGGGGAGTTGGGGGATGAGTCCAACCTTCTTCCTCCAAGTCTACTGTCTAGTTTCTCCTTGTTTATATATTTTAAAGAGAGGGTATAAATTCCTACTTCAGCAGACTCTACTTCGACGACCTAAAAGGTGACTTGGTCTGCAAAAAAATTTTTTTTAATTGCCAAGCAAGCGAGTTTCTCGCCAGCCCACCACACCAAATTTTTGTAAAAGCGCAACGCGCCTAAGGACACCTCACGACGTAGACAAATATCACGTCGGGGTCACCACTGTGGAATACCTTGTTGTGAGAGATTTTCTCACCAGAAGGAAATTCAACAGAATTTAAGCGTGTTCAACCACTTCGTACATAAGTACGGGTAAGCCAAAACCAAGGCAAACACTGGCGATTTTGGAGCCAGTTCTGAGAGCTTATATACTGGTTTTGGCACACGCACACAGACACACTTATGTACATATACATATGTAGGTGTGTTGTAGAATTCACGTCATTTCTTATTCATTGCTAAAGCAACTGATAAGAAATGACATAATGCGTTTGTGTACCGGTCCGAGACATTACCGAGATCTTTATCTATCGTTTTGTCATCGGCCAAACTTTGCATCTTACTTGCCTGTGTGTGCAAGTAAGAGCATACGAACAAACAATATATTTTATCTGCTATTTAATATAATACGCTTGATGAAGAATGGCGTGTGTACGAGATGTATAGTCCCCACAGCACCTAATTGACAAAAATAATTGTTTAATTCAATGGTGAGTGAAGTATTCAAATACTTATTTGGGTTGGTATGGGTATATTTCGAAGCGGTATTTCCAATGGGAATTGGTATTCAGCATGCAACTGCTCTCAAGTAGCCGGAAAATGGGTTTTTATTTATTGGAATAATTTTCGGAAAGATTTAAAAGAGGATCCTTTCACGACAAATAAAATAAAAGTCATTTCGTTTTTGCGGAAGAAGTCCACCCTTTCTTCTAGGCCGACTTCTTTTTCGCCTTCGTGAATCACTCTGTTTAAATTTTCTCTGCCCAGTTGAGATGATAGTTTTTCAGTCGGAAAGTACCTACCAAAATTTTTTCATTCTAATGTATCGACATCTTCCAGAATGCGGCCTGACTAGACGAGATTAAATTTTTGAAAGTTGATGCCTCGAACAAAGTTTGGAACAGTGACGGATCCAGAAGGCAGGTTGAAATTCCCTTAATAAAAAATGTCAAAAAAAAAAGTGAAAAATATGAAAATTTTAGAGAAAAAATGAAAGGGTGGACCAGAATTCGGAGAAAGAATATGTGGAAGACCAAAAAAGAAAAAACAGATCTCAACTCCGCAAAATTTTTTGTCATTTCTCTACCCCTCAAAATTACGGTCTAGATCCGCCATTGGTTCGGAATATCTTGAAAAAGTTAGGCTATTTACCAATTAAAATCGATATTTCTTCCATGGAATCGATACCATTTCAGTTTTTTTATTTCCCATTAAAATAGTCCATGTAACCAGCTATGGATAATCAAAGTTACGATGGATAACTTTAACAAAACGTTGAACAATTTAAATAAGAGGTTTAAAATATTCTATAGCCCAATTAAAATTATTTTAGACTGGTCACTCGGGGGTAACAGCAGATTGAACTGCCATCATCAGTTGCCCCAATTCGTGCGATATTCAAGCACATGTGCGAGGATCAAAACTTTCATATTCTGCTCAAATTTTGAATTTCAAACTTTTCGATCAAAATACATGATTTCGTCAATTAATAATAGGTATTTCTCCAGTCTTGGACTTTAGTATACTACGCATCATAATTAAAAAATGTATAAATCCAAACATCGATTCCATTTCGATCTATATTTCTTAGCGCAACTCGATTACCTACGCTAAATATTAATTTGATTACTGAAGTACGCATTATTTTCAACGAATATACCTACTGTTTGAATTTGAAATAATAATATTAAGGTATAGGTAGTGGCGAGTAAACAAATTTTCAATTTAGTCAAAAATTTTGCAAATTCGTATAAAGGACGAATAAATTTACAAAATAATGTTCGGACTTGTCCGAGTACCATAATTTTGTATAAATGCGAGCACATTTCGCATTCGGATAGTCACTTAATGCCTACCATTGCCGGTTGATTTTAGCCTAATCAATAATTCTGTTTTCCTTCGAAAAACTCTCATCAAAACTACATTTTAATCGGTATTAAACGATTCTTCGAGAGGAAGATGGCACTGAAACTTGAACATCATTGAAGAGGAGGTTACCGTAGAGAATTTCATAAAAGTGAGCGTACCATAGATTAGAAAAACGATTTCTCTCACCTCATATTTATTAAATATTGGGCAATGGCCACGGATTCGTTGTTGCCGGTAATGGTGATGGTGCGATCCACGTTCTCGTTACTATTTCGATCTTCACAATTGGATATTCGGATTAACGCTCCGCTTATTTGTCTATAAAAATAACACAAATAGGTACATAATTATTACTTACGTAGTAAACAGGTACCTTATATTTCGTTACTATTCACGTATCCGCAAAATACATTGCCCAATAAGCCTATGTCTCAGACGGAGAGGAAGCAGGGGGGTTTGTTGGTTATAGGAATTGCATATTCAGTTTTGGAGCATTTTTACATACCGCATTGTTTGGGCCAAAAGACAGCGCCTCAGTCTTTGGTGACTTGGATAATGAGAAATCCTCTTAGTCATTCGATTAGAAATAAATATCCGGTCGATTGGCAATTCTGTAGGGTTGGCCAAGTCAGAAAAACAACAATGTAGGTAAGTATTTCCTATTTGAGGAGGGACATTAAAAATTTTCCCACATACAGTGGAAGCCGTTTAATAGATACCACTCTATATATTTGGTACAGCTACTTTTTCGTTTCTAACCGGCTCTCTTTAAACCAAAATTGAAAAAATAAAAAAAATACTGAAAAATATGTACTTATAACTTACACTGAAAGTTACTTACTCATGGATTGACAAAAAAAAAAAAACTTTTGAAATTGTCAAGCTGGTTAGTTTTCGCCATCTATCAGCAACAAATTGTATTTCCTATAAGATTTTCACTCTAAAACGGATATTTTTTGCCATATTTTCTTCAATAGCTTCCAAGATGTGTTGTACCAACATTCCGTGATAACGAACTAAAAAATTCTCGATTATGCCAGTATGTTCCGTCGTATTTAGACAGACGAACATATTCGCTGACCTAAATACTCCGCAACAATTAATGGCAAATATTTCCTCTAAATATTCACCGTTACCTCCGTTAGTAACCCAATTAACAGAGCTAACAATTATGCAGACGTCCAACTAATCAGCATAACTGTTAGCACTATTTTGGCATGTACCTGAGGTACCTTTTTGCAAAAGTAAACAATATTAGGCACGAAAAGAAGTCACTTGGTAAATCAATTTACACCAAAACTTCACTTGCCTTTCTGAAGGGCTTCAAGGTAGTACTGCTACATTGAACTCTAAAGTCTGTAGGTGTTCCTAGACACCGCCAAGTTAGTAGTCCACCCTATGTAGAGGTGAGACGACAATAGATAGAATATTAATATATATATATATTTATGTGTTTTTACGTACAATTATCTGCAAAGTGAGCGAAGTTATTTAAGTATAAGAATTTATTGTGACGAGGTGTTGACCGTAATTTATTGTGACTCTAATTCCGCATTAAATATTGCTTAATAAAAACACGTACTTATTTTGTGTGTTTGTTCACAACTATCCGGGATAACAAACACAACACAGTATCAATTGATTTATTTTTATTAACGAAATTGTGTTGATATGAAGGAATTCTACACAAATTTTTTTTTAATGAGGAGTTAGAGGGGTGAACAGCAAGATTTTTCTTGAACTTCACGGTAATTCTGAAATTGAGTCAGTTACCAATGTCACCCACTCATTCCTCATAACGTAACATGAAACTGGAAAATTGGCCACTTTAAGATTTTTAGGGAATGGGGGCCTGATGAAAAATGAAAAATGCTTCAACGCAGATAAGGAGCCACATGAGACCCTTTCCTCGTCTCTTTGAACCAACATACTGTCTCTGGTAAGCAAACTGAAAGTAAATTTTTAGGATAGATTTGTTTTTATTTTTATGCTTTTATCTCATGAACGGCCGTCTCCCTTACCCATTGTATCTATTTTCTCAGTTGTCTAGCAGTAGGCTTTACACTTGACACTTTGAGAGACCCTGCCCTAATGGCAAGCGGGCTGCGTTTAAACAGCGTATATTAATTGTTTATACATTTGTAGTGCGTTTATTAAAACTGAGTTCATAGGTATTTCTGCTGTGTAGGCATTTTTTATACTAATAAGCGTGATTTGTTGGTTTTTTAGACCCAAATAGAAATGCAAACGTATTTAAAAAACAAACCAATAGACAAACACGAAGATCTTTTTCAACCTCAAAAATAATGATCAACTGCGGTGAGTCATCAGCAAAGATGGTTGCTGGTTGTAGCTTTGGTGTTTGACTAACTGACTATAATGGTGCCCAATTCATCTTCTAAGTCCTGACATTTACAATGAGTCAATGTGTAATAACATCCAAGGTTGCCTTCTTCCTGTAGCTGACATACCCTTATTGCTGAACAGGGCATCAAAATAAACGACCGCTATCACCCCCTACCCCACACAAAATTGTATTTGTGATAGATTTAAATTTTCATTCTCATTGCTGATAGTAAAATTCAACCATCGTTGTTTTATTAGATAATATGTTACTTTTGTGATATGGACATTGGGGAAAATCATTCCCCATCGATTTGAAAGTAAGATGAAGTCAGTTTTCTCAATAACTCTCAATAACCTAGGATACTAATATCACCAAAAAGTGTCATAAACGCATTACTGTGCCCCAGTAATCAAGTTTCAAAAGACCACCGAGAAACCATTACCATGTCAGTTCTATCATCATAGCTCTGATGGTATACGGTCACAGTACATTCAAAAAGTTATTGAACTGCCAATAGAGCAGATACGCCTTTGACACCATGCCTATTTGAGGGTTTAGGCTAATGAATTCAAGAGTACGCTAAGGGAGAGTAAAATACAATAGGTAGGGTACGCGGTGCAAGGACAACATGCAAGAAAATACAAAGCACGAAATCTCGTCTAAGAAACCAAGAATTGGCCAGGAACGTGTGGAGAAAGAGTTTTTAATTAAAGGAATGGGGACAAGAGGCTCAAAATAATCATCAAAAAAATAATTCACCTATAGAAAGAGTGGTGTTCCATTACATATTATGTGTTCAGCTCAGCTATGTCACAAATCAAAAGGATGTAAACACAGGCCTAATACCACACTAAATTGTTCGACTAATCGATACTGAAGAATTGGTCTGTGGATTGCACCTTTGAGTAATTTGTTTGGAAGTTGGTCAAGTGGGTTTGAGGGGGCGATCTGTTGGGATTAAATCCGACGATCGGTCATTCCTCAGCACGAATTCTCTTCTCCAGTCACCTGCAGGAGCATCACTGAACGCATCAAAATTGTGGGTTGAAATGTGTCGACAGTTGGTTTCGAATTTGTAATCTTAACGGGTGGTGAGACAGAGCACAGAGCACCTAACCAGGAAACCACTAGGCCCAGTAGCCCTCAAATATTTAAAGATAAAATTCATGCAAAGTGCGGGTTATTACCTACCTTATTTCAGCAATCTTATTTCCTCCTTTTCCTATTATACAGCCAATGAGATCATTCGGTACAGTCATTTCAAAAGTCTTTTGTTGAACTCCATTGTTCCTCACAGAATTATTGTGGAACGCATTGGCTGCTATGGCTGCTATGGCTGCAACAAAATGAAGGTATTCATTCAGCCGATACATTAGATGAAAATATTTTGTAGTTTTAACAAGTAATTCATCGAACTATTGCCAAATATTATTTCGTATGAAAAAAGAAAAAAAAAAAAAACCCTGCATATCAAATCCACGTAGCTTTCCATAAAATTTTCCGTCAAAGAAATGTCATTTTATTTTACTTAATTATTAGAGAATATATACGGTAGGTACAGTAAAACTGTCTCTAATTAGATGTATGATCAGAATTCGGTGTAGGTACCTCAATGTTTCTGTTTGTAATTAGAGAACTCTATCATTTAAACTGACTAGATATGTATCTACTAAATTAACTATCCATCCGGTATAATAGGAGGTTATTAGTACAACTAAAATGCATTTGGGAAAGGAAACCATAATAAACGTTTTGAAAATAAACAGGTACGTCTACCTACCTGTGTTATTGAAATTTTTAAAAAGTGATTTTCGAAGGGATATTAACGTGACAATGAATTAATGTGACTTATTAATTATCTTTATTTTGGAGATTAATTGGGGTCAAGATTCTGAATTCGTCATCAATAATCTTTTAAACAGATTTTTAAGCGTTTTTTTTTTTTTTTTTTTTTTTTTTTGTTACATAATCAAATACGCAGTAAGTACCTACCGGTACATACGAGTGTAAGAATTTTTTCAGATTTTGGAATTTCTCGTTATCTAAATTAAAATTTATTTTGAAATCTAAATAATATTTTTGAACGCTAAAGGATAAAATAAAGTGGACAAGACGAAATGAAGCAAGCATTTAATGACGTTTGGTTGATGAAGATGGAATACTTTATGAGTGCCAAATTGTATGGGAACCATTTTACTTTCTAATGTGTTAATATTCTCATCTATCAATTAGTTAATTATTTTATCAGTTTGGGTACCTATATAATGAAAATTAGGATACCGCCCTCCTATATTAGGCTATACTATATCCTAATTTTTAAAACGAAGAGCTTCTCACGATGTCAAAATTAGTGAGGTTTATTAGTTTGTAGCAATATTATCATTATCTTTTCAAAAATATGGTATCTTTATGCAGCAACCTATGTATCATTATAACAAACCGGTATTCTTATAATGGTGCTTTGGCTACTAGGGTAAATCGGTTTTTTAGGAACACAATAATTTCATTTAGATACGTAGATTATTACATTATAAAACAAGATCTAGAGGTTTGTAAGCTATTTTGATAGGAAAACATCGAGGAAAAGTGTACTCCCACTTCGTACACGTTGGGACATTATTCGTTCCAGAAAAAATTTATGAAGTTTAAAAATACGATACTCGAACTACCTACTTACTATCTTCAAAAAACGTAGGTAATTATATCTTTAGACCGCATTGAAAATGTAAATAACCATAAATAATGTAAAAATTTGAAGTTAAACGTATTCAAGATGGATTAGGTATAGGTAGGTGAGAAGAAAATTACTGAATAGGTACTTAGCAAGGTTTTAGTTTTCATTTATAACTCTGTAAAAGTACGAGGCAATAAAATTCACGGGTAAACTAGACAAATGACTAGAGATGTTACAATCATTAGATGCTAATGCCTCTGAAGAACGATTTTCGCCGAGGCTGTGGGTAAGTATCTGTCTTCTAAATGGGAATCGATTCAAATGAATCTGTTTCTCATTACATTAAAATACAGAAAACACTCGAGTACGACGATCGTTTAATGAATTTATGAGTAAACTTCCTACTACCTAATTCGCTGATTAGATAGCTACCTATCTAAGTACGCTTACACTGTTATACAAAAGTCAATATAGTAGACCCGGAATGAGTTCTCATTTGCATCCTCGCAGTCACAAAGCTGCAAGTAGATAGGTAGGTATCTAATATCTGCCTAATTCGGAATGAAATAGGCGATCTTTGCGCGTGTAAAAAGAAAATTCGCCTGCACGCTACTTCACTCGACTCGAGTGAATTTCACTGGAGTGTAGGTCAGTATTGAAATTAAATTGAGTGATTCCTGGTAATTACCTGTCGGATTAAGCGAAGCCGTAGCATTGGGTGTTAATCCGCTTATAGTAAGAGCCGCCAGGTTTGCTAATGGATTTCCAAGTTTTCCTATCTGCAAACAAATCGAACGTCTGTCATCGCGCATTCACATCGAATTATGTAATTTTCATATAGGCTAATTTCGAAAATTCAAACGACGACAAATGAGAATGAAGAAGGAAGAAGAAGAAGAAGAAGAAGAAGAGAAAAAAAGTACGGACGAGCGGGCAATTTATTTCGTTTGGCATCCCAACAAATTAATTGTGTTTGATATATTTTCTCAACCTTGTTCAAGGTCGCCGATTTAATCACTCTTGCTTCGACTGTAGGCCACCAATAAAATTATTTATTATTATTTCCTTCATTCTTTCTCGGTAAAGCGGATAATATGTTTATCTGCCACCATCTTTAACTCAATCCGTGTTTCATAATTGTTTCCTGCGGTGGACCAGTCGTGTCTTACCTAACAAATATAAGAATTTTCTCAGTCGATGAATACGTAACTGCTCGTCTTCAATCTACATCGTTGATTTGTTGTATTCGTATCGAACTTTTCTATTTAGGTACAGTAGGTAAATATAATTCTGTATAATTGCGGAATGAATAACTTTTGTTTTTTTTGTTTTTTTTTACCCTCTAAATGATTACACTTTTCCTGTCTTTGGAGGAAAATCATTTTGAGCGAGTAAGTTTAATTTTACGAATCAAATTTTCATTTCAAATCGGTCTCTTTTACTTCCAGTAGAAAGTCAATTTTATGCTAATTCAGGATTTCACAAATTTAAAAGAAATCCAAGGGGATATAATTTTTTCAATTTTTGACTAAAGTTTGGCGAATTATTTTTGCGAGCCTTCACTTTGAAACTTAAAATTAAATAAATAAATTTCAAACTCTCAGTATTTAGTTGATTGAATAACAGCAGCAGCCTACCGTAGGTACTAGTCATGAGATTCTATAATTCATTAACGACTGCATGTTAACAAATTTTTTGACTTCGTGCAATAGAAAATAACAAAACTGACGCCGAATTCGAGGTTCAATAATACTATCCGCATTAACTGCCGCGGTAAATAAAATTCCATTCACTTTTAGACAAGGGCTACAGAGGATGGGTTAAACCTTTCATACTTCCACCATCAGTTAGAAATTTATGCCCACCTTCTTAACACAGTTTCCCCGAATAGACCTCGGATGAATAATAATAATCTGAATTGCCTGAATTCTGATTATTGATTTTTACAATCAGAAAAATCTACAAACCAATCATGTAGGAACCCATAACCGAGTAACCTAACCAATTTATGTGCAGAATATTTGCAAGTCTGGTAGGTACTTATCCCATTCTCAAGCCTTCTATATGAAGCCCGCAAAACCCAGTTTCGTTCTCACAGACTCTGTCTCATAAGTAGCCAATTTCCCAAGTCATTAAGATCATACGGGTTGGCTCAAGTCAACAAGCGCAGATCGTTCAACTACGTTATGTGACGTCATCGGTTCCAGTTCTATGGGACACATTAACTACTTGCCTATCTTTGAAGGTACCAAAAATTCGTCGACATGTAGTCCAACTTGAATTGGTGGCATAACAACCAAAGGAAAATAAAATAGTGGCGATGGAACCGGCGACGTCATTTGTCTTGCGGGTAGTATTTTCGTTTCTATCGAAACTGAATGACCTGTAGAGATTTTAATGACTTTGACCAATTTCCTCTGTTTTGCAGCTGTTATAAAAGGGAAAACAGATGGTAGACTACTTGATCCATTCAATAAAAACACAAAATTGTGATTCCCACATAAAACGCGTATTCATAATTATTTTAACCTTATTTTGTTGCAACTTACTCGTGAATTTTTCAAATATCCTTCATATTTTCGCATCCTTTGTTTTCAGATTCTCCAATTCGTCAGTTAAAATCCCCTAAAATTGATTTATCCCTTCTTCGTTCTTTAGCGTCAAATATTGCAAAAATTTTCAATAACTTGGTCATTTCACGTCTTTTTGCTATTCTCGTATCAAAATATTACCTTCCTCGAAAATTAATTTTTGTTTTCTCAGAAAATGAAGAAGATCTTAATATGACCACTTACCAATTTCCTTAAAAAATATGTCGACTCAAACTCGCAAAAGTAAATAAAATTTTCTACCCAACGCGTCCAACATTTTACTACCTTGAACTGATAATTCTAATTAGGAATATTGAAAAATGACATTGACTAAGAATAGCGTAATTAGGTTTATCCTCCAATAGCTAAAGAATTGTTATTACAATGGTGTACCGGACATGATTTTCAGTAAACATATTTTCAAATTCTTTAAAAAAAATAAAAAATATCAGTGAAAACCGCATTAAAATTGGTTGGATAGAATGGGAGAAAATGAATGGTAAATTTGAGTTGCCAAAAAACGTTGTGATATTTTTTAAGCAGTGGGTGTGATGTCATAGAATTGACACATCAGCAAACTTTTCACCTCTTTCACAGGTTTCTCATTCATTCATTCCTCACTCTCCTGTGTTTGTACATTGGTTTAATTAAGCTCATCAATTTAGAAAGTTCATGGTGACTGTGAGGGAGGGGATAAAAGGATGTGCACTTGCACCCCCCCCCTCCCTTATTTATAGACAAATTCAAAACATTGAAAAACAATAAAAACTAAGAAAATCAAAAACCAATTATTCCTTATTTGTTTTTATATTAGAGCACAGCCTTGGAAAAAATTTTTGGTGGTGCCTGAGGAGTTGTTATTTACTTTGAGGGCTGAGTTCATATTTGCAACCCATTTTTAGATTTAACCCTTCATTTAGCCCCCTGTAACCCAAGAAATGGAATTAAGATAATATTCTTTGATATTATTGAATGATACATCGATAATATTGTTTTTTGATGCTCTGAGTTTACATTTATAATCCATTTTTAGATTGAACCTCCTTGGCCCCCTGTGACCCCAAACAGGGGGATAAGATAATATTCTTTGATATTATTGAGTGATATATCATTAATAATGTTTTTTGAAGTGCTGGGTTTAGATTTGCAATCCATTTTTCGATCAAATCCATTATTGAGCCCCCTGTGCCCCTAAACAGGGGGTTCAAATAAAATTCTTAGATATTATTGAGTGATACACAATAAATAATGTTTTTTGAGGCACTGAGATTATATTTACAATCCATTTTTAGATTGAACCACTTTTTTCTTCCTGTGGCCCCAAAAAAGGGATTGCAATTATATCTTCACTTATTATTGAGTGATTTATTAGGTATTGGATGCCCATGTTTTTTGAGATCAACAAAAAACAACAAAATTCAGTAAAACCACTTGCCCAACTTACTTGTAAGAAAAATAAGATTTTTGTATTTGTACTCAGAAACTTGTAAAACATTATAAACAATATATCACACAATAAAATGTGAAAAGTCAAAATTAGCTACTTATATCTAAACCATTTTGGATCACATTAAAAGGAGTTGTATGAAGAAATACATGTCAAAATAAAACTTCAAGTCAAAAAAAATTACCAATAATGTATAACACAATATAATGGAGAAATTCAAAATTAGCCCCTTTCAGAGCTTTTGTGGGATCACATAATGGGTAAAATTAAGAAATTACGTCAAATTCAAAATCAGCAGCTAAAAAACTATTACGAATGATGTATTACACTACAAAATATGAAAAGTCAAAATTTCCCCTTGGGCGTCAAAAATGAATCAAATGAATAAAATAATGTCAAATTTGAACTTGTTGCCTCAAGAAACATTACAAATGATGTATTACATAATAATATGTAAAAAAATAAAATTGAGCACTTTTATGATCCCTTGGGGTCAAAAAATTGATCAAATTGAAAAATTATTGACAAAGTTGAACTCAGCACCTCAAGAAACATTACAAATGATGTATTACATACTAAAATGTAAAAAAACAAAATTGGGCCCTTTTTTGAGTCACTTTGGGTCAAAATATTGATCAAATTAAAAAACTTAAAGTCCAGTTTGAACTCAGTACCTCAAAAAATATTTTTTTAAAGCATAAACAAACAATATTATACCAACTTTATGTTGATTTGGATAATTTCAGTGTATATATGTTGAAAGTTCCAAGAAAATGAATTTTTGGCCCATATCTGCTGCCCCTTTCTTATTTTTGGGATTTCAAAAAAAAAAAAAAATTAAATGTGATACTCAAGCACCCTCATACCAATTTTCAACCTTCTACCTCAGTGGGAAGTACAAAAAATAAATACAGATAGAAATCCAAACTTATTGAATCTTATTTACTTAGGTGATAATTTAGACTTTGAGCTTTCTGTGCCAAAAGTTTTCTTGGGTCCTGAAATGAAATGTGCGCCCACCCTTCTTTCAAAGTCATTTTTTAAAGTCAAGTTTGTTCAGTAAATTTTCACCAAAAACCTACTTAAAAATGAAGTATTAATGAGATGTATTGAAACCAGCAACCTCTGATAATGCAAAATACAAAAATGTCAATTCTATGACATCACAACAACAGGGTGCTCATCGAGGTACTGTTTTTGGTGCAGCGCAACTTTGACATCTTATATCTTCCTTTCTATTCAATATTTTTCAAAAAAAATTTCAGAACCTTCATTCACAGGCTTTAGACTATCTCTCCCATTAATTTTAAGTAATTCTGAGAGTCATGTCCGGTACCCTATTACCTATTATAATAACCAGGGGCGCGTTCAGAAACCTTATGGGAGAGTAATTTTTTTTCCAACTCTGGAGCTCTGGAAAATAATTCCCTACGGTAACATTCATCATAAACAGCGTAGATCACAATTTCCTGGGGGGGGGGCTAATTTTTTGGAGAACATAATTATATCATTTTCTAAAAAAATTCTCACGTTTCATCGATAAAGCGTAGAAGCTGATAAATATGGAGTATGAGAACTTCATCATTATCACTATCTTCTTTTATTTCCTTTCTTTTTGGTTTAAGTAAGGAAGAAACGGTACTCATTTTTCAATTATTTGAGAACTACAACTTTAGACAAAAAAAGAACCAAAATAAATAAACGAAGTAAACACAAATACGAGTATAGTCTTTAACAGTATAGCATAAAGCACGTCCATTATCAAAAACCACAACATGAAGCAGTGTGCATAAAAAGATGCTAGATTTTTATTTACTGCCCACCAGCAATGCTTTCAGAGTTCATTAAAAATCCGCCGGAAGTGCTATTCATTCACCAAAAGAGTAAATTTTTTCCGCAGAGACACGGAAGTTATGTGGGGAGGCTAGTTTGAGATCTGAGGGATATATCCCCCAGCCTCCCAGCCCCCCAGCCCCACAGTAGCTACGCCTATGACATTCATAATAATTCGCGAATATCAATCAAATTTTCAATCGTAATCATTTTATCGCGAATATTTTAGAGTAATTTCTATGCTTTGGTAATTTTAAATCATCTGTCGCTAAATTTCACGAATTTTTTAATGACTCTTTACAATCGTTTTAAGTACTGGTGTTAGGCCCGTAACAAGGATTACATAGCTGCCACTCGTTACGATTTTAGACGACATCGAAATCTTCCTAGCCTTAGGACCTCGCTTCAATAACGAATTACCTTAGGTAACTGTGAACAGCAATAAGATCGCAGTCGTTTCCCCTTTACACAATCGTATCCTAATACTGTAGTATAGGTATCTACCGTCATTAACTATTAACTATTAGGCTAACGGTATTCGCACAGCATTAAATTTTTTGTAAACCTACGTAGATATACTGGGTCTTCCACTTCGTGGGATGCAATGCATCAGGTCTGATCGCTAACGAAACAGCCTAATACTCCGATTACAGAATGCCACTTCTGGTACTTTGTCCACACTCTCACCCTGTAAATCGAATTTCTACTGAAGCATCGGCTGAAATTCGCTTAAATACTGCGAAGATGGTCGCGGTGCTGGCACAAGTACGGATACGAATGTAACAGCTATCTACACAGGTTACAGCTATGCCAATGCGAGTATGTGCGGGAATCTGGGTTAAAATGTGGGCAAGAAGGTGAGCGGGCAGCGTGGTGGGGGAGGGTGCGTTTGAACGGACGTGCACTGGCGGTGAGTACTGAGTTGTGGACGTACCTCGGGTGCGGCAGCCGGCAGCATATGCTGCAGCGCCGCCGGCACTTGTCCACTCTTCATCAGTGGATCGTACACGGCGAACGGAGTGACACCGGCTATGGACGGCACCACCAACGAATAAGACGTCTGCGACCCACAACCCGGCACCGAGCCGATGCTACTTACGTCGGCGGTGCTGCCGTTTAGTCCGGCCACCGAATACGCAGGACTGCTCGACAGGATCATCGCTGGAGCTCCAAGATGCGGCTTCGGCCGGTACGGAATGTTTGGTCCTTTCGGGGGTGCCTGCGACAAACAAAATAATTAGGTAGTATACGCCCGTTGATCGTAAAATCGATACAATTGCGGGATATTCCTCTTTTTCCTGCTCCCGCTCCCCATTCGTCGGCAGAAAACGAATACAAAATAAGTACCTAGCTATCGTAAAATCGGTCTAACTGCATATCAGCTGATAATACAAATAACTACCTGCGCAAAATACCTCTAACAGCTCAGCAAATTATATTCTGAAACTTTTGAGAGCCATAAATATTTAATTGGTGTCTCGTGACATTTCTCATTTCTACGATAAAAATGCGAGAAAATCTTTTCACAATAAATGCTTCGAAGAATGAAATGTGTATGAAGAATATCAAAAAATCTAATTGTGTAATATCATACTTAAATTTCCCTTACATTTTATAACTCAATTTCAGATCCAACTTTCAACTAACACTTAGAAAGACTGTAAAACAGCTATGGAACAAAATTTTTTCACATGAAGGTTCGAATATAAGAAAATAGTGTTTTGTGGAATTGTGGAAATCTAAACTTATATTTAAAAAAAAAACAACTCTAGCGCAGCAATACTGACGGTTATGGCCGACAATGGCCAATAATAATAAAAAATTTCAAACCCGCATCCGAGGACAGATTTAAAAAAAATAAAACTAAATTAAAATAAATTCGAAATTAATTCCCCCAAATAATAAATCGGAGGTGAGCGTCTTAGTTAGGCTAACCACCTAGCCTAGGTTCGTTCATGTCGAACATTTTTTCTCCCTCCATTTAGCCTACTTTTCGATTCATTCTTTCTTTCCCCTTACACCACTGGTCATTTATCTCCTTCGCAGTGGCTATAATTCCCACATTCGTGTACTAAAGTACCATCTCTTATTATTATTTATCTCATTCTTTACTTTTTTTCACGGAACAGCCAATTTCAACACATTCTATCTAAGGTTTTCTGCTGCTCCCATCAACCGGCGTTTACTAATCGTACGTAACGTGATACTATTTTTAATCGTGTGTTAAATTTCTCACTGGCTATGGGCCACTTTGGATCAAGCGAAGGTAAAACAAGATGATTTCATTTTATTAAGCATCACCTCGGATGCGTGGTCATTCTGATTAATTTCTATTTGATGCGTAGTATAAAGTCGTAAAACGAAACCCTGGCTGACTGTGCAGGTTTAGGCTAGGATAATTTGCAGCCAATAGATGTAGTAGTTGATGGTCTGCAGCCTTAGTCTCCAGTTATATTGTGTTGTGGGTTGAATTGTGCGTATGTATTGAGTTGGTCTTTACCTACCCTGGATCGCATACCACAATACAGTTTGCCAGTTTCCATCCACAATTTACCAAAAAAAACCTTTAATCTAAATTAACGTAATGCAGAAAAGATGCTTGTAACCCCTTGCACCTTAAACACAAACAAGATACTTTAAGTAACACAGACGATGCACTTAACTTTTTTCAGAAATTGTTTTTGTTTCACTTTTTTTTTTCTCGAAAACTACAGAGTAGATGAAAGCACCCAAATCATATAAGACCAGGTTCTGTAATAAGGACTACATTTCGTGAAAAGAAAGAGTTCAAAATCCACATTTCCATAAGACAATAATA
Organism: Ericerus pela; assembly: GCA_011428145.1. Lineage (NCBI taxonomy): Eukaryota > Metazoa > Arthropoda > Insecta > Hemiptera > Coccidae > Ericerus > Ericerus pela. Next base: position 81,246 of record WOFM01000394.1, read on the forward strand.
TTATCGTTTAGTATTTGTAGAATATGTTGAAATCAATGCTGCACAAACGGTACTTTGGAAGGGTGTGAAAAGGTAGACAACAAATAATTCAAATAATTGGTCTGCAGGTTCACCTCTTGCATTACGTAACATGTGTGGTATAAACATTGAATCACAGCATCCGTGGGCCCGGTGATTGTGACAGCCCTCTCCGTAGAATTTGGCAGCAGATCGGAAGAGACTTGTATACTAGCTCCGCTCAGTCCGCGAATTTCTTTTATTTTGGAGCCGCCTTTTCCAATTAACGAGCCACACTGTGAGGCTGGAATAATCAGTTTGACGACAATCGATGAGACTTTCGTGCTATTGGCTTTATTCTGATTTTGCAAATCCTGAAACTGGAACCAGAAACGAAAGAATTTTGTACACTTCTCTGTCACCCTAATTAAATTCCATGTCACTCGGTCCAAATTATGGCACTCGTGACGAAAATTATCTCAAAAAAATGGAAAACTTGAGAATAAAGGGCTCATAAAAGCATCAGAAAGATACCGCTAAAGAGATCTCCAACGCCCTATAAACGCTGTGTTACAAAAACACATAAAAGATAGAAGTAAAGCTATCAGATTATACGATCAGCGTATCCAAAGCTGCGTATATTTCACGAGATTATCATTGTGATAACAAGTCACTTCTATCTCTAAAGTTGTGAAAATAAACATCTCCGTATTAACACAAATTTTATCAAGCGACGACACATGCGCAGTAAGCAACTAATGTCTGATTCAGAACACTCTATCTTTGATGTATTTTTGAACATGTATTGGAGATCTCTTTAGCTGTATGTCTCCGCATAAAAACAAGTTTCCCAAAATTGAGATTACCTATTGAAGGACTACTAGAAGGAAAACAAAAAAGCGGTTTAATGCTTGATATGATATCCGAGCTTCGACGTATAAAAAAATAAAGCCAAGATCTAAGTTGTGAGACAGAATATTGGTTACCAATATTCATAGACTTGATCTATGCATGCACTTAGGCCCCAATTTGGGAGGTTACAGCGGCCCGAACCCTGAGAGTTTAGGAACCCCGTGAAAAAAATACAATAAGGAAATGGTATATCTGTGACCTGTGTCAAATTTGTGTAAGGACTAGTTTTTAAAAAAATTATCCCAGGCACCATGAAAAATAAAAAAGCTGTCACCTCAACAAGTTCAATGAAAGCACGTTGCACAGCGAGTAATTGTTTCTAGCTGAACAGATTCTAATACTGAAAATTTGCAATCAAATATTACACAACGTTTTCCATCAATGGGAAAACTTCAACTTCTGTTTCAGCGAAAAATGACTGGCAGATTGCACAGTGTACAGAGTGCTTCATGAGTGCTTCTTCCAACTTCAAATGCAGGAACGAATATACAGTAGGATTGAAACATTAGGTAAAATTGGGAGAAAAGAATGATGTCTACCCCGGAAGTGTATGGGTTACTCAGAAATGGGAAATTGAAGTACGAAAATTTGCCTAAACCTGAAATGCAGGTGTTACCAAGAAATAAGAAACAAAACAAAAGACGAGTTCGACATTTCAAGCCCCAGTATATAGCCATTATTTATTTATTTATTTATTTATTTATTTTTCTTTTCCAAACAACTGAACTTTAGATAGCTCTGTATTTGACTAAGTTTTTGATGTGTAAACATCTTAGGTTAGCACTCGATCTACAGTAGGGGCTAAAATAGGAATTACCATTGGCAGATTTACATAACTCGTACCTTTTACAACATTATAACTCTCATTTGTTTGTGTATGTATGTGTGTGTGTGTGTGTGTGTGTGTGTGTGAGTGCAACAAACACCCTCACAACCACTCTATTATATTTACGCATCAATTCTTCATGAGTCCCCAGTGGAACTCACGCCTTTTTTAAGTAGATTTTTTTTTAATCTACTTATTAAAATTGCCCGAGTATTAGGACCCAAAGGTGGGAGTAGTTAGGTTTTTGTTTCATGATCTTGTGAGCATTTTGACACTATTTTTATAATTCTTTTTTTTTTTGTACCCCCTTTTGCGTTGAGTCCATTTTCAGGCGTAATTTTGATCGAATGGTTTTGAAATTTGAAATACAAATTTGAATTCACTCAAGGAAGAACCTTATCGTTTTTGGTCCACATCGGGCTTATAATTCGTCTGCTAAGTCAATTTATATGCATTTTGTATTGAACCGCGTACAGGTCGAAATTTTCAATCGATAGGTCTGAAATTTGGTATACATATGTGCTACAGGTAAAGGACGGTACCTATCCATTTTGATGAGGGATTTTGTTGCAGTTTTGGCAGATTAAAGGCTTCAAAAGGAATAGTTTTTAAGCTATAGTCACAAAATTCGGTACAGGTATTGATTCAAAGTAAATCTAACATGATTTCAAATTTGATTCCTATTGGTAGTATGGTTAATTCTCCGGGACTGTTGGGGCTGCTAATTTTAATTTTTTGTGTTATCTCAATAAAAATTTCAATTCTCCTCCAATAGTCACGAAATTTGATACAAATAATGTCTTTTAGGTACAAGAATCAGACTTATCAATTTTGATTTTGATTCGTCAATTTGTTCCCAACTTATTAATTACTCAGTGTGATATTCCCTCTTTTACTCTTCTAATAATGGTCCTAAAAAATTCATTTTCTAGCCTTCATCGATAAAACCACTCGTTTTAACCTAAAACCAACCTGATCTCAGAAAAAAGTCAATTTTCGCCCACCCTCTACCGGCTACAGTACAATAGATTTGAACACAGATGCTAAAATCTCCACTAATATTTTCGTAACCAGAACGTAATCAACTGTACTATACTTCGTTTTGCAAGGGATAGTGTTTTTTTTTTTTTTTTTGTTTTTATATAATACACAATTTTTGTCACTGCAGGAAAGAAAACCATCGAATTATTTTCTAAAATTGTTTTCATTAGAACTTCGAATAATTTTTCATTTAACAAAAAAAATAATAATTTTTGACACATTCATAACATATTTTGAAAATATGATGCATAATCGATATATGTATTTTATCGCATGCATCGTATTTTTAGGATATTGATAATTTTTTGCAAAATATAAAAATATTTTCGTATTACTTTAATAGAAGAATGTCGGTCGTAAAATTCATTATCATAATAATTATAGCAAATTAAGACTGAATTGAATTTTTTTAGAATTCTTTTCAATATTGCACATGCGAAGAAGAAGTAAGTGGGCATAAGCGGATTTTTCAGCGTAAAAAGGGTACAATAAACCTCCGTGAATCCGTAAATGTGTTTCGAACACACTGAGAAAATTTAAAAAAAAAAAATCATTTTATTTCTTTTTCATTCTCGATGGAAATCCATGTGCAGCTTGTTCCATAAAGAATTGAAATAATTAGACAAAATGTTAGGTACCTGAACGTCCGATATTAAGTTTATTTTATTTCCCTTCAAAAAACAACACTAGGGTGACATCGAGGGAAGATTTGAATTGTTTTCACTCTTCAATTGATGCGTTTATCTTACAAGAGTGGAATAGCACCGCTTGGAGTCAACCTGGTGTCCACACCACTTAGAAAATAAAACAAACTTAGCGTTGTTGAATGATTATAAGTTTCTTATCACCCGTAGGCGGTAATTTCTTTTTGTTACCTGTTCATTTTTGGTGATAGATTGGGCCAAAAACTTTTTTCGTCCTTCAGAAATTCCACCAAACCGAAACACTGCAAACGGGTCAAAAAACTTTTCTACATTGCCCCCTAGAAATGTTAATGAAAATCCGTCAATGTAGATAGGCTAATCGAAAAATATTATAGCTAAATAATAATAATACGCTGATTTTCGCAGAAATGGGGGTCAATGGCCCATGGTACGTTAAGCAACATAAATGACGATGATGTATGATGTGTTGCAGATGATGTGTTGCAGTCCCCGACGATTAAAGGATCAACACTATGGGTTTTGACAAATTTTTGAATTGTCATTTTTACCATTTTAAATCTGATTTTTTTCTCAGCTTATTTCAGCTCCGTTTACACCATTTGATGAGCAATTTCATTGTCATCATACACAAAGAATTTTCTGCTATTCAGTTGTTATCTGGATTTTTGAGAATGTTTCAAGTGTCAAAATTCTTGAAAATTTATGTTGTTTTTCTGTATTTTTTAAAAATTACAAAAATATTCTCGATGTTACGTACCATTTTTATTTCTCTATTCAATTCGCTCCACTGATTCCCAAAAACAAATGTTATAAAACCCATTATTTTTCCTGTGCATATTTTTAGAAAAAAATTTTCAAATTTTCACCGAATTCCAATGCCTTTTCAAAGGTCCCAGCGGATAAAATAAGTTAGCTTCTTCAATTTTTACGTAGGCAACTGTTTGTACACAAGTACTACCAAGGAAATTAAACAGTCGTACATGAACATACAGGAACTTGTCTGTTGCAATTTTTTGTAGTTCTGAATTTTTTTCATTGATTTTTTTACATAAATTCATTTTTTGGCCCTTCGAAAAGGCCTTGGAATGCACGGTATCACTTGCCACACATCGAAAATTTTTTTGTAATCTTCGAAAAATACAGAAAAATAGCATAAATTTTCAAAAATTTTGTTACTTAAAACATTTTTAAAAATCGAAATACCAACAAAATAGCACCAAATTTTTTTGTGTATTATGTCTGTGAGTTTACCTGTCAAATGGCGTAAACAGAGTTGTTTTATCTGCGTAAATACGCTGAAAAAAAATGATAAATAAATAAATAAATAAATAAATAAATATGGCATTATTGAAAATTATAAAAATGACAATTCAACAGTTTTCGAAGTCTGACAGTGTTGCCCCTGCGATGGTCTGCGGCTGCTACACATCGTACGTCGTCGCCAATTAAGTTGTCTTATCTGCCACGGAGCCATCGAACTCGCTTTTGCGAGGGTCACCATATAAAACAAAATAATTTTTTTATCGATTTAGGCGACGGCGTAGGTACGAGGTCACAGATACAGCATTTCTCGTGTGTACGCAGACTTCTTTCTTAACCTCACTCGATTCTAACCCCGTAATATGTACGCGTGCATCAAAACACGACTAAATGAAACACCCGGTCCGTGCAGAAAAGTGAAACCTGCCGAATGAAACGATCGTCGTACAGCCCGCACCTCGGTACAATATCGAGCGAATAATTATTTATATTTCGTACTCCCCCACGATTTTTTGCAGCTAAAATAGGCGATCGCGCAATTCGACCGCATTAAAAGCTATTCGAAATGATAATAATATTATAGTATCGTGTCGAACTAAATTTAGTTCTGCCGCAAAAACGTGGTCTCGCAGCCTCGTAACAGTTTTATTCGCTTGCTTATCGCGAGTTCGTGCCTCTGCTTAAAGGGCTGAAATTTCAGCCTCCAGCCGTAACTCGATAACGCGATCGAAAGCGAAAAGCTCGTTCGCTCGCGAATTATAAGCGAGTGAAAATTTACGTTTCATTTTATGTGGTCGCATGCGGACCACGCAGTACCTGCTCGGCGGTGTAGTATAATGCACGGAGGGTACCGTGTTGCTCCCGCTCTTACCTCCTCCACTTTTGAGCAAATTAAAGAAAGTGCTTTGTACACGACTCGAGCTGTGCCTGTAATCGCGACGATTCGTTCGGGGCACGTTCCATCCGATATGTTGATTTTCGCTCCAGACTGCAACAAAAGAATGAAAAAATTGCCGAATATAAAACGATATTATTGTAGCGGGTAGCAGCGCGTATTAATTCGTTTACGAAGCCGAACAGAAACGATAAAATGGAAAAAACAAAAAACAAAAACAAAAACAAAAAAAAAAACAAAAAAAAAAACAAAAGAAAAAAAAACAAGTTCCCATTGTGGCAGTCATTTTTACGTAATAATTATGGCGGAAAAGTGAAATCTAACAAAATTACATAGATTGGCCTTTACGCGGTAGATGGGTACACCGTAGGCTAATAGGCTCTATGCGTTTACCTACCAGATTAAAGGCGAAAAAGTTTACGTTCGCCTTTCGCTTTGTATTCGCTTCGTATTACCGCAAGGAATGGGCAGTCGGTAGGTAGGTAGACCGTAGGTAGGTAGGCAACTACGTACGTAAGGTACTACTTATAGCCTACGCGGTGTATGGTCAGGCGCTTAGGCTATGGCGCTTGTGCCCTTTCGCTATCGCAGAAAACAGTTTCGCAAACGAAGAGCGGCGTAAAAAATAGATACACCTCCCCGCCCGAGACACCGCTAAATGGAAATGGCGCGTAAATTTAACGACTTCGAAGCGAATGAATGACGAGTCACGGATAGATTTTCTTTAAATTCGTCCCATTCGGCTCGACTATGGTTAGTGATGTTTGGCACGAGGCAATTGTCATCTTTCTCTCTCACGCTTCTTTTATGAGCGTGGTCATCCAAAAAGACGTCAACCACCAACTGAATGCTGCCGAAACATTCTCAGTTCATATTGCCAGATCGATAACATCGAATCTCCTCTTATGACCGACTGCGCTCTCTCAGTTGACCATAAATTACGCGCACTTAAACCTTGCCTTCGGCTTCTTTTCATCGTTTAGGTACCCTCAAAGTAGACGTCCTGTCCAGCTTAAATACGCGATTATAGATTTATTAGTCGCTCGTTAGTAGCTGCGCTTAATTGTTCAATAATACGTTCCATGTGCTAACCAGTGAAAATAATATTCTGGGCAACCTTCGACCGCGTGCCGAATTGTCTGTCAACGATTTTCAGACACTCAGTTTTACGCTACTTAGGCACGAGATTCGCGCATCTCGTTTGTCCAGTTTGAATTTTTCCAAGAGTTCGTCACTTCCTTTGCCGAAAAAAAGATGCGTTCGAGGAACTTCTACTTTCAGGTCATTTAAGAAGCAGGCATTCTCGAACATTGCCTAACTTGCCTTCCACAACGAGTGCCGCTTTCCCAATAAATTCTAATCCGTTTGCCTGGTGGTAAGGTCAAGGTCAATTGGCACCTCCTGGATTTCAGCCCACTTTAATAAGAATTTTCAATTTCTTCGTAAATAGACAATACGCTATAAGGCATTTTTAGAGTACAGCTTCTCTCTATTATTTGAGTGGAGCCGATTCCAGCCTTACCTGGGCGAGAGTGTGATCGTGAAAACTGCGATAAAATTATCAATTCCGAGTAGTAAGGTGACCTGCTTATGAAACCGGAAAAACTCTCCAATTTGCCTAATGGCATCCGAGGCGCAATGGTTACAGAGACGGTTTTAGGTACGGGTAAGATGTAATATTGGTCAGCTCAAATCTGATAAGGATGAGCCTTTGGGTTATTGCAATGAATCATAGAATCTGATTTATGGCTAAATGAGAATCACAATCATCAGTTTCGCGTAACTGTAACTCATACAGTTGTAATTCTCGTTTGTGTGTTATATGATGTGTATGTGCGTTGCGCACGCACTGAACCACACCATTTTATGTTTACACGTCAATCCTGTACGAGTATTCCCCAGCAGAATTCACGCCTTTTTTTCAGTATGACAGCAGTAGAATGTATTAGAATTAGTGTGGTGCTTTCTAAAATTTTTGCAGATACACCCAACATTGAATTTCGCAGTTGGCTGATTAGATTAGCGTGAATTTGTGATGTCCTCGTCTCTTGATTAAGGTGTTCATTGTCGAGTAATGATTGATCTAGTATTACACCAACGTAATGGTGATTGAGAGCAGCTCAACTGTAATCTTCAAATATCACACTTATTTCAGCCTTAGCCATTCAACTATACGGATGAAAGAGTACAACTGCTGATTTAAAGCTTCCATCTTTTAAATTAATGACTCCTCAACTGCAAATCTTGCTCTAAGATATTCTCCCACTCCTGCAAACTTCAAATTTGGCCCGCTAGAGCTTTATCATTAATTTTCATATTGGGATTTTTTACATTTGATTATGAGAATATCATAATATAAAGCTAAAACAAGAGTGAGCACGGAGGAAGTCCATTATTAGTTCTACGAATCTACCACATTGGTCATTTGAAAATATCGGGAAAAATCTGTTCGCCATCGATTATTATTAATACGGTTGATGATTGTTGGGGAATGTACGTATGATCACAAACATATCAATCTGAATTAATTAGAGAGCAAGTAGGTAGTGACCGTGGTCACGTGGACTAAACTGCTGATTTTTCCAACTTGTCCTCACATAGGTGTTCCAAATTCAAACCCTAATGGCGACAACATTCGCAGTAATTCGTTTACAGGCAATAATTGTTTCTAAAGTCAATAATGATTTCTCTCTCCCAAAAACTGTCGTGAGCTCAATTAAATTTATGAATGCTACTACAGGTTTCTCCTCTTTCCTGAACTAATTTACAGTAATCTGGGTGAGTGCAGCAACTTGATCCACTTCGGATATACCCCGCTTGAATCCTGCCTAGTCCCTTGGTAGGTCCGCCTCTGTATTCATTGGGGTCCTAAAAGCTACAGTTGACGATCACGCAATCCGTCATAAAATTTTTCAAAAAAATGACCAACATCTACACACCCATCAACAAGAAAACGACCTTATATTCTGGAATTTGTAAAGTTGCAAATTCTTCCCAACGAAGCCCAGATGGTCTTCATGCCAGAGTTGTAGCAAATGTGAACAGAGAATTGGTGCCCAGTTTCACCATGAAATTATTGATGATTCGAGTGCGAGTCTACCTCTGGTAAATTTCGCTACTCTCGTTGCATAAATGAAGCAACCAAATACAAATAATTGCGTAGGTACGTATGCCGATGGAATGTGATATTCCGATAGGTACCCATTCGTACTTTAAAATAGTTGATTGTAATTTTAAAAATTTGACTTACTTCGTCTCTGAATCGTTTGATAATGTCTCCTTTTTTTCCGATAATACTTCCAACCTCCTGTAAAAGGCAAAACACTTTCAGTTTATTCTTCACGAAATGGTATTATCCTTAGCCACGAAATTTCATCAATGGGAGCACTTCAAATTCTCGAGGGGAACGACTATAATTTTTACTGGTAAGTGCAGATAAATGAAACGAATAAGGATAAAGGGGCCAGTCGGCGCGAAATTTCCCTAAAAATTTAAATTCTGTTTTCCCACTTGCATTGGCTTAATACAAATTATTGGAGGGGGAGCGGGCAAATATAAAATGAGAAATTTTTTCGTTTCAAATTCAAACCAGACAAAATATTTTCGATTATTCAACGTGAAAAACAAATATTTAAGTAATGGAGAGTGGTACACAGAGGTATATTTTTTGCTTTATTGAGTGTAACTTTCCACACACGTATCGAAATTTAAACATACCGTTGGAAAAAGCTCATCCTTCTACATGGATCCAGCCCCTTGACCTAAAATGCATTAATTAACAACTAAAGAGACGTGATTTTAAATAAATCAAAAATTGTTCCATCGTGTACCACGTGTGGTACACAGTGTGATAGCATGTGGTACAGTCAAATACAAACGTACGTAATACAAATTAGGTGAAAGATATTCTGTAACTGAGAAAAATAATTAGGGTACATCAATAGGCTTCTATTTTGGATAAAAAATAATTAAAATTTACGAATTCTAATGTTCTTCGACGAGTTAATAGAATTCCCAAATTAATAAATTATAGAAAAAAGTCGATTTAAAAATATTTGGCTGAAATTTCAAACTGTACCTTGTACTAAATTATTAAAATGAATATTTGAATCAGAATTTACCTTAATAACTCCGGAGAACGTTTAGAGTACCAAGAAATTACTGTTCCTCTATTATGGTGCTATAAGGTTTTGTATAGTTGCACTGTGTACCACGCTTGGCCATTCCACTGTGTACCCACACTGGTATTTTCATAAAGTCAATTTTCAAAATACTCTAAATCATAATTTTTGGATGATATTGTAAATGTATACGTACCTAAAAAACAGTAACTAAAGATAATTATGTAATGACTTGCATTCTGAAACGTTTTTCTTAAATTCTATATTATGAACTGAAAAATGATTGAAAATTAAATTCAGACTTACGAAAACAATAAATCATTAATAAAAAAGTAAGAATGCACGTTTTCTTTAAAATTTTTGGCTTTTCGCACACTAATGACATATTTATCCATTATAAACGGTTTTCTGACAAAAAAAAAAAATTGCTCCTTCTATTTAACAAGTTCCATCGTGTGCCATGACCCACTGTGTACCATTCTCCCCTACTAACATTTACAAAATAGTTGGGGAACCAGGCCCCCCTTAAAAATTATTGTTGGCTCAGCTTCTCAAAAAAAGGCTAAGTCGACTCCCACCAGTGTCCCATTGCCTTATTTTAGGAGATTCATAATTATTATCCAACTGCAACAGCGATTACCCAGGGAAAAATTTTTCGTTTCACTTTCCGATTCAAGTTAAGGAGCGCTGTTAACTTCTTTACAGATTAAAAACTTAAAATTCATACCTATCACATCACCATTGCACCCTAAGATCACCCATTTCGACTTTTCTACAATTAAAATTAGGGGCTATGTAGGTATCTGTTTAGTAAATACTGATCATCCTCGCCAATAAAAATGAAACGAAGAAATATGCCGAATGAAAAAATAATGTTTAGGTATTCAAAAATCGAACCAACTTGAAAGCAAAACAGTAGAAACGTGTAAAAAGAGAAAAATAATCCTTTGAAAATTTCTTCGTTTAAGAACTTTTGAAATTATTGAAGTCGGTGCTATAGTTAAATAACAGTTTTGTCATAATATTATTGGCTGAACTGACATAGGTACGTAACTTATAAGCCTACCTACATTTATAAATGAAAGTAGCTCTATCTTCAATAATTCCAGTAGTCTACACAGATCTTGCTAAAGATATTTTAAAATGGTTATTTTTCCCTATTTAACGCTTTTTTTTTTTTTTAAATCAAATATTATTATTAATTATATCATGGTGATGTATTTTTTCTCTGCGTTGATATGCAATCGGTATCAGCCCTGGAGTAGGGTAGGTGTCGACTGTCCGTTTTCCTATCTGGCCATATCCTTAACTTTCTAACTAAACAACCCTGCTGATTCCATTAAAGTTTTGTTGTGTTAGATAGAGTACTTATACTAGGTAATTCAGCGTCAAAAAAAAAAAAAAAAAAAAAAAAAAAAAAAAAAAACTATTATCGCATTCTTGCATTTGTAGGCGATTTCATGACGACGCTGCTGCAATGCCACCCTAATTAGTAATATTACCTACGTAACATAGCTACTTCGTACCTTTCAAACAGGCTGGTCATATCGGATTTTCGATGCGACACTTTTACAGATTCTCACAATTATCGGCTACCCCTTTATTAGGTTATAGATTTAAAAAAATGTGTCACACTGAATCGGCACCAATACGTTTCTAAGGTTTCACGAATATTTTTCAACTCGTCCACGCAACTTGAAAACTTCAACGTTCTTTCGACTCGTATTGAAATGGAAATTTTCTGACACGACGTCATTACTAGTGCTACACACACCGTCTGTAGTCGAATGCCAGAAACATTTCTCGTTCAAAAAGAATATTTTTTCATTCCTAAACTATGTTTTCGCCTCAAGGGATTCTAAATTGAAAACGAGGCAATTTTAATTCCCCATTTGCCAACAAACTGCGCGAAAACCATCGACGAGGCATATTTTTTTTTACGAAAATTAACATATAAAACGTCCGCATACTCCGTAGGACCTACCTACTGTTTATCCTAGAAGTTTTTATTTCATCCATTGAAGTACCTACGTACCTGTATCGTTTAAAAGACAAATTTCCCAGTTGAATCATTTTTAACCGAATTCGAAAAAAAGGAGCATCTTATCAATTTTATTCAATCCTCGGGCACAAGTAATCTACGAAACCACTTTTTCAGCAGATTTATTTGAAAATCTGTTTGATAATTGTCTTTCATATTTGTTCCAGAATAACTTTTCACCCTAATGAGCACCGATTCTGATGAACTTTATTTTAAATCTTAAAGGTTGATCCCATATTCCCATGGTAACCCTATTCTATATTTCTACTTTTTGAATTTGGTACAGTACTGTTTTTTCAAAACAAAAATTATGCTAATGAATGCACAACCTAAAAAAATTCATCGTAAGTTCAAAAATAAATCTCTAAAATCGAAGAAACTTCAGAAAAAAAGAATATAAGTGGGCTAAAAATAAAAACAATGTTGATCATTTCACATTTCTGTTGCACGATCTGCTGAAATTGATGAAGTCGGTATTAAATTAGTAACATTGGTAGTAAAATTAGAAAAAATTGACACGTACGTAAGGCCCCATGATAAAAGAAAGACGTATAAATGTATAAGAGCAAATAGGTTTTGAAATTTGGGGCAGGCCATGATCCCCAAATAAAAATAACTTTGATGTCGTTCTATGTTTTTTGTTGTATTGTGTATTTTTCTGCTTCTTAGTTTTCAATTTTTCATTTGTGAGAACCCTGACGAGTAATAATCCATTTTTTGCTATAAAGAAAAATAATTTCCAAACAAATTTTAGGGACGACAATTTATTTCTCAGGAGCAAGACACCTCCCTCCCTCTATTTTCACCTACGCATCGCCTTAATGAGTCCACTAAATTAAGAAAGAATTACTTACTTATTTTTTTTTTTAGCTCTGTGTCATTTAAATTTTTTCTTTCAAGTTGGTTCGACATTTAAAAGTGATAAATTCAAGATATTGAATTTAATGCACATAAATGTCTGCACACGAGAGTTTCAACTCAGGCCTTGTTAGTCTACTGAGATCGTGTTTATGGCAATACGTAGCTGGTATTCTGGCTAAAGAAACAAGAAATACGAGCCAAACTTCAATTAGAGGGTCAACATTTGCTGAAGTTGCTGAGAAAAAGGACAAGAGACTAATTATATCACTCTAGATATGCCTCCGGGCCGAACCAATGTTCGAAAATGTCCGGTTTTTTCGTGTAATCTGTAACGCCAGAAAAAAGGTGTTGGTTCTGAATTTGTTTCCTATTTTTGACGTTGACACTTTACGAAATATTTATTTGAGGAAGACCACAAATAAATATTTATAATTAAATAAAATAGACTTTATAATTTAAACTTGAATGTCCTAGGTATCCACTCACTATGGTGGACCTTAACTTTGTTGAGAGATTTAGACTTCAATTAATTTTCAACGTAAATCTTTTTATAAAATATAATATTTTTCATTTACAACACAGTAATAGTTAAAATGAACAAGTTAAAATAATGAATTGAACACAAAAAATAGAATTGAACATTTTGTTTTCTAGAGTTAGAGTTTTTATAATTTAATTTTTACATATTAAAAAGAAGAAATGGTAAGAAAAAGTGGGATTAGTTTATTATGATTGGTTGTTACCAAAAAGAAGGAGAATTCACGTTTTCCAGTATTAGGCAGATATTTCAATTAAGGTACACGTGTGTGACATTAACTGAGGTCAACCAGAATTGTTTTTTTGTATGGAAGACTATTTTCATCGAATTCAGACGATACCATTTCCTGTTAGGTTTGTACTAAGAAGAAGAAGAGTCATAGAAATGTGAGAAAATAGAAAATAAAACGAATTATTTCGTTTGTGTAAAAATATAGGCGGACATTTAGAAAATGTTCGTCTATATTCGTTACACAATTCTCCGGGGGGAATAAAAAAAAAAAGAAAAAAAATTCTTTTTTTTTAAAGTCTAATCATAATAAAGAAATTAAGAAAGAGAGAAGAAAAGAAAAAAAAAATTTTTTAATGCATCACCAAAAAATGATCTAATTGGTGTGAATACACTTCTTTTGTTTCGAATTAACGATGGGTTTGTATAAAAATCTTGCACGAGGGCAATGTTTTGTTTTTTTAGTATATTAATCGAGTTTTTAAGTTGTTTTGCCATTTATGCATATCTGCAATTTTTCCATTCAGTATTTTTACATTCTTGGTGTTTGAATTTAGTTTCGAGAATTTTGTCTGCTGATTCGTATAGATCAAGTTTCAGAAAATATAAGATAGGTGGTGAGTTCGAGTATACATGAATATTATTAATTTTGCTAAAATAAGCTCCAGTTGATGCAGTAGTAATTCGATACAAATCCGTTGAGGTACGTTGTGCTGATAAAGCAAGAATTTTGACGTTAAAGATTATAGTAACAATCGGCAAAAACATTTTTCCTGAAACAAAGATAACATTGTATGTCGATCTAGTTTACTGCTGTATGAGAATACTTTTAGATAACAACTGCATTTTTATTGTAAAGGAAAGTTATAATTTTTTCTTAGCTATCACACGGAATTAGTTTGTTTAGCAAATTGTTTTTTCCATAGGTTATAAGGGGCATTTGTCAATAATTTTTTTTAATATTAGTTTTACCTATTCTGTCGTACTTGGTTGGTCATATACGTTCTGGTGTTAGTGTTTATTTATTTCAAATTGTTTTAATATAAAAAGTTTTTTCCTATTTTTTTCTTGTTTTATTTTTCGCGATTTTTTATTAATAATTTTATTTACTACCGATTTATTCCTGCTATTATTGTTTTTTGTTTTTATTCGGTTCTTTCGAGAGAAAAGTTTATTTATTTAAAAAAAAAAAAATGTCTTTGTTCTTCAATTCGGTCGACGAGTGGGTGTTTGCGGCTACAGGGCAGATCGAGACAAGTGAGACGTGGAGTTTCTCTCATCTGCTGGGGAATAAAGTGTCACACTACCAATCGTGTGGATGTTTTTTCCAGTTTTTCTTGGTGACACATCGACTGTTTAATCTAGTGTATATGTTTGCTGGGAAATCAGAAGATGAGGAGCTGGCACGGTCATTTGCTCTACTTTGGCTCGGCAATGAATCCATGCGACAGGACCAGTTTGGTTGGGAGCATTTTGTTCCATTTCAATGTTGTAAGGGGGCTGAGGAGATTATTCGGAAATTATTGTTCGAACTTAGATGCTTCTATCCGAGGTGTCTAAGTTTCGAATTTGGAACAACTGGGCTCCGATTAATACTTGGTGGTCAAGTTGATCACCAGGTTCGTCGGGACCTAGGGGTAATATCTGGCTTATTTGTTGGATTAGTTTGCGTTTCGCAGTATTCGAACGAATACGTCAGGGTCAAATTTATTCATGTCGACTCGCACATGCTTACGAGTCAACTTAT
Organism: Ericerus pela; assembly: GCA_011428145.1. Lineage (NCBI taxonomy): Eukaryota > Metazoa > Arthropoda > Insecta > Hemiptera > Coccidae > Ericerus > Ericerus pela. Next base: position 96,378 of record WOFM01000394.1, read on the forward strand.
GAATCCTGATGCCTCCAAATTTTTAAAATTTTTTAACCAAACTTTCGGTCCCAGGCTGACTCTCTCGGTATCTGTAGTGTCGTTCGAGTTTGAGCGTCACTACACTGCTACTGAGCAGAATAATGCAGTTGCTGCCCGAACAGGGTGGCAAATGTATGATGATTTAGTATATACATTCCGTTCGGACTCAGCAGCGGATACTCAGGAGCCAAGCCAGGGGTATGTAGCTGCTGTTCAAGCCGAAGATGAAGCCACCAAATTGAACGACTCCGAATGTTCGATGCTGCCAACTACGATCAGCTCCACTGGCAGCGAGAATCTGGGCACGTTCCTAGAGGGCTATGCCGATACCTGGGCTGATTTTATGCAGTAGAGTAAGTAAAAAAAATTTACTATTTTTAAGATTTGCTTCTTTAAATTTTATACTTTTTATTGTTGTTATATATTTTTTTTATTTATTTTTGGGAATGGGAGAGAGAGAGGGGGGGGAAAAGGGGTAATCTTAACCTAAGTTTAGGGACAGGTACTAGACTGTATACATCCCTTGTTTTCGTGTATTTTACGAGGGTGGCAACTCGGTTTAGCTACAATTTGGGTTGGAGGAAGGTTTTCAAGTTTTTTATTATCATCAATTCTTGACGTATATGGGATAAGTCGAAGTATGTGAACTGTTTCGTCGTATGCTGTATTATCAGCATTTTTAATACAGATTGTATAGTTTAGTTCACTCACTTTTTTAATAACCTTGTGTGGTCCGGTGAACTTCATTTTATTTTTTGCTACGTTTTTAGATTGACGTAGTAAAACTAGGTCATTGGGTTTAAATTCCATTATTCTATGATGTGCATTATAATGTTTCACGTTTTTATCTGATGCTTTTTTTGGAAGATCGGGAATTTTTTCTCATGTTTCGAGGAGAGTATTAATTTCTTTCTCTCAAGGTTTTGTTGAGTTAATATTATTTGGGATTTTGGGTAAATTAATTTTTGGGTTATATCCATGTAATAAAAAAATGGAGTTTTATTATTGAGATTTTCAATGGGACTTGTATTATAGGCAAATACAATTTTTTTCCAAGTATCAAGCCATTTAGATTCGTTAGATGGTTGATATTTCGAGAGTGATTTTTTAATTACACAGTTAATTTTTTCTACAAGTCCTTCAGTTTGGGGAGAATATTTCGAAGAGTACACTAAAGTAATATTATTTTCTTTACAAAATTTTCAGACGACTTCATTGGCAAAATGAGCTCCGTTGTCACAAGAGATTTTTGATGGGGGACCATAAGTATGATTTATAAATTTTAATAATTTAATTACGCATTCTGCGTTTGGGTTTGGTGTTGGACGAATAGTACAAAAATTTGTACTCTTGTCCACAGCTACGAGTACATAACTGTGTTCGTAGTCTGTATTTAGTTTTCCTATAAAATCAATCTCAATGTGTGAGAAGGGTTTTGGATTTTCAATTGGTATATGTTTCAAATGGCCAATTTGTTGGGGGGAATTTTGAGCCATTTGACATTCGTGACATGAGATAACGTATCCAGTCACATTTTGTGTCAAATTTTTAAAGAAGAATTGAGATTTTACTTTGTTTTTTGTTTTTTTAATTCTGAAATGTCCTCCGTGTAGTGGATCATCGTGTAATTTTTTTAAGATTTGTGTCACTAATTTTTCGGGAATAACAGTCATGGATTTGTCTTAGGATGAAGTCGGGGGTGGTAATTTTTTTTAAATTTCGTTTTCATCTGTAAAATACAGTTGGATAGAACGATTAAATTTTTTTAATAAATTTTTATTCTTTTTAATTTCATTAAAATTTAGTAAAGAAATAACATTTTTCCAATGCGGATCTTTTCCTACATGGATTTTAAATTTTGGGGTAATTCAATTGGTGTCTCTTTGGGTTTTTGGGAAGTTGTACAGGAATTTTCGGGTTGATCAGCTTGATCTTCCTCAGTAATATTTGAGACTGGGTTTAATAATTTTTTTGCATTGGGAGTTTTTTTAGAAATTTCGACATTTTTGTCGTGGGTATTTTTCGTGTCTTCTTTTGAAGAGGCACGTGTTATTACAATTGTTGTAATATTGTTTGGAAGATTTGGGCAATTTGGGGAATGTGTGATATTGTTGGCCAAAGCCGGTTCTATCACTTGATAAACTGGGAAGGATGAATTCGGTAAAGGAGAGTAGGAGGATTGGTTCGTATAAAACCATGTATTCTGATTTGGAGAAAATGCAGAATAATAGGGCACCATTTGGGAGTTTTGGGGAGTGTTAATGGGATTATTGTTTGGGTAAGTATTTTCAATTCTTTGTATCATACAAAGATTTTTAATTACATTAATATTTTTTTCTGGTTCAGCCAGTGAATATTTTTTGTCTACTAAAAATTCTCCTTGTTCAAATATTATTTCATCTGGTTCGTCGTGAGGATGAGATAACATGTCTACCATGCAATTATTTTTTCCAGCAATATGTTTAATTTTAAAACTATATTCATTTAATTTGGAGATTAATCGAATTAGCCTGGGGCTTGGGGTATTAAATCTTTGATGGTAGATCAAAGGTTTGTGGTCCGTGTATACTGTAAAGAAGAGGCTTAACAGATATCCACAAAAATGTGCTAGTGCATTAGTAATTGCCATCATTTTGAGATCAAATGAGCACAATTTAGCATGGGCTGGTTGGACTCTTTCTGAGAAATAGCCAATTGGGTGTTTATGTTTTGTTTCAGGATTAGTTTGGAACAATACTGCACCAAGAGCAATTTTTGAAGCATCGACTTCAACACAAGTTTTGAGCTTTGGGTCGTAAATTGCCAAAACAGGTTTTGTAATCATAAATTCTTTTAATTTTTCGAAAATTTCGAGATGTTCCGAAGTTAATTTAATTCGGGCATTCGATTTGCTGTCTGTTCCTCTTAGCAAGTCGGTAAGGGGAGCAATGATTTTTGCTAAATTGGGGATTAATTTTCTATGGTAATTAATTGAGCCAAGAAGTGCTCTTAATTGTTTTAATGTATTTGGGGCATTTAAATTTTTTATGGCTTCTATGTTTTTATTTAGGGGGGACAGTTCGTTAAATCAAACAGTATGCCCTAGAATTTCAATTTCATTCATAAAAAATTGACATTTTGGTGTTTTAATTTTTAAGTTTCTGTTTTTTAGTCTCTTAAGGACTTCAGAAGTATTTTCAAGGCATTCCTCGAAAGTTTCACCAAATATACAAATATCGTCTAAATAACAAATCATTTTTTTCCAAAGAATATCGTGGAATATATCATCCATTATAGTTTGGAAGATCGAAGGGGAAATACTTAGTATACGCTTTAGATTCTTCATCTAAAGGTATTTGTAGGTATCTGCTATTTAAATCAATAGTGGAAAAAAATTTTTTATTTCGGAGCCGAGGCCAAATTACATCTATTGAGGGGACACGGTTGTTATCCATAACAATTCGTTCGTTTAACCTACGATAGTCTACAAGAACTCGGTATACTCCGTCGGGTTTTTTCTTAACAAATATAGGGGACTCAAATTTTGATTTTTGTTTTCGAAGAACTCCTGCTTTCACTAAATCGTCAATTAGTTTATGCAGAGCTTCGTGTTCAACATGTGAAAATTTAAAATTCTTGCACCTTAATGGTGAATAATCATCTAATTCAACATGTTGGGGCGGTACATCCGCAATTGTTACTCGGTCAGTTTTTACCATAAAAATTTTAATATATTCATTTATGGCTTTAAATGCCTTTTGTTTTTGTTCCCTTGTTAAATTTGGGTTTATTGGAATAGTATTTCCATGATTATCTTTTAGGATAGAATCCTCTTTGACAGTTTCGATTTTGCAAATATCAAAATCTTCGTCGTCATCAACGATAAATTTTCCAAGGTATTCACCTTGAGTTATTTCGCGTGTCCTATCACCGTAGTTAAAAGCCATCACGGTATCATCTTGAATACTTAAATAAAAATCAGTTAGGTATTCAGTTGATTCATTTTCAACAAATGACATATTTTTGGGAAGAGTTGCGATTACCATGTCGCTTTTGGGCTTAATATAAAATGTTTGGGGAGAAAATAATTTTATTGGTTTCTTAAGACCATATATTCCTTTCTTAGTAATTAAATCATTGTGACATTGGGGCATATCAAAACTTCGCTCTTCGATGCCACACTACAAAGTGAATTTATTTTTATTAAAGTCAATTTTTGCTTTGTGGGTTGATAAGAAATCATAACCCAGTATGACCGGTTCCACCAAGTTTTGGACTACGTATACAGGATGTGGATAAACACAATGATCGATGGAGAATGTCACATTGGTTATTCCCTTGACCTCTAAAGGTTGATTGCCTGCTCTACGGAATCTGACAGTGGTTGGGTAGATTATTTCTTTAAAATTGACTTTTTTTAAAACATTTTCATCAACAATAGTTTGTTCCAAACCAGGGTCTACTAAGCTAAGAATTTGTTTTCCGTTTATGGAAAATGGAAGGTGGAATTTGCATTTGGCTGTGCACTTAGCCTTATTTGGAAATTCTCCTTCAACTACACAGTTAGCTATTTTTGACCTTTCGTTCGTGGCATCCCTTACAGTTGATAAATCAGCTGCAAGGGGGAAACTTAGTTTTTTGAGCAAGTGTTTTGACATACCGAGGGAGAGGGAGTTTGTATTTGGGGATTGGGGACAGGCTGCAAATACATCAAAGGAGCCGGAGCAGTTTGTGTATTAGCAGTTACAAAATTTTGTTGGGGAAATTGGGGTTGGGGGTTATTTGGGTAGTAATTATTACTTGGGTAGTTATTATTTTGGTAATTAGGAATAAAATTTTGGTTCCTAAAATTATTATTATATCCATTATAATTGTTTCGATATTGGTTATTATTATTATTCCATCGAAAATTAGGATTATAATTTTTCCCTCTATAGTTTGGGTTTCGATTGTATTGGAAATTGTTTTGATTATTATTCCAATTATTATTTTGGTTATAATTTCTGTTTTGATTATTATTATAATTCCTGTTTAAATTATAGTTTTGGTTATTATTATAACTCTGATTTTGATTAGAATTCTGATTTTGGTTAGAATTCTGTTCATTATTATAATTATTATTTCGGTTCTGATTATTATTTTGATTCGAATTTTGGGAATTTTTATTTTTATTAGGGTTATTATTATTACCTTTATTTTGGTTTTTATTCATATTCGTTATAGCAGCAGAAATTTTTTCGAGTTCTGATTTTAAATCAGGATCTGTAGAAACATTGTTCACTGATTTTTTTTCTGAACTAGTTTTTCCAGCTTGTAATTCCTTAATTAATTTTTCCATTTCCGCCATCTTGGCACGCAAGAAGGGGTCGGAATGTCCATAAAATTTATCCTTATAATCTAAGTAATTTGAGAAAGCCTTGTCTAGTTGGGCTAGAGTTAGCGGTTTTTCTCTTATTAGGAAGTCTTTTTCTTTTTCTGGAAGGTTGGAAATAATTTTTTCTATAATTTTTTCTTCCGTAATGTCAGGTTCAATTCTTTTTAAAATTTTGGAGACAAAGATCATATATTCAGGGAAATCTGTTTCACCTTTGTATTTTCTTTCATACAAAAGTTCTCGTAATTGAGGTTTAGTTCGGGTAAAAATTTCAATAATTTTAGGTTTGGTATTAGCCCATGTGGTACAGTCCTCATGGTCTAGAATTTTATCTTCGAACATTGTTTTGGCTGTGCCGGAAAATGCGATTTTAATTTTTTTGAATTTCATAGTGTCGTCCCAATTAAATCCTTCTGCCTCATTTTCAAAGCTTTTCAGAAAAGAAATAATATCTTCTCCTGCAGCATGGGCATAGGTAGTAGGGCAAACATTTACTGCAACAGCCATTTCTAAATTTTTGGAGTTAGTATCAAAATTTATAGGGGGGATTTCAAAATTATTATTATTTTCTACTGTAAGTATTACAGTAGTTTGAATTGGGTTTACACTACGAGGGAGGAGACTCTCGAATGTAGGTAAGGGGATTTTATCTTCTTCACTAAAAGTAGTGAGAGAATAGTTTTGAGGGAAGGTTGGTTTAATTACAGTGGTCTTAGATTGTGATATAGTTTGAATTGTTTTCAAATTTGTTTGGAGAAGAGTATTTAACTCGTCTACCTTATGTTGTGTATTTTCCCTGAATTTTATTACAGTGGAGTGTAATTTTTCAAAGTTTTCCTTTATAGGTGTTGAACTATTAGAAGAAGAAGGTTCAAAATTTCTTCTTACAGGGGATTTATCAAGTTCTTGTATTTTTTCACAAGTTTTTCGTTGAGATTTTGGGGGAGTTTTTAATAATATTTTAATATAATCTGGAGTTAAAAGATTTTTTAATTCTTTACTTAATTTTTTAGTTAGGTAGATATTCTCTTGGGCTTTTGGTCTAGATATTAAATTTAAATCTAATTCTAAGTTTAAATTTTCATAAACATTAATTAATTCACGATTTGTGGCAGTACAAAGCCAGTGATTTTTAGGTAAACTAGGGTAGTTGGGCTAAGTTAAGCTGTCCCAATCTTCGTTTTGCATAAAAATTTTGGAAATTCACAGTTTTAAAAATTTAACAAAAAATAAAATTTTGGGAAAATAAATATTAATTAAATTTACTTTCTTTTATCTGGTACAGGTTCCAGTGATGGTTGGTTGGTTCAACGTCATCTTCTTCAGACTGGAGGTTGAAGCTAAAATTTTTGTATATTTGTTGTATATTATTTTTTTGTAATAAATTTTTGTACAGTTAGTCTTTCTGATCTTTTTCCACTCGCAGTAATTCTGTACTAGCTTTTTCCCAAGAGTGCGCCTTACACTTTTCTCAAGGTATTTTCACTTTTGAGTTTACAGATCAAAGTACTTCGGATCAGATTGATTTACCACGTATTTGCAGCAGCACCGTTGGATTGGATCCTGGAGACTTCGTCGTTGGGTGTGATTTTTAGAGAATATCGTTTTATTGTGTCAAAATAATTATGAACACAATTAATTTTATTTTGACGTAAACACTTCGTCAGTAAAAGAAAAAAAGTAAAAAAAAAAATTATTCAGATTTTTCAAAAATAAAAAAAATTTTAGAACCGGAAAAAAAATATTTACCAGAGTAGGATTCGATCCAATTTAATGGAATCAACATTGGGCGCCAATAATGTAACGCCAGAAAATAGGTGTTGGTTCTGAATTTGTTTCCTATTTTTGACGTTGACACTTTACAAAATATTTATTTGAGGAAGACCACAAATAAATATTTATAATTAAATAAAATAGACTTTATAATTTAAACTTGAATGTCCTAGGTATCCACTCACTATGGTGGACCTTAACTTTGTTGAGAGATTTAGACTTCAATTAATTTTCAACGTAAATCTTTTTATAAAATATAATATTTTTCATTTACAACACAGTAATAGTTAAAATGAACAAGTTAAAATAATGAATTGAACACAAAAAATAGAATTGAACATTTTGTTCTCTAGAGTTAGAGTTTTTATAATTTAATTTTTACATATTAAAAAGAAGAAATGGTAAGAAAAAGTGGGATTAGTTTATTATGATTGGTTGTTACCAAAAAGAAGGAGAATTCACATTTTCCAGTATTAGGCAGATATTTCAATTAAGGTACACGTGTGTGACATTAACTGAGGTCAACCAGAATTGTTTTTTTGTATGGAAGACTATTTTCATCAAATTCAGACGATACCATTTCCTGTTAGGTTTGTACTAAGAAGAAGAAGAGTCATAGAAGTGTGAAAAAATAGAAAATAAAACGAATTATTTTGTTTGTGTAAAAATATAGGCGGACATTTAGAAAATGTTCATCTATATTCGTTACATAATCGTCATCCGAAATGTAAAACTTTATCAATCAAACTTTGATCGAACGATTCAACCCAAGCATGAAGATTGTAGGAGCGGATGCAGGGGAGAAAAATAAATGAAAAGTCATCGTTACCTTTCCTTGCATCAGTATTTTGATTGTGACGGAGGAGGGCTCATCGTCTTTCGAATGCTCCACCTCCATGGTTGTAGCACAAGCGGAGGATGACTGTAACAAAAAAAGTTAATTTCCATCACAAATGGAGTGAAAATAAAATCTGGAACATGCGGCAGTGCGTATCAGAAGGGCCACCTTATAGTTGGCTATTTTGATTTTGATTTAAGTTGATTCAGCATCGAATACAAACCTATTAACGTGTTACGCTCTAGTTCGGAAAACTATGGGGTAAATGGGTGATTAGAATATAATATTTTCTGTAAGGTTTCCACACGTAGAGGTTTTTAACAAAATAATCATTTATTAATATGTTTAGTTTGTATTAGATAAATTCCAATGGGAAAATAAATAAATGAATGAGTATTATTACGATCCGTGCCAATTCCTGTACCGATCATGTAGGTACACCATTCATTTTTTCTTGCCCAAATAGAAGAAAGTTGCAAATGAATTGTTGTTAGAAGCAAAAAGGGTTACCATAATTATATTAGATATCTGCGGTCATTGTGGAAACTCTCCCGTACGAGGTATAGGGGCTTGGACCCCTCAACGACAGTCACTGCCCCAAAGGACAGGCAAATAATCGTCCTTGCGACGTTAAACACACAAAATACGTTCGATTGTAATTACCTGCACGTACTAGCAGGTAATGTACGAGTACTGAATTGTGACACAATAAGATAATGTCACGATTTGTACACGAACCGGCCAACCATCTCTTATCTCAATAGGGGATGATTTGACCTGGCCATTCTCACCAACGTATGTATTATCTTACATACGTGTGTTTGTGTATGTGTAAATAAGCCGTATATAAACCGCCCAAACCGGCTCTAAAATTGCCAGTGTTCGCCTTGGTTTTGGCTTACCCGTACTTGTGTACTAAGTGGCTGAACACGCTTATATTCTGTAGAATTTCCTTCTGGTGAGAATATCTCTCATGACAAGGTATTCCACAGTCGTTATTACATTTTTTTAGCATTCGCAAATTATAAAATTTAATTTTTCTATGGTATGGATATTTATCTGTAAGTTTATAACTGTGCTAATTAGTAACACGTATATCAAATTCCTTAGAAAATAAGAGTCTATATAAAACAAAATTAACCGACAACAGCTCAGTGAAATGAATAACGGTAAAATTTCACAAGATAAGTAGCCATAAACTTTAATAAATTTTCTCACATGTAGCTGGTAGTATCTTCAATTATGAAAATAGTTGATTTTTCATTTATCTCGATGAATACAATATTACACTCATCATCTTTACTACCTACACATTATTCCACATCTTGTCCACTAAAAGTTGAAAATATACAGAATGTTGATATCACCTTTATAGTTCTTGAACCCAGTTATATAGAAATACTAAGTACCTAACCTCAACCTCTCACCGCACACTGCAGGAACGAACAAAATAAAAATTTAAAATAATCCAAATAGGATAAATGAGTAAAAGTATAATGAAATATTTTCCCTTAAGCCTCTAATTATGTACATTAGAACCCGAAGATTTACATAAATTTTTAAAATTAATAGTTAAATTCTTAAATTAATTTTATTTTTGGGTACTGTGTGGGGACTATACATCTTGTACGCACAACGTCATTTCTTATCAAGTATATTATACTCTACATCATATATACACTTTGCTTGTTCCTATGTTCTTACTTGCACACAGGAAAATAAAATACAGCATTCGGCTGATGATAATTTGATAGACTGGCAATGTATCGGACCAGTGCACGAATTTATTATGTCATTTCTATCAATATTGTCATAGCAATGAATGAGAAATGACGTACTTTCTATAACACATATGTATATGTATATGTATATGTACACATGTGTGTCTGTGTGCGTGTGCTAATTTTCTTATATAAACTCACAAAACTGGCTACAAAATTGCTAGTGTTTGCCCATGTTTTGGCTTACCTATATGTGTGTACATATGAAGTGGCAGAAGATGCATTTATATATTGATTACCTTCTGATGCGAATATTTTTCTACAAGGTATTCCACATACGGTATAGGTATTTATTTGGTCAAATTATTGTTGTCAGTTTATTTTGTTTTATGTAATTATACACTTACTTAATTAAAAGGAATTTGATTTATCTCTAATTAATCGATGAGGTCGGCATAGTTTTTTTCTTAAATAATACTATATAATATTCCTTGATAAAAAGTAAATATTTCAGAAAAATCTAGCATTAAACTTTGATTTTTTAATTTATTTTGCTCATATTTTCTTTGAATTTATAGTACTGGACCAGTAAAGAATATTGATTTAGGGTTAGACATGCCGGTGCTAAATAGGCAACCACTGTAAACCACATGACGTACTTTCGACTACCTTTATGTATGCTATCCTTGTAAATTTAAGGGATAATCTATATCAAATATATTCTAAATTGGTGAACTCGTGCAAAACATCGATAGTATGCACCAGGTACATGCTGATTGCCTACTTTCAAGCCGTCAAGTCTTTACATTACACATTGGACTTATGGAGCTTTAGTGGTCCAGTGCTATACAGACAAAGCTTATTTTCAAATAAGATGAAACTTAATTTTTTTTAATTTGTAAGTGACGCGCCACGCGCTACATGCATAAAAAAACCAAAAAACAATATTAATAATCAAAGGATCTGTCTTATAGTCCTCTTCTTCTTTTTTCTTTTTTTTTTTGAATTTCTTTTAACACGATTTGTATAGAAACTAGGTCAGAGTTTCTTACAAGAGGGAACTGTTAGGTTTTTAACACTTTTAATTTAACATGTTTTAATCATTCTGATTAATCAAGAGATTGAATTGAGGAGAGTGGCCAGCACTGTGTGTTATAACCCTTGGTGAATAATTATAGCGTCCACGTTTGTCTGTACTGAAAAATTGGTAAGACGTCAACTAAACATCGTAGCAGGCAGTAATTTGCAACAGATCATACGTTACTCAGACATCAGAGCGGTCAGTGCTGGGATTCGAACCCTTGCCCCCCAAGTTGAGGGTCGAATACTAAATGACAGAGGCGAGGCAGACCCCCACAGAAACCTCAAAAGCTAAAAGTTCTCATGAGTCATCGAGCATGAATTAAGTAGGCCATTAAGGCACGGTTGGAAATCCTCTGGAAATCTAAAAAGATGCCCACACTTTGAGCCACTATAACATGGCACCTCCATTTAACGACACTACCGGCAAAAGCAATATCAAGACCAGTGGCGGTTCTAACGAATTCTGTTTCAGAAAAATTGACCAGCTTGGCTAGGACTTTTGCCAAAATGGGTTTTTAGCCTTTTGTAGCCTCGTAAAAAACCATCAAGTCCTTCCTCTTATAATTAAAATTGGTCTTTTGTGGAATTTTAGCCTATACCTATTCTTTTTTCACAGTTTTGCAAAATTTACAAAACCAACATCAACGCCATTTTTTGTTATCGTAGATGGTAACCCAAAGTTAGTGCCCATCTTTCACATTAAGTAATACAGATCTTAATTGGGCTGCACTTTTCTTCTTAATAATGTCATTATCGAATAACTCCTGTCTTCTATAAAAGAACATTTTCGAAGAATGTCAATCACAAATAGTTATATAAGTATAGATAAAATTTTCGTACTAAACGGAATAATTTTTCGTCTGGAAAAAAAAAAAGATCGATTCGGAGATTATCAGAAAAAAACGGATTTTCGAGATGTACCGAGTCGATTTTGGGCACATTATTCTTGCGATTAGTGCGTAATTTTAATTTGTTCATTTGGGCGTTAGTTTGAAAACGTTCTCGAAGAAAACTCTTTTTGAACAGTTGAATGAAAAATAATTTTCAATATTTCCTAAAATCATTTTTCACTTCCTCCTCTTTCGAACGCAACGCACCTTCTACAACTTTGAAATAAATTCGCACCACTCAAAAACATCACCCCCCCCCTTAAAATGGAATTATAGCAGTTCCATATTCGGAATATATTTGACCAATTTCTTAATCTGTGAAAGATAAATCGGCATATTTGACCTTGGTACGCATTGCTTGGTTTTCATTTGCAACGACGAAATGGTCACATATCAACACGCGTCTACATTTTATTAATATTTTTTTCTAACCTCCGTTTATAACGGGTAGGTAAGCGACGTCCCTTTCGCTCTTCCACCCAATATTTAACTTCGCCCCGATGATCCTAATTATAAATTGGATCACGTCCTCGCAACACGTCAAAATATTTCATCTCTCTGCGATAGAATGGCCGAGTCTAACAAAACTACAGCACGAACGAAAGTAAAAAAGAAAAAACTCTCTCCGAATTCGTATCCAGTGTAAATAAAATTCAATTTCAAATCCACCAACCGTGAGGAGGAATAGGCCTAACATCCTTTATTTTAAGCTTTTCAGAATTAATTTATAGCCTGCCTCCGGACGTCTGGATTACAGCTTTTGCTCGCGTATGTCCACATTTTCCAATTTGTTTAGTGAAAATGTTAATATCTCCAATTAAAATTGGGTAAAGTGAATTATTTTTAAAAATTGAAAAAAAATATTGCCGAACGACAGATAAAGACTAGATGCGAAAATGAAAACAAAAACTCTAGCGCAGCAAACCACGTTAGAAAATGTTAGTTTTCTTAACCAATAAAATATACCTTAATAAATAAATAAACGAATAAATACAATAAAATTTCGCTATCGATATTCAAAAACTGTGGTTACTATCGATAGTTTCAACAGTGTCCTGTCTTCATTACTTTGGCTTAAACACACACAAAAAACTGCGAATTTAAATAAGCTTCGGGAAAAGGAAGTTCAAACCTGAATCTCTTTTGATGATTTACCATACCCTCATTAGAGGAAAAACCGAGAACTTTGAAGTCGTCCAGTTTCTGATCCACTCCGCCGAAAAACTTTAAATCGTGGATATGTTTTTAGTAATAGGGTCCGCATAAACAGTACGATTTTGTTCGTGTTTGAAGCGCAAGGGGTTACCAGCGGTAACAAAAACGAAAGAAAAGAAAATTTTTACATTAAAATTTAGAAACGCAAACAAAAATAAAATAAAATAAAATAAAATAAAATAAAAACAAAACCGTAAATTTTGCCAAGAATATACGAGTTTTTAAATTAATTGTATTGATTTTAAGAATTTTGTGTTAGAAGACAAACATCAAGAAGACTGGTTTGCGGATTTGGCTTATCTTTAAACTTGACCGAAATACAGACCCGAAGTATACAAACGCTAAATATTATAAAGATCCATAAAGAATTGGGCTCTGCTCTCAATTTCTACGAATTTCAAATTCAAAAAACAACCATTCTAAAACTAGTAGGCGGATCTTACCCATCTTCGAATTCGACTAAAATAGGGACCTAAAATATACACATGCTAAATTCTGAACCATCCGTGAAGAAATACGCCCTTCTGTTTGTTGAAAAATTTTGTTATATCCCATATACTAACATATTACATAAACATTTAGTGGAGGGTATTTTTAGGATCTAAGAACCATTGTCAAAAAAAAATGAATATTCAGTGTCTGTACCGAATTTCTGGTTTAATTCTTGAAAATTACACATTTCTGAACCATTAAGGCTCTAAAATAATAGAATGTATCCAATATTCAAACATTCTGCAAAAGCTGGTTTTAATCAGCCTCACGGTTCATCTATAGAAGTGATTTGATAAGAAAACTCTAACGCATATATACTTCGCTAGAAAACCCAGTTTTCCAATTTACGTCTATAATTTAATAAACAACCCTGAATTCCAAATGTTTGAAAAAATGGCAGAAAACTGTGGGCGCCTAGTTATAGATATCCAACAAACAAGCTGATCCATCGACATCTCATTGTTACAGTTTTACGTAAAATAACGCCTTACGCCGTGAATATGACAAAGATACTTCAAGCAACACAGGTGACTAGCTTTTCTCCAGCAATTTTTGTTTATTTTATATTTTTCTTGGAAACTACCAAATCTATAGGCACCGACCTCCTATCAGAATAGGCCATACATATGAACAACAATAAGTGAAAATTTCAGCCCTCACCTTTTATAGTTTTCTCAAAATCCTGGAAAAACCACTGTTCCAGCAATTTTTCCTTTTCCAGTTTTCTCAGAAACTACTGAATAAATAAGCACCAAATTTCTGTCAGACTTGCACAGTCCTACGTAAGAACAACCTGCGAGAGAATTTCAGCTCGATTCCTTCTGTTTCTTCAAAATTCTGAAAAAATTACATTTCCAGGAGTTTTTTATTCTCCAGTTTTCTCAAAAACTACTAAACCAATAGGCAATAAACTCCTATCAGATTTAGTCGTATATAATGACTATTTCTCCATGAAAATTTCAGCTCTTTCTCCTTCTGTATTTTTTTCAAAACCATGAACACAACTTGTGGCCGATACCTACGATATTATCTAAGTATATTGTATAGAATTTATTACATACTTTCATACGTATTATCATAATAGAATTATAGGTAAGTACGTAACAAAACAAACAAGGAGAAAATGGGAAAATATTAACCAATTGTTTTCTTTTCTCATGAAACGGATAATTTTCATCACCCCCACCCCAAACCTTTTTCCAAAGTTAAGTTTAATACTACATTAGCAAGCAAACTGGGTGGAAATGTCAGATTATAGCTATGAAAACAGATAAATTCCAGATGAATCAAAGAAACTGTTCAAAAAGAAAGTTTGGTGTTATTTTAAATTTTCTAAACAACCATTTAATAAGTGGCGTACGTTTTTTATAACTTCACAACACAATTTTATTCATCATGAATTTCTTTGACACTTCATTTTGAATGTACGTATTTGATTTTTAGCTAGCTGTCTGCCTAATACTTTTGATATATTGAACTTTTTTTTTTGTATTTATTTATTTATTTAGTTAATTAATTAGTTGCGTTGCATCCGTGGTAAACTTACTCAATTTTTTCGAGTTTTCTATTATCTACATGCCATATTTTGGCACCATCTTGAGAGCTACGTCCACTTCCGAGAAGATACGGGCTTAGGTATACAATAAATTATTGTAATAAGTAATATTACTATTAATCTCAAATACAAATATATGAAAAATTTAATCTTTATTTACATTTTTTACTTTTATACAGCACCTACACATATCTAAAATTTTGAACAAAATAAAGCAGCATAATATAGCAGATGGCAATTTTATGTCTTATTTCCGGCTGTTTTGCACAGATATAACCTTAAATAGATTTATTTGAATATGAACTATAGCCTGTAACTGTGAACCTCCATCGCCTTCTGATCGCCAACCTGAACACATCGTAATTATATGAAGAGTGGGGATTATTTTTCTGTATCTAGGTACCTACTTCCTTATGACTTTGTATAATACAAGCATCCACATTCCATACAAATTATGTGCTAGGTAGTTATTCACATCAAGGGGGTCGCTGTAGTGGCGCAATTCCAGGGTAGACTACCCGCAGAAAACTCGCCACTTCATCGCTTTTTCAAAACCAAATATCCCAAAATACTCTGAAAATGAAACTTTTCAAAGAATTCAACCAAAATTTTTTATTTTAATCTTCCATTCTTTCGTATGCGACGCCATCAAAATTTTTCACCTTAATAAAATTATTGCTTTCAAGGCGGATCTTTAAAATCCAAAATTCTCATAAGACCCTGAGTAAAATTTCTCAAAGAATAAACGAAACATTCAGAAAATATATCTTAAACATGCTATCATTATGTAATTTCATCAAAATTTTTGAACTTTGTTCAGCTTTCAAGGTTGACATTTCAAAATCTCAGTTCCTTAATTCTCAAAATACCATGTAAATGAACCTTTCAAAACAAAAATGAAACTTTTCTAAATGAACTCAAATTCTTTATAAATGAGAATAACTACAGCTATCAGATCTCAAAACCAATAAAACGTTTTAAAGAAAACTGAAACTTTGAAAAGTTCGACTTTTATTCTTTCGCATTACGTGACATTCCGGAAACTGTTAGTGATAAGATAGAGCTTTCATAACCAAATGTCCCGAAATATCCTGAAAATTAAACTTTTAAAACATAAATCAAATATTTCAAAGTTAAACTTTAATTTTTTTATATATATAACGGAATTAAGTTTACGAGCTTGATTATAGTTTTCAAAGTGGACCTTTCAAAACCCAAAAGAACCTAAAAATGATAAAAATTAAGCTTTCCAAAGTGAAAAATTTAATTCTTTCATATATGCACGTATCATAACTTTTGAGCTTTATTGAAGGTTTAATGGTGGAAATTTCAAAACATAAATCCCACAATACCTCGAAAACAAAATTTTTCAAAACCAAAGTAAAAGTTTGAGTTTGATAAACACATTTCAGAGGAGAGCTTTCGAAACCAAACTTCCAAAAAAACCCTGAAAATAAAACATTTTGAAACAAAAATGAAACTTAGAACCTGAAAATGGAACCTTTCAAAGTAAATATGAAACATTTCAAAGTTAAATTTTCATTCTCGCTTAATGCGTGAGACATTACTGAAACTTTTAAGTACGATTACAACTTTCTGGGTGGAACATTTAAAACGAAACTTCCCAAAAAACCCTAATAAACACACTTCTTGTGGCATAAACGAAACATCTACAGTTTTATACGATAACTTAGTCGTCATTAAAATGTTCGAATTCAATTACAGCTTTTTATGGGCAAGTACGTGATGAATAATGTTTTTTACATTTGTAACAGCCTCGATACGGCGGACGGTCTAGCGAATAAATGGCAAAAACTACTTTGAACTCTGGAATACAGGTAGATAGTGCATAATGACTACCTGCGTGTTGTGGCTCTCCAAACGAGATGCCAACATCGTCGGGCCCGAGGTAAACATTCGTTTCGGACTTGCGTTTGTAGACGTGTTCGAATTTGGGAAAATGGCCGGCTGGGTTGGCGTACGTAGCCCAGTATTAGATGTGGCAGACATGTCTGTGGACGCCGCACATCCTCATTTACTATGCAACGAAAAACTTGGCCCAGTTCAGCCCCGTAAGTACGTAGGTACCGACCGCCATAAAATCAAGATTACGAGCAGCTGTTCGAGATGAAACCTGCACAAAGCAGAGGCTGGGCGAAATAACCCAACGTAAGTAACCGCAGAAATGGTGAAAAACAATTTACAATTTTCTATTTCGCTCGTCGTCGCTCGTCGTCGCTCTTCAAAGCCATTCGCCGTTCGTTCGTCGAGTGGAAAATTTTAAAAGAACTCCCGCCGCCCTCCTTTCGTCGCTTTTCCTGCCTTCGTTTTCCGCACCTTTTCATCCACTGCTACCGAGCCGATACTTTTTTACTCTCCATATTCGACGTACTTTCCTCGCAATATTCGCGTACCTATCAAAAAAATACTTCAACAAGCTCCACTGTTACTCTTCTGCGCAAAATCCAATTAAAATAACACAAAGTTCCTCGCCGTTTACTTTACGTTTTTGCGAAATGCCGCGCAAACCTTCGCATACGGCGAGAATAAGCAAACTCAATAATGATGAACCATTTGACTCGGCACATGAGTGAAACAGTTACGACAAGTGTGAAAGTGAAGTGATTCAAATTTATTCTCCTGACAGGGCCTTTAAACGGATTAAGTCGTGACAATGAGATAAGCAATATTTTATTTATTTTGTTTTCTATTTTTGAGGAGCTGAAAAGGGAGCATTTAGCGTCTACGCTGTTAGGGCACGTAGCTGTCCTCTACATCAAATAAGAACGACGTGACGTCATATGAACCGATGGTCGAGGAAGAAAATAAAAAGGTAAAGATTCACCAAACTCAACAAAGGCTGCATCCAAAACTGTTTCGTTTACTCCAGTGTTTTTAACTTTACGCAGCTGTGAGAGGTGATTCTCTCTGTGATGTCACTTCGTTTTTATTTGTTTTAGACTTTAATGGAAGATAGGGGAGGTTCCTTTCAAAAAAAAAATCGATTAGTTGTACCGACAACGAGAAAATTGTGCCAGTCAATGACCTTTATTAATTAAGCTGTTCGAAATTTTAATAAATTCGGTTTAAAATTTTTGTTTTTCTTCCCCCTCCCCCAAATAAAAAGCCTTTCATAACGTCCTTGACGGTGTTAGGTGGTACGTACCCAATTTCACGAAAGTTCGTCTGTCATGATAGATTTGAGAGACCATAAAAATAGCCATGTTAGAGAAGATAGAGTAATTTTGCATTTTAAGGAGAGGCAAATGGAATATTCTCAATCCGTCTTAATGAGAAAATAGGACTGAGAAATTAGTAAGGGGGCGTTGAAATAGGTAACAAGTGACTGAAGTCACTAGTCTGAAACTCTAACGACGAAAAGTGCGAGAATGAGAAGGGAAGAGAGATATTTTATAGAGAGTGAACAGGAAAAAGAGAGTGTTTAAAACGCAGACTGCAGATTCATGTGATTAAGTAGCGAGAAAATGAAAGAAAATTGTAGAACCAAAAATATGTTAGAAGATTAGGTTGAACTTTACCATATTATAAACTATTATAATCAACATCAGACTTATAAAACATTTATTCCATTATTTTTGGTTGGAATGGGTAGTGTTTGGCTGCTTCTATAGTACCTAGTTGGAATTGGTTGAAAGGTATTTTAGGTTTAAGGAACAATATCAGAAAGTAAATATTCAAAATAATTTCATTTTTTCTCTTCTTCCAGGAAAACTCCATTTGTTCAAACTTGGACTATAATATTAAATATTTTTATTTGGTTGTTTTCGTTATCGACCATATTTTCATTGCTCATAGTATAATGGAATATCTGAAGTAAATATGTATTATCTCCAAGTTATGAGCAATAAGTGTCCAATAAGTATTGTTCTGTTTTCATTGAGAGTGCTATCAAGATTTATGTGAACAAATCAATAATATTTCAACGCCTGACAACATTATATTCATATAATATATAAAATTATCATTCCTTAAAATGAAAAATTTTCATACAAGTAAGTTATTCTACTATAGGTAGTGAGGGGTCTGAAACCAAATGACTCATAATGTCCGACCTTCATGTATGTTGGTATTTAAATTTTAATGACATCACAATATTTTACGAATAAAACATTATGCAGCCAAAACACTGACATCATATTATCTTGAAATTATTTTTTTTTTGTTAGTTTTCAAGATATTTTTATTTTTTACTTGAAATTTTCTACGACTGAATTCTTCTGGAACTGTAGTTAAGTCTCTCAAACATGGTAAAACATAGTTTACCTTGTCTTTAAATTTAATCAGCGAGTTAGTCTGCATTAATTAAGCCAATAATAAGCATAAAATGTCAACAGAAGAACCTAACAAATGCGTTGAAACCTACAAAAAAAATAGCAGAATTATTTTATCAATAACATATAATTATGAAATGAAAATAGTGTTGATAAAGCGAACAACTAAAATATGAGCAAAAATAAATAAAAAGCTATTATTGACAATAAGTAGGGGAAACCATTAGAAAGTTCCTCTGCCTCCACCTATTTGTTTGTCTTCGTGAGAATGGGTAGTTTTAATTGTGAAAGACTCCGATGTAAAACTTTAAGCTTTGGAGTTTTCATATGAGAGATTTTAGAGAGTGAAGTGAAATAAAATGTATATAACACAGATGAAGATGGATCAGAATTAAGATGTCACAGTACATGACAGAAGGCTCTACACAGCCTTTAATGATAGAGAACTGCAGTCATCGGGAGAGAGCTTGTCTAAAATTTTGTTGGCAACACACCAAATTCCCCTCTAAATAATGATAGGAACTCGATTCAATCGTATTGTCAACCATTTACATCACCCATAGGTTTTCTAAAAAAGATTGACTGGAAATACGATATAAATAATTGCTTAGGGTAACTTTATTTGTCATTACTAGAACCTTCATGATATAAAGAATAATTCCTAGCTGTCTTTGTGTCCAACCTAATCTATCCTAAGGTTTCATTACCATCCTAGTGTCTTCATTAGATAGAAATAAGTTCTGAAAATCTACATCCACTGAGGGTACACTTTATAAAATTGCCTACACAAGGACTTTAACATACAACTTAAAACTTGGACTTGCTGCTATCCACCTACATAAGAAGGACTACTTGTAAAATGAACCTAGTATCAGATATCGCTTAAACAAGAGTGTCTTAAAGTTAGAATTAGTTTTACAAAGTAGTCTTTGTTGTTGGCAAGGTTTCCTACTTATTGTTTTCGTTTTGTCGTCACAAGCACAAGCAGATAAAGGAAAAAGCGTAAGCATTGAAATATAATAAAGCGAAGCAAGTGCGATAAAGCAGAAGATGTTGGCAGCATGCGTATTAATTGCAGAGTTTTTACCATACATCGAATTGTACAGTGCGCCGTATTTTGTTTATCTGTTGACTAAATGAAATCTTGTTGTTTACATAGGGTGTTGTATTATACCCGATGACTGTGTAATATAAATCTGATAAACCATCAGTAGAATAATTGTCTGAAAGAGAATTTCATTTGGTTATTGTCGTCATCAGCTTTTTGTCTTCATATTACATTTACTTCTGACACTATATTGTCTTAATTTAAGCTTCTCAGTCTGCATGATGTTCTCATACTATATGTCATCATTACGAGTTTAAAAATATTTTTATTTCGACATTAAAAAATCTCAGATTTCTCAGTAAGTACTTATCAAATGCATAATATCACAAGCAAACAGTGGCGAATCCAAGGAAAAATAGGAAATCATCCCACAAATTCAAAAAAAAAAAAAAATGAGAAAATTAGTAGAAAATAAAAGGGAAACAAACGGGAGTATGACACGGTACCTAGATAAAAACTGTCAAAATTTGCGTTGAAGATCGAAAAAATGAAAATAAATTAAAAAGGTCGTTAGGTACCGCAAAATTATTGACATTTCCCCCTCCAAATGACTTTCTGGATCAGCCACTGCAGGCACAAGAAAAAATCAAGAATTTTCACGAGCGTATAAATTCATACTCTAACGAGATAATTTATTGTCGAATGTTTTCAGTTCGTTTCATTTTCATCGTATCCGAATATTAGGATGAAAATTTGGCGACTAAAAGAAAGACAGTCGTCAAAGGCTGCGCACAGCTGCACTCATCAACGCCGAGCAACCGTTTTGTGAAATTTTCGTTATTCTACCGACGAAGCAGGTAGGGAAGGTAAAGCTTTGGGTACTTCGTACTTCATAGTCGCACACGTTAAAGTGAAGGGTTGTCATGGCGATGAAATGGAGAAGGAAGAGATACGAACGAAAAAAATTTCAATTTGTTGCCTTCTTTTCTGTTCTTACCTCTTCTGATCCATTCTTCGCCATCTTTGTGGACGGCAAAGTAATTTCACCAATGATGGTTTTTCTCGTTTTTTTTTTTTGTTTTTTTTTTCTTCAGTTTGATTTGCATTATTTAAAAGCTATTAGCAACTCGAATAAAATTGTTTAACGTCTTAGGAATTGGACGTAAAAAGCTGAAAAAATATGCCTACCTAAAGTGTGACAAATTGTATTTGCGTTTAAATGGCCACAATTTGTGGGCCGAAGCGAACGAGTTTCTTGGACTGACGACGTTGGAGGGTCGAAAACGCCGAATTCTTCATTTCAAATTAGGGTTCGAACTGATAGAGAAATATTTCAGTAGAATAAAAATTTAAAATGAAAAGCCCATATCAACTCTAACTCTTTATCATGAATAGGTACATTTTCTGAGATCTTTACCGCTATACAAAACACAAAAATACTCTTCACCTATTTCTGCACTCAACAAACGTCCAAGACACGTACGCGCACTCCTACTTTACGTAAGGTGATTTCTTTCATTCGAAATTCACAGATTAGGCCCAGATACTAAAAGTAGTAAACGATAGTCCGTGTCTGAAGAGTCAAATCTCAGTTGCAGCATATGACACGCACGAAAAAATGGTTATTTGTGATATAAGTGTGCAAAGTAGGTGATTTTGATGCGAGTGCGATTTTTACAGCATGAGCCGAGGGCGAGTGATGCAAATCACACGAATAGCAGTCACCAACTTTGCGCGAGTGTCAACGAAATTTCAACGAGAAAAACTTTTTTGATTCGTCGCCAAATTTTCCATTAGTTTGCATTTTTCCGTTCGATTATTTTAAAGTCGCCAAAGATGAATAAAAAATTTGACGTAATGCAGATTTGAGTACAGTTTTTCTTCTTTCGAGCAGTACCAACTGAAGCTTTCTAACTTGAATAGCAGCTGTGGAAATATTGATTGAAAGAGGGGAGGTTTCTAGATTCTAAAAAATGGATTTTCTGTGAATTTACCTTTTTTTTCATTTCTTTATTTCCAAGCAAACGAAGATAATTGAAAAATTATATTGAAATTTTGTAAATTTTATTCTCTTTCCAGCATTACCAACCCCAGATCTCGAGCTTAAATGCAGACTGAGTAATCATCTAGTGAAATAAGAGAGGATTATTTCAAAATTGAAGTGGCAACTTGAAAATGTAAACAAGTACCAAGCTGCGTGTGGAATACCTTGTCGTGAGAGATATTCTCACCAGAAGGAAATTCAACAGAATTTAAGCGTGTTCAGCCACTTTGTACACAAGTATGGGTAAGCCAAAACCAAGGCGAACACTGGTGATTTTAGAGCCGGTTCGGGTGGTTTATATACGGCTTATTTACACGCACACAAACACACATACGTAAGGGAATACGTACGTTGGTGAGAACGGCCAGGTCGCATCATCCCCTATCGAGATAAGAGATGGCTGGCCAGTTTGTGTACGGATTGTGACATTGTTTGGTGATGTCACGATTCGGTACTCGTACATTACCTGCAAGTACATACAGGTAATTACGATCGAACAAGTTTTGTGTGTTTAACGTCATATAGACGAGTAATTAGCCTGCCCTTTGGGGCGGCGACTATCATCGAGGGGTCCGAGCCCCTTTACCTCATACCAGTGCGTCCCCACACTGCGCATTAGTGAAATTTTACTTTTTTACTCTCGAGTAAAATCTCCCACTTTATGAATACTTAATAAGCACAAAAATGTTTGTTTTCGCCACATTTGGGGTACGGGGTACGTGGGTGTTGCAAAAGTAAATTTTCATTCGGACGCAGGTTAATTGCAACGTATCGAAGATTATTTTTCAGCATTAGGTATCAGTTATTAGTGACGGTGCGTATATCAATCATAAACAAAAAGAGTGTTGGCATAAGTTAGTACTGGGCTCATGCATCAACTACACTTTTCATGCTAATGGTGGCGGGTTCCAGTCTCGATAATACCGGTACTAACTTAGTAATTAAATTATTTTCTCCATTTTCTCCATTTTTTATTTTTTATTTTTTTTACAAATAAGCCTGGGTTACAAAGCGAATTTCATGCTGGAGATAAGGGTAGGTGAGCTGCCAAAGACGGAGATTCATAATTAATAAAAACAACCCATGGCTGAAGTGGCGCAAGTCCCGCGCATGCAAATGTCTACTGTTCATTTCTCGATTGATTAGGGATACAGCTGAACACAACCCGAATAAATTTTGACGCACTGAAATTAGTCTGTCCCCAAGTGCGTGTCAAAAATATGGTAGGTACCTATCTACGTATCCATCTATTGACAGGATAGTTTTAGGTCTATCACACACTTCAGTTAAGCTACATTTAAAACGTCACTCGATAATTACGATTCACACGCTAAGTACGGCAATTTGATGCGCTATGTTTTTTACGTTCAAAGTGGTACTTTTCTTTCATTTTATCCATACGATGTTAATGAGCCAAGTGTTTGAAAAGTGCCTTTTCACAAAAAGTGACATTTGAGAATATCGTGGAAACTGCTTGCAATGGCTTTCTTCTTGCAAACATCGAATGTATTTCTGAATACGTACCGACTGAATACACTACTATAGTGACAAGTAGGTATATACCAGCTACCTGGTAAATGTCTACTCGTAGAATGCGATGTAAAGATAGTCACTTACATGTCAACTGAGATTTTTAAGCACCTAGATGATACTATTATCGATCGCTAAAACTAAATGTAATAAGAGTGAAAAAAGTGCTGAGCTTAACAAAGCTTCTCCTAGTACCTAATTCTTTCGCTTCAACACGGTACACAAAATAATAATATTGCTGTTGTGGTCGTTTCCTTTGAACACGACCACGTCGGCTATTTCATTTGTCTTATAATTTCCTTTTTCTAACTTTCATAGACGACGAACTGTTTCAACTGTTTCAACTGTTTATTACGACTGTTTGGTAATTAAAGTTGGTTTACCATTTTACCGCTTCCGTTCATCATTTACGTAATAAACGCAACTGAAAAATTCATCGAACCGAGTGCAAACTCAATAAGCAGCCAGTCAACAATAGGAATGATAAGAATTGATCGCTCTTATTTTAGTTGCACTAAAATGTATTCGCCAGATAACAGCCACTTTGCTTAAAAATCCCAGTATCAAAATAACTCACTCAAAAATGGAGTCACTACGACGACTGCTGCTACTCGCCGGCGCTATAGTAATATTTTATTAATTTTGCCTGCACACACGCGTTGGTCGACTTTATTGTCAAATTTCCAAAAAACAGAAACGTCGTTAACTTCGATGAGAAGGAAAAGGTGGTGTAAAAAACCGCACAACACACACGCACACAATTTTATTGTAGGTAGATACTACGATGACGCCTATTTTTCAAAAGAAAAGAAGCCACCGATTGTTTGTACCGTTTGAACCGATGGCACAGTCTGCATCATTCAAAAGCATCTACATTCGGTAGAAGAGGATATTTTGATTTGCCTTATCGAAGGTTATAATAGGTGTTTGTAGGGTGCTGTTGTACGAAGTTATGTTTAGATCAACAATTCTGCAAGCTTCTCCGTGGCTCTGTGCTAAATGACCTGAATTGTCACCTCTGTCACCCCTGTCACCCCTGTCACCCCTGTCACCCCTGTCACCCCTGTCACCTGTGTTTGAATCCTTATAATGTTACTGAACATTTTTTTGCAATTTTACTTTTTCATTATTAATTTGTAGTTTTATACCATCGTTGTATCCGTCAGAGTGGATTAACCAGACTAATTCTTATATACGAAAAAAAAAAAATTCCGAAACTGCCAGAATTCTTTATTTTATTCTCTCGGTTACTTTTCATCTGTTAGGTATCTGTTTATGGACGCCACCAGAAACACCCGAAAAAACATTCTATTTGTTTGATCGCAGGCGCTTCTGCACCATTTAGATAAGTACCTGACTACTTAATACGAATTCTATTTAGAAAATATCGCATCCAAACCTTGCTTCTCGTCAACGGCGGAGTTACTCGAGACAATTGAATTGATGCAGCGTTGAGAATTGGAGGAAAAAAAAAATGAAAAAAAGGTCAAACAGAAGGGGGCACGTATTTGCACGGCTATTATTGCGCGGGATGAGGACCTGAAGGATTGCAGTCGAAGTTTGCCCGGTGAGGGAGGGGCATGAACGAGGGGAGAAACGTTGCGAAATTTTCAAAAACAAAGGAACGATTTTTGAATCTGGCAAACGAAGACGAAGAGGTTGTGATTTGTAAAATAGTATTTATTTCTCGCAGCATCGAGTTCGTGTTTTTTCATTCTTTTTTTATTTTTTATTTTTTATTTTTTCGCTCTCTTTTCCTCACATCTGTGGCTGCTGCTTGGAGACAATTCGCGTAGGTATCTAATTTTAATTCCAAAACGTAAGAACAGCGTGTGCCGCAGTGCCAGTAAAACGTTACCGAAACAATTCGAACAATTTATTTCGTCGAAATCAAATTGTCAGCGACGACCCGAATCGTCGTATATATAAATACATATCCGCGGTCAATTCTTTTAAATCAATGACCAAACTCCGAATACGTAGCCAAAATATTTGCTTCAAGAGCAGCAATGCCAGCAATTTATTTCTCGTCTTCGAACGAACGTTTCGACTCCGTTACGTGTGGAGGTATCCACGCTATTTTTACGAGCTACTCTTTTCGCAAAATTAGTAGCTTCGAAATACTTGGTGCAGCCAGTAAGCCCATCTAAATATTCTTATCTGATCCATACGGGGAGCATGAGTGGGGAGTACCTGGGAAAACGTCGAATGAAGGCCTTCCTCCTCGCCAAACATTTTTCAACCATTTTTCCAGCCGGCAGTATCCAGCCACCCAACTTGTAAATCAGTTGCTTCTTCGATAACAGCCCTGAACTGGGCAACCTGTTGCTCGAAATCGAGCAACTATTTTTTGTAACCAAATTAGCTTATGCCTGTGTACTTGGTTGAAATAGAATAAATAATTACAAACGGCCCTATGCCTGAAGTATGTTCGGGGGGGGGGCCTTCCAACAAATGATCAAAATGCTTAATTCACCCAAACCTCGTACTTCCACAATGACGGGCTACAACGAGTGACGATTTTAAGTTTTTTCAATTTTCTGTAATGGATCAGCTATTCGTACAATGTAAGTTACTTCCATACGAAAATAATGACCATGAAATTTTATAGGTATGTAAGATTTTGTCTACATTTTTTTCATAGAGACTGGGTTAGAAATGAGATAAGAAAGTACTGCAAGTCTATGTTTTTCAAAATAAAAGTATAATTTTTTTCATTATCTTTCTGATGGTAAATTTCTATAACTGGCTGTCTGGGGACACCATGTATGCACGAATATACAACATGATGAACGGAGTACAGACTACATGTTGATGAAAAACATCATTAGGTATGGCTAATTTCTTTCGCCATCTTCGTGTGTTTTATTTTCATTTTCAGTTTTTTAACAAGAAAATAATGCGAGTTATTGGAACTTTGAAAAAAATCTCCTTCATTACCACCATCGTTATATATCAGTCCCTTTGATAGTATCTAACTAATAAGAAATTGTGT
This sequence comes from Ericerus pela, assembly GCA_011428145.1. Lineage (NCBI taxonomy): Eukaryota > Metazoa > Arthropoda > Insecta > Hemiptera > Coccidae > Ericerus > Ericerus pela. The sequence continues at coordinate 123,228 of WOFM01000394.1, forward strand.
AGAAACTATTTGTTTAAAATTTCATTTACATCAACTTATACTGACTACCTACCTACTTTTATCACATATCGCTTAACTCTTGAGGAAAAATAAAAAAATAAAAGTAGTTACAGGTCATTGCCCGTAAGGAGAAAGAGGAGACTTTTTATGATTTATTACTGAGGAGGCCACCTCCAATCTTTCCTTAAAATTTTTTTCCCACACGCTCCTCTACCTAAAAAAAATTTTGCAATTAAGTTACTGAAAATGGCAAACAATGTTGTTTATTGAAGAATAAGTTTCTAACGCTTTAATATTTAATCTGTGATGGCCTTTATTTTATTTTTTTCGCAGTTATTTCCACTCCTCCACAAGTTTTTTTTTTTTTCAGAAGATTTTTGTAAAAAATCTACATATTAAAATTGCCAGAGTATTCGGACCCAAAAGTGGGAGTGGATACATTTCTATTTCATGATCTTCTGAGCATTTTGACACTATTTTTGAAAATTGAATTTTTTTTATGCACCTTTGCGTTGAAGTCCATTTCCAGGCGTAATTTTGATCGGATAGTTTGTAAATTTGAAACTCATATTCGGATCTATCTAAGAAAGAATCCTATTGTTTTTGGTCTGGATCGGGAGCATAGTCCGTCCGGTAGGTCAGTTTATACGCATTTTTTGTATACATATTATGTGACTCGGGTTAAGGACAGTACCTGCTAATTTTGGTGCGGATGGGCTTTACGGTACGTCTGATATGAGCAATTTTGTAGCTGTTTTGGCACATTTATGGCTCTAAAAGGAGTTCAAGCTATAGTCACAAAATTTAGTATAAGTATAAACTCGAAGCATATCTGAAATGTTGCCAAATTTGGTTTCTAATGGTACTATGGTTTATTCCTAGGAGTTGTTGGAGGTGCTAAGTTTTCATGTTAGCTCAATAAAAGTTGCATTCTCTTTCAGTAGTCACCAAATTTGGTATATAGGTAATTTTTAGCAAAATATATAAATATTTTATATATTACTTTATTAGATGAATGTTGGTAATAAAGGTGATTTTTAAACAAAGAAATCTACATTTTCTTGGGAAGCTTGCTGAGCAAAAGTTGTTTTTAATTATATTCTTCACTCCTCTCCCTTCCTCAGCCTGAAACAATACTTTACAACTAAGTCATCGAAAAACAACCTTCTTCATTCAAGAATTAGTTTCTTGCCCATGGATCCTCAGACTATAGGAGGGTCCTTTAATGTTTTCGCCCTTATTTGCGTTCCTCCACTTATTTTTGTTTTTAAAAATTAGATTCCCCCCTCTCTCCTGTGGCTAAAAATAAAATGTTTTTTACGACTATGTCATAAACATAAATCATCTTACAGGCATTTATTCGAAATTCAGTTTCATGCGCAAAAAACCTCAGTCTGTAGGCCTTTATTTTTTTCGAATTTATTTCCACTATAAGTTACTCATTTTTGTGATTTTTTTTATGAATTATTAGATTTTTCCCTTCTCTTTTCCGCTATTTAAAAAAAAAACTTTATAGAAATATTTGTTTGCTTTATGTCAAAAACGAACGAACCTAAAAATTTTTGGGTGGGTTATTAAACAAAGTTCAGGTAATATTCACTTTTTATTGGCCCATATAGTCAACATTATTGAAATAACCTCCCTAAAGGTTTTCTTATTCCCACTCCTATGTTCAATTTTTTCTTGAATCAGATTCTCCCCTGCTCTTTCCCTCATATTTATAAAAAGTCTGTATGGCTAACAAAAATTAGGTCAGTTATAAAAAAGTATCTACCAAAGAATCGGTTTCTGGCCCGTAAATCCTCAGTCTGTGAGTATCTTTACTTTTTTCATTCTTACTTCCATTCCTCTAAAAGTTGTTTTTTCAATTAAATTCAGTTCTGCCTTTCTCTTTTCCCTCTACCAAAACAAAACCTTACAGCTACGTCACTGGAAAACAGATTGTCTATCAACGAATAAATTTCTCAAGCATGAATCTTCAGTCTATGAACACCTTTAGTTTTTCCGCCCTTATTTTCGCTCTCCCGGCAGTTTTATTTATTTATTTTTAATTATATTTTGCACATCTGCGCTTGAAACTCTTTCAAATGAGACTTGTCTCGTTAAAATTGGTCCAGTAGTTCCATAAAAAAAAAAAGGAGCGCAAGAAAATGCTTGCCTATTGAATATAATGTATCTGAATGAAAAAATTCTTTAGCTAATTTTTCTTACCAACGGCTCTCACAGCATACGAATTTATGCGTCATGTTTTACGGTCTCTTCACTAGTGATTCTCTGCTATTATTTTTCTTTCGAAGGAGTGCCTGCGGACCGACGTGCTTTCGAGTCTCCCGTTAAAAAGAAAAACATTATAACAATCGAAAATGCAGATATTCGTAATTACTGCGGTTCTTTTTGAAAACCTGCTAAAAATCATCAATCAAGTCGGAAAATTTTCGAGACACGCTGCCATCTATTTGTAGATTTTAATTTGAATTTTGCGGCTGTTGAATGCTGAAAAAGCTAATAAGTAGATTAACGTAGTTCGGTACTTTGGATTTTCAGCACCTCTTTCTTTTTAATTTCTCATAAATACAAGGCGCAACAAAATTTCATTTACGATGTCGTTAATGGTTTGTGGGCGGGAAAATGTTCGTTCAATGGCGAGAGTAAATTATCGTTGTAATTTTCGTACATAAAACGTTAAATACGATTACGGATTCATTTTTTCCCTCCTCATCATCGAACGCCTCTTACTTATTTTTTTCATTAGGTACGATCGTAAATTTTTTAATATTTTTTTTCAACTAGCCCACAATGGCTGACAAATAATTTCAGTTAGTATTCTGAAAGGTGCCACATATCTTATTTTAAAATATATTTAGGTAAGTATAATATTATTATTTCAACCCTTGTTTCTGTGGAGAGTATATCTAGCGATTAAACTCGACCTATTTTTCACAATAATAGAAAGAAGCAAGAACTACCTACATAAATTTAATAATCTAACTTATTTTCATTTCAAAATTGATTAGAAACTCAAACTCCTAATAGAAAATTCTAACAACACAGTTACACCCACAGGGTATTAAATGTAGGTAACAGGGGACGCACGCCCGTCTAAACGCTACACAAAAAACAGCGCCACTTTTGAAGCTATTGTTCCCACCCCAACGGTACCAAATTCAAATTTGCTTGCCCCAAAATTCGAACCCATTGATAGTATTTGGAAATTTTTTTTCTCAAATGATTAAATTAAAAAAATGAATAAATAAAATTATTATTCATTCATAAACGACAAAAAACACGAATTTCGTAGATAAAAATGAGATTGAAAATTGTACGGATCCGTAGGAGTGGGGATATTTGGTCATAAAATTGGTGCTACTTTTTCTTTCGTGTGCGTCCTCCATTATATTTAATACATTCTTGTAGCTCGGTGTAGAGATATCGACACTTGATTTAAAATGTGTCGATATTCAAGAGAGCACTAGAATTGAATAATATTGATCGTGCCACTAATATAATGTAAAAATATCGATACTTAATCTTCGATAGATACTATCATTTTATCATCATAGACTTAATTGAAATATGAAAAAGAAGGAACAGTGGATAATCGAATTTTTATACAATGAATACTATGAAAGGAGAAGAATTGTATTCAACTGTGCATCCAACTAGCAAAAAAGCAAGAATAAGACATGCTCTACAATGAATACATCCATTTCGAAATCAGATATCCATACTAGAAATATCGAGCAATTCAAAATATAAACGATATTTAATATTTTTTAGTCGATATAAAAATCGAAAAAGTGTCGATATTGAAAAAATATCGACATCCCCATTTTGGAGGAAGTGCACCAAGTGTCACAAAAAGGACTGCTAGAATAGGTATTTCTTCACACTGTGAGAGATGAATATGTGGTGAAAGCCCAAAATAAAATGATAAATCTTTGAATTCATAGTTAGTTAATTATCATACTCTCAGTCACAAGTTCATCAAACTGTAAATAGTCTAATCTGACCAAAGTGTTTCTTTAATTTAGCATAATTGCCTCGTTAATAATAACGATAATTCTAATTCCCTCGATACTTTTATCCGGCAACTAATCTAGTTATCAAAGTTTTGATTAAGTCCCTTCAATATTATTATCTCATCAATAAACAGAAACTTGAAGTATTGAGCCACTGCTGAATGATGGTCAATAGCGCCCCAAGGAGCCAACTGGAAAATTTCAGAATCATAATACTCGAATGCATTTCAATTTGATTAAAAAATAACAAACGTCCTGAGTTAATTTCAACTTGAACCGCTTGACAAACAATTTTCGAATGTGCAAAATATTGGAGGGTGTACTCGCGAATGGTTTGGTAATTATCTTAGGGATATGCCTAAAAACAAGTTTGAAAACAATTGATTAAGTCATTAGCCATTACCTACGATATTCATTTACAATATCAGCTGTCACTACTTTCATAGGTAATAACTCTGAAGTCCCAGGCTGCAGGAATTGAACTAATGACTTACACATCTCACTTGATCATAAATCTGACTCCTTAACTAAGTACCTAGCTCAATAGTGTAGCCCAAACATTTTTAATATAAAAACATTTTAGTGCTCGGTTTTCTGTAGGAGCTAAATGAGAATTAGGATCATCAGATTTGTATAACTCTTACAATTGTGACTCTCACTTGTGCGTGTTACAAAGGTAATGTGTAGGTGTGTGGTTGTGTGCGTGTACGTTGCAAACGCACACAACCACGCTATTAAGTATCAACTTGGATTTTGCGGGAATAGCCCAAAGTCAAACGTTGTTCAGATATTTCTATTTTTATATATCAATCCTTCATGAGTACAGCCCTTTCAAAACTAAAGCTTTTTTTTATTTTTTGGCGAGAGATTTAAACAAAAGTTTCAGGTAACACCCCAAATATATTTTTTGAGGGTATGTAAGATAATCAAAAAACTTTGGAACTGTTTTGACCACACTCCCCCTGCCCATTCCGATGCCGCTTTGGTAGCTACCACCGCTGTCAAGTACCATATCCAAATTATTGTCATCAGTGATGAATTTACCCTCAAGCTCAGTGAGCCAGCTTCAAAATTGTCAAATGTTGCGAAAATTTTAAAAACTAACTGTAACAGCAACTTTGCCTATGATTGATTGATAAACTCAAAACAATAATCAACATTTAATGACTTCAATAACAAATTCTAATATAATAAAGTACAGATTAAACTAACAGTTGAGGACTCACTCGCCTAGTGTAACTAAAATAGTTACCAAAGATGGTTATTAAAGAAGATGGCTGTTTAAAGGTTCTTCATGAAGTGATTTCACATTTCATTTACAATAATTAAATCAACGATGAATTCACGAGTGGATGAATTCAAAGTAGTGATGCAAGGTGGATGATGTCATGATTGACAAATGAGATGATTGATTATCCTCCCACTAATTATAAGGGTTGATCTAAGTAGTTTTTCTAGAAGATTTGAAATGATTCTAGAAGAGATTAGGTACATTTTTAAGGTGATAATTACTTTTTCTCTTTTAATTGTAATGTGTCAATGAACTTAGCAGACAGTTGAAGGTTACAGGCGTATATGACAAGTATAGACATACACGTGCGAGTGAGAGAGCTGTATTGGCTGATGCAATGATATTCCAGGGTGGCATCTGCATTCTATTTACTGCATTCATCGTCATATAGCATACAGGGTGGATGACAGTTTATTGTTGTGACAATATATGTATATGAGTGTTAATGAGAAATGAGTAGAAATATATCGTTACACTAACTAAAATGAAAAATTGTGAGTTCCACTACTCATGAAGGATTGATGTGTAAACATAATAATAATGTTGTTGTATGCGCGCAAAATGTGTTGTGCACGCACACAACCACACACCTACACACCATGTAATACACGCAAATGAGAGTTACAATTGTAAAAGTTACAGTTACACGAATCTGGCATAGTAATTCTCATTTAGATCCTATCTTAGATCACCATTAAGATGTTTAAACATCAAAAATCATCACCTGGCACGATTTACCAACTATAAATACAATTAGTCAATTTTGCCAACTCCGAAAAAATTTTGAGGAACATCCCTCTTCCCCTTATAGCTACGTCTCTTTCAATTAATTAAGTTTAAGAAAAAAGGATTTTATTTTTATTTTCTTAAGGCACCAATGGTAAATTCGCCACTGATGGACAGCTTTTTTGAAAAAAAATAAAATAATTATTATTATTTCTATTACTTAGTTACCTACCTTCTACTCTTATATTATGTCATTTTACATAACTGTTGAAAGAAAAATTTCACTCAATGTCTCAAATGACCATACCAATCATATTTAAATTATTTCACAACAAATACAAACGTTCCTACGAACATGGTCGTTTGAAAAATTCAGTAGGTACCCAGACAAATAAATAAATAAATAAATAGAAAAGCAGCTAAAAAAAGTTGGCACCATAACCGTCGTAATATGTTTTCGAATTTAATGAGAGTAATTCAGAAGAATAAATATTAAAATTATAAGATAGAACCGTAGGTAGGCTTCAGAATGGTAGCCTATTGGAATAAAATATTATGCTTGAGACCTGCGCTAAAATATACTTTTTATTTTTCAGTAGGCTTTCTGGTATTCTAGTTCGTCATTTATTTCGTTAACTAACAGCTTCTAATTGGAACCAAATATATCGCAACGATTAACTTTATTTCGAGAATTTTATGATTTGGAAACCACGTACCCAGCTGATATATAGGAATGGAGCCAATAAAATTAATTATCAGCGTGAAATATGAAAACAAATTCGACATTATTCGAATCACATTTATTTTCTAAAACAAATTTAAGTAATTAATGCAACCTATATTTTTGTAGCAATGTCTAAAATTTTTCCGAGGTAAATTTAAAATGGCATTCTGTTTTGTTACTGTCGTATATGAAATCAATTGTGTCCGTTTCAACGTGGTTTTTTCAGATCAACAACTAAATGCGTCCTTCGCCAGCCAGTATCTGTTAATTTCTTGTTTGACACTGAGGTATGAGAAGCCCGTAAAAATACACACAAACAGCAAAAGACAGTTGGATGATTGAGAACGTGAAAATTTTAATGGGGACGTCATTGAGCGTATTAGCAAAGTAGCAGCATGCATTCGATCCACAGAGTAGCTCACCGCAAGCCATGTACCTACTTGAAATATTTACACCTACATTAGGCACACTCAGCACGTAATGAAACGGACACAGTGTAATGTTGTAATTGTGAAGGAACCTAAAATGTGCAGACAAAAGTCTGAATTAGGAACTGTTTCAAGAACGCGAAAATTGTCGGCAAGTCATACGTAGGATTCAAGACACACCTAATGTGTAGCTATGATTGGAGATGTTTGGGTCAGTCATTTGTTGCATAATTATACGATTTACACCAACTCCTGCGGTGGTATAGTATGGAGAATATAGAGAGAAACAACCATTTCAGTGGGAAACCATCAAATAATATCCTATACTATAATGATAGCAATAATTGTGTGCATGAATGTATGTATGTAACCGTTTTCTGAACAAATAGGCCAACAATGTTACTGAAATTTGCAGGAAAGGGGTTTTTGGGTCCAAAATAATCATCTAGAAAGGTCCCAAGTTTGAGAAAATTCGTTGAACAGAAATATGAGCATCTAAATCTATCCATCGGTACAGTAAGCGATAACAACAAATGATGAAAAATTTGCCGGGCTAAAATTAACAGAGAAGCAAGGTTTTATTAGCGAATTTTGTTAGGCCTAGGCTGGGTATGATTAATATGATTTATGGCTAATGAAGTAATTAGTTTAATAGTTGCAATCGTTCAATTTTATTCTCGAGATTTGTTATATAAATATATTTATGAAATTCACCAGCTTGAATTAAATTAACAAAATTTTTTATAATTTCCACATCAGAGAAATTCCAATTTCTCGGTGAACCAGGTATTTTCATTAAACAGCTATAGAAACTCGTCCCCTAAATGCGTTTAAAACATATTAATCAAATTAGACCACCTTTTGTTTGATTGACAATTTACACTGAGGTACACCAGCAAATTTCCCATTGCACCAGTCTACAGCCTACAACCATCTACAAGGTACCCTACACCAGGTGTAAATTATAACGAGTAGTCCAGTCAAACACAACTAATGAGTGTTGTATCAAACACAAAATTTCGACTTCCTTATGTGACTTGTGACGTAGGTACTTAATTAATGGCATACGTATTATTTTGTAGAACATAGGCAGAGCAGAGAACAAATTTTTGTTAACTCCATTAGGTTTTAGGCTTATTTGAATAAACAATCGAGGCACGAATTAGTGTTCCCCAAAAATGGACTGAGGTCAAGGAGAAGACCAATCTCCAATGTAAGAAACTAACTTTTGGTACAGAATGAGAATTTAGAATTTGTACTTATGAACATGGCTAACAGAGTTTATCAGAGAGTTATGAAGAACGTACGAATTTGTTGAGCAGTGTAGCTCAGCGAATTAATGGATGTTAATTTCGATTAGACTTGGTAGTTCATTGAAGTTGTTTGATGGAATTACACCAACTTACACCAAACTACACCAGGGAGACTATTCCACAAATAATTAAGTAAAACTTGGCGTAAAGTCGCATAACATTTTTACATTTATGGAATAGCCCCACTGGTGTAGGTTTGTGTAAGTTGGTGTAGCTGTATCAAACAAAACTTTAGTTTCATAAATACGGAGCTACCCATTTCAATTTATTAATTTTCATTCGTGAAATATTAAAATGTGTATATTTTTTATCACACTGATCTGATATTACCTCACTAAAGGAATAAATTCCCACAGTAATATCAGTGAATTCTTTACTCCCAGTCACTATCGCTAATTATATTCCACATGACTGTGTTGTATTGGTTGCCAAATACCTTATTGTTGAAATTCACCATTATAGTGGCTTCACCCACGATGTCCTGCATATAGCGTATGCACTCGACTCTCCCACTGCGCACCTAATAGGGCAATGTGGAGATACTGGTGTCGAGGCACAGGCAGTTGTGAGTTACGAGATGTGAGAACCAGGTATGTGACTCCAATTTTATACGGTCTCCTGGACTTTAAACCGTTTAATTATAAGCTTCTACCCACCACAATAATTACATGCCTAACAGCATTAAAGGCTTGTATAGACAGGCTTGTAATGATACACATATCTAGTACGCCACTGTTCTTCATCCAATAACATCAACTATACATATATTTGCCTTTGCCATATTTTCTACTACAACCCATCTCATTTGTGGTTTTTTATTCAGCAAATCATCCAAATTGACCCAAATTGCCAGATTTTTGCCTTAAGGGTAGCACTCTGCCCATTTTCTGCAGCAACCGTGCCTTTATTTTACCCAATAGAATCATTCTCAGTGATTGAAGGCATTATTCTTGAATTATTCTCGTCTAAAATAGGAAACAAAGCGAATTCCACCAAGTGTACCATTTATAATTGGCAGATCCTATAATAAATTGGTCCAGAGACATACCTAAGTGGGAGGCTCCCCAAAAATATTTTCAGAATAGGAAAAATTGACGAGTTGCATGTATAGTTGAAAAATTGTGGAATTTTACGACTTTTTTTAAAAGAAATTTCAAAATTTTTCAGCAGTTGGCAATTTTGGAGTAAGATTAAGGTACCAGTTGGAAAATAATGCCAGGTGATGACCTTTTTTTTTATCTGTTAGAAATTTTGAAATTTTCAGTTAGCAATCTCTGTTTTTTTCTCCCCTTCTCTTTAAAAGAGGCTGCGGATACGTCCCTAAATTAGTCTCTTTGTCACAAACGTAGCCTAGCTAGTTGATCAGTGACTGCAGTCTATTTGATGCTACGTAAATTAGAACACCAGCGAAGAATATTGAATCATTCCAAAGGCATTCTCCCGCATTATTGAATTCTCGTACTTGGATGAAAATCTATCGCTAATGAAAATTTCTATGAACTTTTTTTTTTTTTCACAGTTTCATTATGCATAGAGAAACAGAGAAATAACGCAAAAAAATGTTCCGCAAAGCAACGAAATCAATTCTTTATTCTACAGTTTCCGATAGTATTTTACGCTACCGCTACTTTTTTAATTTTTTTTTTTTTTCATCTATGTTTTTTTTTTCCCTTCTTTCTTCCATAGACAATATAAAAAGATCTCGACGAAAGAATGAAAGGAAAAAAATTGTGGGAGCGACATTAGCAGACGCCTGCGTGCTTTCTGGATACAATTTTATAGCCATTCGTCGTCGAAGTCAAAATGTTAATTTGGCTGATGGCATGGAAGACATTTTCAAGCTTTTTTTCTTCTTTTTTTTCAGCTTCATCTTCGTCGTGTTAAAATGAAATTTTTTTCAAATGTAGAATCTCTACCCTATTCGGGAGCAATTCTTTGTGGAATTCGTTCTTCGTTATACTTGAAAACGAAAAGAGTGAATGCGAAGGCAGATGACGTCTTACTTGTATTATAGTTAAATTTTTAACTCATCTGCTTTATGATTTGAACGATTTTTGTATTGCTTATAATAGGAATTCGCTAGAAAATTATGTCGATCCCGTTCATTCTCGTTAAGCAAAATAATTTTTTTAAATAAATTTTTGTAAAAAATCTACTTATTAAAATTGCCCGAGTATTAGGACCCAAGGGTGGGACTGGGTACTTTTTTCGTTTCATGAGTTTCTGAGCATTTTGGCACTATTTTTGAAAATTCGTTTTTTTGATAAATACCCCCTTTTGCGTCGATTCCATTTCCCGGCGTAATTTTGATCGGATGGTTTCGAAATCTGAAACTCATATTCGAATCTATCTAAGAAAAAACCGTATTGTTTTTGGTCCGGATCGGGTGCCTAGTCCGTCCGGTAGGTCAGTTTATATGCATTTTTTATTGAACAACATACAGGTCACAATTTTTAATTGACAAACCTTAAATTTGGTATTTTGGTACGGATAGGCTTTACGGTACGTCTAATATGAGCGATTTTGTTGCAGTTTTAGCAGATTAATGGCTCTAAAAGGAATCATTTTCATGCTATAGTCAAAAAATTTAGTATATTCGAAGTGTATCTAACATTATTTTAAATTTGGTTCCTATTGGTATTATAGTTCATTCCCTGGGGTTGTTGGCTGTGCTAATTTTTCATATTATCTCAATAAAAGTTAAAATTCTTTTTCAATCGTCACGAAATTTGGTATAAATAATATCTTTTATACAAGGATTAGACCTACTAATTTTAGTTTTGATTTGTCAATTTGTTCCCAACTTATTAGCTATTCGGTGTTATTTTCCCTCTTTTACCCTTCTGATAATGGTCCTGAAAAATTTATTTTCTAGCCTTCATCGAGAAAACCACTCGTTTCAACCTAAAAACAATCCGATCTCAAAAAAATGTTAATTTTCGCCCACCTCTTCCCGCCGCCGTACATTGGATTTGAATACGGACACTAAAATCTCCGCTAATATTTTCATAACCAAAACGTAGACAACTGCATTATACTTTGTTTTGCAAAGTAGGAAATTTTTTTCTCATATAAATGTATTTTTTTTTGTTTTTTTTTATATACTTCATCCACAATTCTGGTCACTGCAGGAAAGAAAACCATCGAATTATTTCCTAAACTTATGTTTCTTACAACTTTGAATAATTTTTCATTAAAACAAAAAATAATGATTTTTGACACATTCATAAAATATTTTGAAAACATTATACTTAATCAGTATATTTTATCTCATGCACCATATTATTTGTGGGATATTGGTAACTTTTTGCAAAAATTATAAAAATTTTATACGTTGCCTTATGAGAAGAATGTTTGTAATATAGGTGATTTTTAAACAAGAAAAGTTTACTTTTTCTTGCGAAGCTTGCTGCGCAAGTTTTTTTTTTTCTCAAGGCTTGAAATTAAAAAATGCTTACTTGCTCCAAAATATTATGTATGCTTCGTTTTCCAAAAAGATTATGAAAATCTTCACCAATCTCTCATCTCAAGTCTACGCAGACTGGACCTTTTTTTTTTTCGTTTTAATTCATCATTTTCCTGGTCACTTAGCAGAAGTAGAGTTCGCCGTTAACAGGGTGATAAAATTGCAACAGAATAATGAATAGTCGAATATCAGCCGAAACTTTTAATTCATCGAGTTGTTGACTTTCGAGCTGGAAATTATATGTATACAGATAAATCGTCAGAGTAGTATAATATTATCGTTTGGAATTCTATGAATCTTTAACTTCGTTCTTTTCTTCCCTTGATGCAGACAATTTCCCAAAAGTTGTGAAAAGTTATGATATTGAGTGTTCTTATGGCACCCTTGACCACTGTAAGTTGTGAAGTCATTAAAATGTCGATGAAGTTGTTATTTTGTACATCGGCAATGAAGAATAATTTATTGTAATAGCTGTCTTCCATATCGCACAAAAACGATAGCTTACATTTTAAGGTTCCAGTTTGATCGAATTCCCCTAACAGTTGACTGTCAGTTTTTGGCTGAAATTTTAGTTCTGTATTAGTTGTGTAAAGTAGAAAAACTCAAAAATTTATATCTCAAATAGAATAATTTTTTGATAAGAAGGTCGTGCGGTATAATCGCACTCATATAAAAACTTTTTATCAGATCTTATTCATCGAGTTAGTTCAGAATATACAATACTCATTCAGAAGTAGTACCTACCACATTTTTCCAAATTCGGCATCCAGTTTTTGAAGAGTACTGAAAATTATGTACTTCCGGGTATATTAAACAGACCTAATTAACAGATATTAATACTTATTATCCCTATCAGAATTTTCGTCCCCTGGGATTTTTTTTTTTTTTTTTTGCACAAAACATTTAAAACAAATTGAAATTAATTTTAATTTGTTTTATTAGGTTTTGAGATTTTTTTCCATTTTTAATGTATTACGATTTCTCGCATTATACCTCCCTAATAGGTACGTTTTGTCTTTGTGGTCCCTTCAAAAACGTATACCCATTAAATATAAACGGTTTTGCTGTATATGGCCTGTATGACGATCTCTTCTTGTTGAATCCTTTAAACGGCTTAAAATATTATAACGCCACATCAAACGGATATAATTTCTATCCGTTTCATATTACAATAAATTAATATTGTGTTCTGTGAAATTATCCTGAATTTTACAATGCTTTTCTCTCATTAACTTGGTTCAAAATACCTTAACATCCATTTTATTCCGCCTTTCCTTTAAACAATCACACTGGATGCTAATTTAAATAATCACGACATGGCCATCAGTCAAACTGAACCCCAGTGAAGTAGTAAGCGCATAATAAATTATTATGTTGAAATAAGCAAAAATTTATACCCTGACTCTGTATCCTGTGCCAGCAGGTGAAACTGAAATAGGTTACATTTAAAACTGTACGTCAGAAGACGCCATTAAAACATTTTTTAGTAGTGAGTTAGCTGTTTAGGTCGAGAGTATAAGTATTCTACCAAATAGTTAATGAGGTACTTTGACTATAATTATGTACACAACTGGACCAGTAAAGAACACTGATTTCTAGTTAGACACGCCAGCGCTAAATAAGCAACCACTCCTGAAGTTAATGCATGCTATCACTGGGAATTTAAGGGGTGACCCTTACCTCATGTACGATATTCCAAATTAGTGAACTCGAGCAAAACATCGAAAGTAAGCACCAAGTATACCCAAGTTGTCTACTATTATGCCGCCATATCCTGACATTAAAAAGTACCAACAAAGGACTTACGAAGCTTCACTGGTGCAATACTATAAAGGTGCAGTGGAGTAATTGTAGAAAACTGTAACGTGTGGGGCGTATGTCCGTTACTTTTTCTTTTATTCTTCATTTTTTTGTCTTCATTTATTTTTATTTCTGGCTTTCCTGCGCTCACGTTAGAAAAACGAAGGTACCTAATGCTGGCTACCTACTCATTTGACCATCATTTTTTCTTCTTGCCTTAAGCTCTCCACTTTTAAATTCATCTTTCGGCACTCCCTTTTTAGATTCCGTTGTCTACTACATGGCTGTTTTAGTTGATTTTAATTTTTTTTCTCAATTAAAATAAAAATAAAGTCATTAAATTTGTTTTTCCTGTTCTCTTGAAATTTTATTTTCCAATTGTGTTCAAGTTCGTGGTATTTACATCGAGTAGCATATCAGACCCCTATTTTTATACGTATTCTTATGCACGATTGAAAATCAACTCTTCCTTTTGAACATAAATTAATATCTTTTTCACACAATTATTATGATTAATAAGTCTAACTTGCGCTCAGTTCCTGTTCACGCGTATTTTTCAAAATATAATAATTTGTTGCGAGAGTAATTCACTAAATTGAAATTACTTCGACAAATAAGATAATTTCCTTTATATTATCTTTATTTAATATTTCACGTTAATTATTACAACACTTCGAAATTATACTTAATACTATTTCTTAAGACTAATGAAACCTAATGTTCACAACAACTAGTGTGAACCCTAACTTGTCTACTTGACTGTAGGTTTAGGAATGATCATGTCTTCCAAATGAGGACACGACATCACCTTCGTTTTCATTGTTTTATCAAATATGGCCGACCAAAAAGGTGGCGTGATACAGAACATCCGCCAAATATGATGACATGAAATAGTCAGCATATCTGGTGGTGTCTGATCGTGAGAAGCAATTCGGTATATAGACAGCTATTATTCTAAGAATTAAGAATAATAGTTGTCTATATTTTGTTCGACACGTTTCTGTAGACGAACTGATTCGTCTGCAGAAACGGGACGGAACACGTATTAATTTCCTTTTTGAGTCTCTTCGAGTGTAAGTATTTGTATGAGGTAAATAAGCGTGCGCTCGATCCCACTTAATTTGATTGTTTCAGTGGTGAAATAAAATGTATCTCCAGACAAACCTACTCTGTTCGATTTTACTTTTGACCCGTTGCTCTACTATATTATGAGCTTCCAGTTGACTTTTGCAAAACCATGATGAAATAAAATAATAAAATCATCGCTTCACTACTGCTCTTACACTGATACGTTGCAACAACCCTATACTTCAATCCACTGTGTGCAACCTAGTTCTAGTCCACATACTTACTTCGTTATCAATGTTAGATAATGTGAACAAATCTTAAAAAAACTTAATTATTAAATTTGTATGCTGCAACTTTGGATCGTTGTAAAAAGGATAATATTCAAGGTTGGTAAACTACACATATGTCATTTTGAAGGGGAAATATGTAGAATTACATCAGCGTTGCATTTTTATTAAAATATTAATTTCCTGACTAATAATGTCATGTGCTACATTTATCCCATGAATTTCACCATTGGGGTAAATGTGGAAGTGGTATTCTACAGTTACCACAGATTAATTTGTGTAGGTATTAAAAATGAATAAACTTATTCTTAGATGCCAAGAAGTTACTAATCTTTTTCGTTAGAAATTTAAAAAAAAATTATTAGAAAATATCATCGAGATTTATCATTATTTATATTTTTATAAATTGAGTCAGTTCTTTCAAAGATATTTGAGCCATTTTTATTTTGTTTTAAAGGTATTTACATGATCTTTATAATCCCGTTGGAAGAAATATTATTAAAAAAGTTTGAACTTGAAAAAATTAACTTTCTACATTCTAAAACTACCTCAGCACCTGAGTAATTTTAAACGCTCGACTTTACCTCTACATCAGTTCCTCACACCTTACCATTATGCTGTAATTTGACAATAGTAGAGAAACTTACAGATACTCCAACTAATATTGCTGCCAAATTTCAAATTAAAGGGTCCTGTAGTTCTTTGAAAAATTAGTGACAAAGTGAAATTTATGCTTTTTTATTCTACAATTACCTCACCGTATGAGGTTGAATATGAGTATTTTTTTCAACCAATCCACTGAAATGAGGTTGTTATATTTTATTGTATTAAATATGTAAAATTCATTCACTAACAAAATTTTAGACAATAATTAAATAATTATCGAGAGGTAAATTGGGTTGTTTGTAGGCATCACCA
Source organism: Ericerus pela (assembly GCA_011428145.1). Lineage (NCBI taxonomy): Eukaryota > Metazoa > Arthropoda > Insecta > Hemiptera > Coccidae > Ericerus > Ericerus pela. The sequence goes on from WOFM01000394.1 coordinate 139,268, forward strand.
CGTAAAATAGCCCTTTTTCCTAGTGACATTTCGTCATTAGCGTACGTGTAAACGGCGCCGTGAAGAAATGAAAAAACAGTTGAGTAAAAACACGGTTACCACAATCGTTAAGTTATGAAAACTATTATCAACCATTCTCGGAAATCTCTCGCTCTCCTAACCTAAATCAATTTTTAATAACCTCTTTTTGGTGTAAGTATGAGTTGAGGACAATCCTTAAAAATATCATTTTCACACAGAAAAAACCGCATTAGGAAATATTACTGTAGCACTTTAATGCTTTATTGACAGGAATTCTTTTTTCTCTTTTCTAAAGTAGGTGGTCTACTCAATTCGAGCTTTAATTTTGTTCCTAAACGGCTGAATATCAGTTTTCCTTCTTACGAAGTTCTACAACCTACAATTTTTTTCTCCTCTCAAGTGGGAAATAGTAAAGCCGTGATAAATGTTGAAACCAGCGATATCTTACATTTTTGATGTAGTATGTTTAATGCGGAAAAAAAAAACGAAACGGTATTTTTTTTTTCTGGGTCATAGTGTTGGATACAAACTTACCCATTTCTATTTTATTCTTCGTTCCAACATTTCAAATTGTTCGCTAATTTTGAAATTTTGAAAATTCAATATTTTCATTAATTTTAGTATGAACGAAAAACGGAACTATTTTGATCAAAAATACGGAGCTGGCTCAGTTCAGAGTTGCAGAGGTTGTGAAACTTTTGGGGCGTTGGACCACTTCTCAATCAACACTTTTCCCTGAAACCCCGGAAAATTCAACTTCATATTGTAACAAACAGCCAATTCAAATATTTGTAAGAGTTACGATTTAAGAATGAGAATTTTACATCCATTCTCAACGGACTCTCACAAAACTCGTTACAGAACCGTTGATATAGAGGATAAAAATTGTCAATTAAAAGCGGAAAAAAACTTTTCCGGTATACCGCCCACCATACTAGGATTTATCTTTCAAGAATTTTGGATTTTTATGATATTGTAGCGTTTGAATGACCTCTTAATTCTAGTTCGAGGCCACCAAATTTTTCTTCATCAAAAAATATATGAGCTAACACTCATTTTCTGACACTTACCATAATCAGTGGTGAACCGAAGAGCAAAAACTTCTACAGAAAAATCTGCACCTTAATGAGTGCATTCGTTCTAAATACTCGTATTTAAGAGTTAGACTACCTGTACGTACCTTTATGTTGTCAGAAGTACTCAGTTTTTTTGGATTTGGATTTTCATTTGTGCCATGTTAGGTACTCGTAATCTTTTGAAGAACAAAGTCCATTTCGAAAGAGATAATTAAGTATTATAATTACGTACAATTTTTAAGGGATAATATTTTTCATAGGTATACTCCCTATTTCATAAAATTTTGAGAATTTAGGAAATAAAGCGCTAATAAATAGTAAGGATGGAATTTAAAATTGATTTTGCCATATCTCATAGATTGTTAGGTAAGAGCTGAGTGTAGTCTAGTGTATAGCTCTTATTTAATACCAACTATACAGCTCAGTTCACTCTCCCTAAATCCGTCGTCCATTGAACATGCAGAGGCGGATTTTGATCAAACCATTTGATCAGCTCAAAACATTTCAACTAAGAAAAAAATAAACAAAAGTTGACCTCCATTTACCTTTCAGATTCGTACACAGAATTTACATTTTCTTTTTTTTTTTCTTTTTGGAGAGGGGTTTCTTATAAATTGGTAGAAACATTTTCCAGAAGAGCGACTGAAATCAAAATTCAAGGTGTTTTTTATGTTCCAGAAAATGTATCTACTTACTCTGATTTTTTGAAGTCTCTCTTTTGATAAGGCCATACTTCATCCCTCAACAATATCCCAAATCTTTAGCGAATCACAAAAAGTGAAGAATAATATAGTAGTTAGGATGTTTGCTTTTTTGTTTTTTGGTTTATTAAGTTTACTGACTGAAGAAGAGGGATTGTTTTCATTTCGGACATAAGTCAAAAAATCCCCAAAAATAAGCTGAATTGAAGATTTTCTCTGAAATCATAAAATAACCAACGCTTCGTGATAGATAAAGTATTGAAAGCAGTTAGGATCTTAGGAATATTACATAATTCAACTCGGACAGTCACCGAGGAGCCAATAATGGAACTAACGCTTGCTTACACGTATTCATCTCTTGTGTGCAGAGCCAGATCTAGACTAAAGCAAAGTACAGGACTGCCAACTGACTCAACTTCAGAAAAGGTACATCTTTAGAAAAGAAACAATTTTCCCAATTAAAAACGACAAAGGTGGATAAGTAGGTGAATGGTTCACTCAGAAGTTAAACTTCAATGTATACCTATAATATTGCGCGCGTGTGTGTGTGTGTGTGTGTGTGTGTGTGTACACAAATATATGCTATCTCTCTTTTCTCACATGCTGGTCTCTTTTTTCTTTGGTCTTTGCTACGTTGGTTCACCTGGAATAACTTGATAGATGACAGTGTTACACCAGTTACTGGTTTTTCGATTGTGCGTTGTTACTTTCACCTGCTTACTCCCCATGCCTAACGTGTCCAAAGAGGTTTTACTTCAGAACAGGTGCCATACATGTTACACAATCAGAAGCAAAAATTTTTTGCATGTACTATTTACACACGCTCACACTGTCCTAGTTGGACCACCTATGGTTGAATTTGATCGACCAATGACTTCTATTATCACTTATGACATCTTTACCTGTTCACTCCCCATGCTTGATATACCAAAAAAAGTTTACTTCAACCACAAAAATAAAAATGAAATAAAGTACAGTTAGTAGAGAATATAAAGAACACTCGATAGACTTGAGGGCTTTGTTTTTTTTGTCTGTTCGTGGGAAAAGTTCTGATGCAAGTTCAACGACAGCTATCATTAGTCACAAATACCTGATGTCATTTTTCACAAACTGTTTTAAATACTGAAAGCTGCAAAAACGACTGTTTTCTCATTTGCTCAAACCTAAATTTCGATCAACTTTAACACCCGTTTTACTATGCACCACAATTATCGCACCAACTCTGAAGCTAGTAAAGAAAACTGTGAAAATATTACCCTAAGGTAAATAAGTGGGTACTACACTTCAAGTTTCAATTCTAAGAAGAAAAATATACGGTTAGGTGTAAAATAGTGTAGCACTATTTCTTCGAATAGACTGTTCAATTTTTCTGGGCAGAACTTGAAAGAAACATTTTTTCTTTAAAAACATGCTGAGTTCCAGGATCCAACCTTCAGACTTGGTAAGTAGGTTCTGATTTTTAAAAAGAGTGATATGTCAACGTGGGTGGGCACAGTCACAACAAAAACCTGGTTGGCTTCACAATTTTTCCAGTCACTTTCCAAAACTCTCGTATAACTTGTATCCCTGTTTTACAAGAACAACTGAGTTCAATTTTATTCAAGCTGAATAACAAAATGGCAGCTTAAATCTAGCTCAGGTAGTTGTCAGAGTTTGCGTTCAATCTGTTTAGAACTCCACTGTGAATTATGCTCTTAGTGCAATGCAAATTGATATCAAAATACAGATTTCCCTGCATATTGTTTAACTTTATCCTAAAATATAGAAGAAAAAGACATGAACTGTTATTCCTACTGATAAAGTCCACAAAAAATTGCCAAGCCAGACATGTTTATCAAAAAACTTGATTGACAAAAAATGTGAAAACGAAACCAGTGTATCAGATATGATGAATTATTTACATACCAAATTATCAGAAAACAACAAAACAAAAAGGTTAACGAAAATCATAGGTGGCGTTTCAGTTTTTTCCCATGTGGTCCTCAAATTTTTTCAAAAGGCAATAAATTAAAATTAATTTTTTGGAAAAGAGGAACATATTTTTTCAAACTTGATACAGAAAATGTCAAAATATTTTATAATTTATTGATTTAAATCAATTCTAACTTTATTTTCCCGAAATATTGCTTCAAAATGAATTTTTTCAGATTTTTCGTGTAGTGCTCAGTTGTTCCCATGTGGTGTTCGAGCGCGTGAGCACCACATGAAACACCACCCATGACGAGAATATAGTAGAATAATAATAAAAACGTGACAAAAACGCATATAAAAATGAAACAAAGTTAGATACTCGCACCTCAGAGGTTCAGACCAGAAGAAGAGAGAAAGTTACCACAATTAGTTAAGTGCAGCGAGCTGCAAGGTAATTAAATTGTGTAGCTTTCTGTCTGGCTTGTATTTTTATTTTTTCTCTAGAATGGAAGTAGACAGGCTAATAGTAGAACTACTTGAAACCTGGTGAAAAGTAAACGAGCTAGAAATCTTGTTTTCCAACGGACTAAAATTACACATGACATACCTCAAAAGTTCTTTTCTCAAGCTATGAGAGCGTTTGTATGACACGCATTTTTTGTCGAAATAAATCAATGCGTTCAAATTATCAGTTTTGTTAGTTGTTGAACTTCATATACCTATCTAAAGAACTAAAACCATACAATTGAACTAATAAATAACTTTTAACTGAACTTTTTCAAAACTGAAGCTTTGAACTGAAGGTACTTTAGCAATATCGAATAATATCGAATTCAGCCATAAAGTACAACTGAAAATTTCCCTACAAAAATAGAAAAAGTAACATTTTAAAATTTTTCAGAGGAGAGTTTTTTCTGAATAATTTTCGAACCTGTGGGTGTAAGGTGGTATTATGGGTTTGTGACTGATGTAGAATGTCGTAGTTGTATATTCCCATCTTAATTTTCTGGAAAAACTTTCATTTTTAAGAAAATGATGCGAAATAAAGTACACTTTTTCACCATTTTGTGCCTCACTATGGCGATAAATGTTGTAAAAAACCTTTCAAATTAGAATTCACCTAAAATCATGAAAATAATCTATCATACAACCCGATAATCAAAATAGAGGTACCAACTGAAGTTCTGATTTTACAGAAAAACGCAAAAAACTTGGTCTATTTTCTTCAGGACTACTTGGATAATTCATCGAAGTAAATGCAAAAAGAACAATTTTACTGACGTTTTAATGACGTGCGCATCTTTTCGTAAAACTATTGTGAAGTTAACAGTATGGAAGGCCAAAAAGTACAAAACCGATAATAGTTTTTCCACCTCGCTGCAAAAAAATACATATTATCGATGATAACGAGTATAAACTGCGGTACGTTAACTCTAGATTTGTACGTAGTTGAACTGAGAGAGCAAAACATAAATAGAAATTAAATTCATTATAATTATCATTTTTCTCGCTTAGAAATGCAGCAAAATGGAAATGAAAATGAAGGCGTTAAAAAGTTCTTCAGAGTTCAGCTGCAAAAAAAGCTAAATGCAGTGGCCTGTCGGAAAATGAGCCGTTTTGCTGCGGCGCGGGAATGGGGGCAGTGAGCTGCGAAGAGAATAACAAATGGGGCAGTGCCCTTAAAAACGGGACGTACCTGCGGTCAGGTTAACGCTACATAACTTAGCGTTATAAAAGAGGACTCGTTCGGAAAGAAGAAAAAAAAAAAGGACGAAAGCTAATGTTTATAATTTATACAGGTAAAGGTACTTACAAAAGTCTTCGAAGCGTATAATATTCGCGGCTGAGTTACAATCGGGATGCGAAAAATAGGCGACAACTGGTGGGCAAAAACGATAAGAAAAAAAAAACAAAAAAAAACAGTAACTGATAGCAAACTGCTGCGGGTTGAATACGCGTAAACACGTACCCCTAAAGCGCGGCTGTACGATTACTGAGGGGTTCAACGACAACAACAAAAACGAATGACGAGAAGAAGAAGAAAAAAAATCATCTAAAATAGACGAATACACACACACACGTAGGCACGCACGCACGCACGCACACAGACGGACGAACGGACGGACGGACGGACAAACAGACGGACGGACAGACAGACAGACAGACAGACAGACAGACAGACAGACAGACAGAGGATAGAACGGCGACGAAGCGGTGCTGTCTTGTCGCAAATTTACGAAACGACGCTTGCGACACACGCGTCAACTGTGTGGAGGCGTCTCGACGTCTACTCGAAAACCAAAGTCGTTGCTACCTACGAACCGAAAACGGAAGCAAAAAAGAAAGAAAAAATAAATAAATAAAAAAAAACGTAGGTAAGTACGAGAAGAAACGAAAAAGAAACGAAAAAGAAACGAAAAAGAAACAAGATCCGAATTAGAAAGGAAGAGAAAACAAACGGCGTAGGGGCAGGGGAAACAGAAAGGAGATAAACCGAAAATACAAAAAGGAGTTAAAATGATTTTGTAGACGCGTTTTTAAATGTGAAATTGCGAATTTGTGGACGTCGATTGGATTCTGACGACGACGACGACGACGACTTTCAGACATCAAAATATTATAACGCAGCCAGCGTCGACGATGCGCCTGTCTGCCACTGGCCCTGCAACCCGCAGCCCACGATCACCTTGCATACGTGTGCGTGTGCGTGTGCACGCCTCTATGCATACGTATGCGATCGGTGTGTGCGAGTAAACGCGTATGAGAGAGAGCGAGAGAGCGAGAGAGCGAGAGAGCGAGAGATCGAGCGTGTGAGAGAGAGAGAAAGTGAGAGTGAGAGAGAGAGAGTGAGTGCGAGTGTGTTTGAGTATCGGCGTGTAAACGAATGCACGTTGCAGCGATCCGATCGGTATAAGAGGGTACGCGATGGAGCTTCGAATGGAGCTTAGGTGTAGGTGAGCGGTGAGGGGAGGAGAACTTATGCTCAGTCGACGTCGACGCTTCATCGCTTCTTTCATCCGACCCCTTCGTCTCACCCCCGTCGCCACAACTTATCCGTGCACATTTTATTCTCTCGTACAGATACGCCACGCGAGGGGTAACTTCCCGAAGATTTATACTAAATAATTACGCCGCGCTCTTCTTGGCGCACCAGGGAGAAGAAACAAACACTGACCTATCCTCAACTTTGTGTACGCAGACCTTGCAGCCCCCTTTTCCCCTCCGCTGCGAGTAAAACTTGACGCGCATTCACGCGTCCGTCGCACCCCCCTCCAAAGTTCGACGCATTTCTCGAATGCACGTCATCCTAACGTTGCCTTCGGTGCTGCCTTACCTTTTCATGCGGGTTTTCAAACAAAATCTGCATATTAACATCGAACTGATATTCGCACTCACGGTCCGGGCTGCCTTTGTTTTTCGCCTCGAGACGACAGCAAACTTTTGGCTCCATCAGCTGACATTCATATAATGCACATAATTATATAACATTATAAATACACAATTTTATGGAACACGGTGCAGGTCGCAATTTTAATTCGATAGTCGTGAAATTTGGTACACCTATTTGAATACGGGCAAGGATAAGACCTGTTGTTTTTGGTCCAGATCGGCCGGACGGTGCGTTCGGTACATCTTATTACGTTGCATTTTCGGAGTTTCAATGGTTCTGAAACGCATAATTTTTAAGAAATGGTCCCAAAATTTGTGTACCGACAGTAAATATATGTAGAGGCGGATACAGGGATGGAAATAGGAAAATTCCACTAAACACCAAAAAATAGGAGAAAAAAAGAAAATTTTAGGGAAAAAATAAAAGTATATGGCCACAGAATCCAGATAAACACCGTCAAAAATTTGTTAAAGAGAAAAAAAGAAGTTTAACTCCATAAAAATTTTTGTCATTTCTCTCCCCCCCCCCAAAAAAAAAAAAAAAAAAAATAATAATAAAAAAAATGCTCCGATTCAGCCACTGAATACACTGTATTCTAATATTCTGAAAAATGTTGTTTCTTCGGTCTTGGTGGTAACGCGTAGAATTGATTTGAAATAATTTTCAAATGTTGATAAGAAAAGTAGATAATTCGAGATGAAAGAAAAAGACTGTGTCGAAGCAGGCCCATTTTTAATTTATTTTCTAAGCAATCATTTAATAACTTGTGCACGTAACCTGACAAATACAAATTCATTATGAATTTACTCGACACTTCATTAAAGATAATTTTTATCCAGCCTTCTGGCACATACTTTTGATATTTTAATTTTTTTTTATGGTATTGTAACAACATAAAAGAGTGATGCTCGTACCGGAAAGATACTCTTTACGTGTTACACCTGATATGCGCATATCAATATCAACGATGAATATTAATTATTAAAATAATCTAGTATCCAAACTCTTACGGTGGACCTTTACTTTCTGGATTTAGACTTAAAATAAAATATTTCAAACACGGAGTAAATTCGCAATATAATAAGATAATAATTTGTACATAAAACCATACAGGTAAATAATATTCAACGCCTCGAGAACGATATTAGACAGTTTTAATTATGAAAATACTACGCGAATTAGATCGTATGAAACATCATGAGTTTATATACATTTTTAGGGATACGTTTTTACACTGTGGCTAGTGCGAAGTAAGGATATACGAAATGAAGGGACTCGTGTATTTGAGGGACCAGTCCAAATGGGGTCACCAAATACTATTAGCTATTATTCCGCGTATAAAGTAATTTTTAAAAAATAAAAAGAAGAAGATAAATTTATCAAAGAAGAATAAGAAGAAGAAGAAGAGTGATGGAATTCGGGTAAATTGTGAAATAATATTGCGGGTATACGAATATAGTCTACAATTTTTATGGTCAACTATGAACGTTACAGGTATTGTGAACAGTTACCCGAAGCTTCACTCGCATGTCTTCGGTCTGTTTGTCTTTTTCCTTTATTTTAATAACCTTTCTGACTTTTTGTGGCCCGAAATAATTCAACAAATTGTTGCAAAAAATTATCTTTACCCCCTTTTTAATGAGTTCGAAAAGAGTAAAAGAATCGATTCAATCGGAAATTTTTATTCAGCGTCCCAAAAAACTTTTATCGTTCGATGTATCAGTCCACGATATGAGGTAAAAAAGTTACCTTAACCCCTTTGTAGTAAAAAAAACTAAAAAAAAAAAAAATATATAATAGTAAGAAAGAAAGAGATAATAGTATCGAAGATAATATCCATCTTACCAATCAGTTGGTGATGAAAAATGAGATTTCGTTGGTTGAAGAAATTGTTTATCCGTTTTTGTTTTCACAAATGGTAAAAATGCGTAAACTTGGCCCCCAGGGAGATATGGACTTCCACGATGGCTACAAATCCTCTTCGGATTAATAAAATTTTTTCTGGAAAATCTGGTGCAAATCCAGCGATTTTGAAGCAATAGCGTTTACAACAGTTTTTAGCCCTTAGAATTTTATAACGTGAAGTAGTGATAAGGAAGTGTTATAGAGATGGATATTGCGATCGAGATAGAGATTGTGATAGAGATTTATTTACTCATTCGGAGTTGTTTTGGTTAAGAAAACCTGCATTTTCTAGCGTGTCTTGCTGCGCCAGAGTTTTTTTTCTTTTCGTCTTTTTTTTTCTGCTCGAAGGATGGCAAAGCAGACGCTGCAAAAAAAAGAAATGAAAAGAAATGAAAAGAAAAGAAAAGAAAAGAAAAAAAAGAAGGTGAATAGCCTCCCGCTTCGACGCGATTCAATTACGCGTTGAAATACTGAACCAACGTTCGTCCCAATTATAAGCCCAAATGGTTTCGTACCTCTTTCGGTTTATTTCGGGTACATCCACTTCGATGGCAGGCAGCCGCATGCCCGAGGTCGAAATTTATTCGTACTTCAAAATAATGCGGCGACATCGCCAGTTCGAAGCGAACGGAAAATGACAGAAAACGGTGGGGCAGCCTTTTAGCAGGTTTTCAAAATTATAAACTGCCGTAGAGAGGTCGTTAGAATCGTGGCAACTGCACGAGTGCTTAAGATAAGGCTCAAATACTGCCGTTTTGAAAATTGCACCTTTTCCAAATTTCGATGTACTTGATAACGCGCTAAATTTGCGACCCTTGATGCTGCCACTCCCCTCGTCATGTTGGAAAAATTGCTCCCAAAATCATTTTTTTCATTTTCAACGAGAATTAAATGAAAAATAGTAATCACACAAATTATGCCAGATCAGATTATTCGCAATTAGGCTGGTTTCACAATTAAAAAAAGACAATAGGTACGTAGTTTTCGAATTGAGTACGGCGTGTGAAATTTAAGGTATTTTTTGTGAATACTCTCCTATCATCGAAAATCACGCTCCTTATAAATTGGTTTTATTATTCGTGATTTTTATTTGTTTCAAAGGTAATGTAACGAATATAGACGAACATTTTCTAAATGTCCGCCTATATTTTTACACAAACGAAATTATTCGTTTTATTTTCTTATTTCTCACACTTCTATGACTCTTCTTCTTCTTAGTACAAACCTAACAGGAAATAGTATCGTCTGAATTCGATGAAAATAGTCTTCCATACAAAAAAACAATTGTGGTTGACCTCAGTTAATGTCACACACGTGTACCTTAATTGAAATATCTGCCTAATACTGGAAAACCTCAATTCTCCTTCTTTTTGGTAACAACCAATCATAATAAACTAATCCCACTTTTTCTTACCATTTCTTCTTTTTACTATGTAAAAATTAAATTATAAAAACTCTAACTCTAGAGAACAAAATGTTCAATTCTATTTTGTTCATCATTATTTACTTGTTCATTTTAACTATTACTGTGTTGTAAATGAAAAATATTATATTTTATAAAAAGATTTACGTTGAAAATTAATTGAAGTCTAAATCTCTCAACAAAGTTAAGGTCCACCATAGTGAGTGGATACCTAGGACATTCAAGTTTAAATTATAAAGTCTATTTTATTTAATTATAAATATTTATTTGTGGTCTTCCTCAAATAAATATTTCGTAAAGTGTCAACGTCAAAAATAGGAAACAAATTCAGAACCAACACCTATTTTTTGGCGTTACAAGTAATTTATAGTGCCTAAATATTATATCCAAAGACTTTGTTCTGAAAAAATTGGTACTTCTGGACATTGTGGCGCTCACTTCCTCACTTTCATCGTCGATCACTCCCGACGTACACCTCAAAGGGTGAATACATAAAATTTCAGTAGCGCACAAAATCACAAAGCACAGTTATTTAACGAGGGCGTCAAGGCCTTATCCATGGATGTCGAATCCCCTAAGGTTAAGAAAAAAACACGAAAACACATATTCTGGAACACAAAATACCCAAGAAAAAAATTTTTTGTCGCAGGAATCGTAAAATTTTTTTACCACTTTGTAACCCTCTTCCACAGATAAATTCGTCGTATGATATCGAGAAGGCTCCTGTTTATTCAACCTCCCCCCTCGAGACCGAATTTTCTATCCGAGGCCCTGCACACCCACATGCAGCCTACACGTGCCATTACAAAAAATCTGCTTTCATCCCATGATGTCACAACGCACTTACATCCTGTTTTCAACCCCGCGGTAAGTAATTCTTCAAGAACATTATCAAATTACGGGTGAAATTTTGATATTTATGCATAAACAAATTTTATGTCCATAATAACATAATGTTTGGTCATAAAGTTGAATATTGTAACGGCCAAAAGAGGTGTTAATGTACCTAATTAGAACTACTTTCAGTGTTACACCATATAGGAGATATTTAACACTGGACAAGCATTAATACCTCTATAACAATTTAAATATTCAATTCATCATCCACAACTATCGTGGACCTTAACGTATTTGGGAGACTCAATAATATTTAAAACACAAGGTTGAGTTAACACTTTTAATAAAATAATACTTTGTACGACACAAGTACAATAATTAATACGTTAGATACTATTAATTAAATTCAACATTTGGGATTACAATCCTTTAGACGAGACTGTCTATTAACTAGTAGCTCTGTAAGAGAAGCTCTAGGTACTATGTAGGAACTGCGTCTTATTCCTTCGAATCGAGGGTTTATATACTCGTTTGGGGATTGTTATTATAGGGTTGTGCTGACTCGCGATATACTCGAGGGGCAGTCATAATTAGGTCATGAATATACAGACGTTATATCTATATTTGTAAAATTAAATACGGGTAATTTAGTGGTTGTTTACAAAGAGCTATAGGACGTTTTCATTATTGATGAATACCTGCATTTTTGGTATTTGAAAACGTGTGAACGAATATGTTCGTCATATTTAAAAATAGACGAAAATATGCGTTACAAATATCAGTGTGAGCCAACGTTGTATGAGGACGTGCCGAGGAATGTTGTTTGACAAAGACAATGATGGGGGAGGGGGAATGAGATGATCGTAGGAAGATTCTCGAATGGCTTTAGAAATTTGTCGCCAAGAATCTGATTTCGAGGTGGATGATAATTATACGAGGTGTAGGGATACTTACTGTTATGAATAACAACGAGTGAGAATATTACCTAGTTACACCCCCCCCCATCTAAACATATTATCTCACATTTCGAAGCATGGCCATTGCCAGTTTTTCGAATATTTACTTCTAAACCAGCTTTCTTACCTGCCCCACTCACTTCTCTCGACATAATATATCCGAAGCATTCTCTTTTGTGTTTGAGATAAAGGCGACATCGTCAGCGAGACGGAGATCTCCAAAATCGTCTTCATTTTTATCTTTTGTGTTCAACTTGGATCGCTTCAAATTTCGAGAAACTTTCTTCTACGTTCGCCTATTTCTACCCTTCGACGACTGAAGCAACCGGAAAATTTTCGGCCTCCATTATTCGCGTCGAAACAAATTACTGGAAAGGTAAGGGTCTTGACGAGGCAACGATGAGAAAGAAAAAAAAATGAAAAAGTTTTTTGTTTTTTTTCATTTTGGTGCGGTCGCTTTAGGCCACCATTTCGGTGGTTGTGTTCGCTTCGCTTGGCAATTTTGCGGCTTTTTCCAGCCAAAGCGAAAAACGTAGTCGATTTTTTTCACACCCAAGCGATTCCGCACGTTTCTACTGCGATGAAAGAAAATTGCAATTCTGCAGAGTCTGAAAAAACAAAACAAAAACACGCTCGCTTGTCGCTGAAAGTCGAGCTTACTTACATCCTCAATTGCATCAGCGTTCATATTTTTATTTTGTTCGGCCGATAAATGATCCCAGTATGAACTGACGCGTGCGGAGTTCGAGTCGATACTTCCCACGAAGCCTCATTACCATAATTTAGGGCGTGCTTATGAGAAGAGCCTAAGTGAGAACATTGAGTTTTGAGAAAAACGCGTCCGAAGTTTGAGTTCAACGTCATATCGAATAGGTTGAAGCCACAATATTTTATTAACAAATTTTATGAATGACGCGTACACACCGTTTATAAATCAGTTTTTATGGTAATTGCATCTTGCTTCCCTACTTTTAAGTAATTTTCAAAATTGACAACTAATAGGCCCTTTTTATTTTCACAAAACATTTGTGTCTAAAAAATGCTTTCCAATTAATAGTCTATTCATTTCACTTCGTAGATGATACTTCCATCTCACCAGCTTGAAAAAACAGAAAAAAAAAAATCATTGGACTCTGTTGAATAATCACAAATTTTGAGAAAAAAATAACAAAAATAGTTATTTAGACTGTGGCATTTCACAGTTTCTTGCAGAAAATCAACATATTAGCTCATAGGAAGCAAATTCTATGTTTGAAAAAAATTGAACTACAGAAGCCTGAAATTATTGAAAAAAAAGGGCTTTAGTGTGGTTCGGGCCATTTTTCGATGCTTTAAGACATCGTTAATCAAATACAAGGAACCGCACAACTCTGTCTATGAAATTCGTCGCACAACTTCCATTACAAGGTGGGGTACTCTCATTTTTAAATAATTTCAGGGTTCTGTAGTTCGATTATTTTTTTATTGTTGAATTTAGCCCCTATGATCTAATATTTTAATTTTCTGCAAAAAATAATTGTAAAAACCCACTGTCTAAAAAAAATGTTTTTCAATTTTTTCCATAAAATTAGAGATTTTTTAATAAATTTTGCATTAAAAAGTGCCCAACGATTTTTTTCTTCCATTTTTTCAGATTGTTGTAATGAAACTATAATTTATGACGCGAAATGAACAAATTAGAAAGAATTTCTAGACACAAATTTTTCGTGCAAATGAAAAGGGCCTAATTGCGGTAAACTATAAAAATTCTTCAGAAATAGGAAAAAAAAAATGAACTAACATGAAAACTGATTTAAAAACCAGTTAATGCTCTTGTTTCATAAATTTTTTATCAAAGTATCGTAGCTTCAATCTATTGAAAATGACATCAAACTCAAATTTCAATAATGCGTTTTTCTTAAAATAACTTTTCCGCTTAGGCCCTTTTCATATGCACTATTCCTCATTTGTGTAAAAATACTCGATATCAACCGACAAACCGACTCCAGTGAAGTACTTACTTACCTTTACGATAAGAGATTAGTGGGAAATGAACTGGCACCTATTTCTTCGTATTTACTAAAGGCGACCAACAGCACGTAGGTACCATTGAGAGTGGATACCATAATTTAACGCATACCTACTGTCATGGCTACGCCCACGAGTCCTGTGCGCACTAGCGATGCGCAGAGGACTCGACATGACTGGAGATACTGGTCTGAGGCGACGCTAACAGTTGTCTAACAACCAGGCGCGAGCTAAGGTGTGTGACAACAGATATATTTTATTCGTCCTTGTGACGTAAAACGAACTTATTTATAAACTCCTCCACTACACCTACCAACGAAGAGAAATCTGAACATTAATTGTCCAGTTTCTCCTAAGACATGATGCGAGTAGGTATTTATCGACTATTCGTCTCATCGTCGAATCAGCTTTATTTTTTGTTTGTGCCAAACCGATAATTCTCAATGCAGCGTGGCTCTTAACTCTTACACAATATAGCACCGACACGATCTTGAAACCACAAGTAGTAGGAACATGAAGTTGCATCAGATTTTCGAGTTGAAAACTAAGAATCGAGTTCTAGAAATTTGATTCTCACAATCAGATATCTGATTTTCTCGGACAAAAACACTATCCATGTTATCCAGTTCCAAAGAAACTAGATTATCAGTAAACTTTGAACTTGCAGGAATGGGACACCTAATACCCAACTTTCTTTGTCAATCCTAGTTTCAACGTATAGATAACCAAATGGGTGTATGGCTCTGACTATGCAGTCAATAAACAGGAAACTGGCCAATCTTTAGTAGGACAATTTTAATTACAGAATGCAGGACTCGATAATTTTTTCGATGTTTAAATACCTTAGCGCTTCGCGTCTATGGTAGAAGCTAAATGAGAATTACTATTGTCAGATTTGCATAACTGTAATAGTGATGTTAAAAATTTCAATATCGATACACACAACTATATCGAAGTACCGATACATTGCTCGATACTCACGATACGTATCGATATATTTTATACATTCAAAATAAAAAACGTAATTAAGTAAATAAATAAAAATACAGAAAAATGCGCCAGGCCACCAGCAGACAGAACAGATTATGAAAGTATATTCTTCTTTATATTTAATGATTACCAGGTTGATGGCTTGATGCGGAATGGTGGAACAGGGAAGAGAGATATTTCTATTTTATCAAAAAAAAAATTATTGATTTTCGATGATACGATACCATATCATCGATACTCAAATATGCTTCGATATAACATCACTAAACTGTAACTCTTACAATTGTAACTCTCATTTGTGTACGTGACACGATGTGCGTGCGGTTTTGTGTGCAAGCACAGCTTACTCACACAACCACACTATTATTATGTTTACACATCAATCCTTCGTGAGTATAGCCCTTGGAACTCACGCTTTTTTTTTCATCACGTTACAAAAGGTCAAACTGCATTTTTGGCTAGACCAATTTTTCTGAGCTAGTATTCAGTTTTTACGCAGGTTTTGATGGTCCGTCAACAGAGGACATGGTTTCCTCGTCAACGACGTTGGTGAGTTTTTAACCTAAAACATTCAGGTGACAAGTTGAATCCTGACTGCTAAGTAGGTACTCCACTCAACCCACAAATTAATTTGCTAAACCATCGAGACCACCGTAAAATCATCTCTCAACTTACCCACCGGAAATATTTTACGATGAAAAATGAGAGAATAAACGAGACAATGGGTAGGTTGAAAAAGTAGATTTTGTAAACACCAACGAAACGAATACTTTACTCGAATTTAACAAAAATATTTTACTCAAATTTATTATATAATAACAGCCTCGTAGTCAGGCCTATACATTTTCTTTCCTATACGTGCGATACAAAACTCGTACCCACTGTAAAGTCCGGCTCCAAATGGTAGCTCATCGGTCTCCCAAAAGAGGGAACTGTTTTTGTGACATTCTTTTGGTTTGTTGGTTTTTCGCACCGCTAATTACAAATGCTGACGTTGCGCTTTATTTTACAACTGTCGCACGTTACGTAGCAGCACCAATGGTATTTACAATTACATTTTTCTGTTTGTTCTACGACCCACGATTTATATCCTCGTCCGCAGCACATACTTTCGCAATTTTCTGGCGCGTTTGCGCTAACGTTGCATTCTCTGTAGAATAAAAATCAAAAAACAAACATATTTCAATGACCCGGGTGGCACAACCATATCCGAATTTAATACCCTATGAAACTTGCTTCTTTTGAGGGCCACACACCTACAACAGCAAAGCAACGTTACTGAAACGTCGCTCGTTGATTACCAGCCGTCTTACCATAATTATGAAATTCCTAACCCTGACAGGGGCGCACATTGGCTCCGTACCCATACCAATAAATGTTTTTTCCAAAAATTCTATAAGTAAGTTTTCTATGAAAACGCACTCGTTAAAATTTATTGATTGCAAGAAACGAACTACGGATGGGCAATATGGGCGTGGCTATGTTTAGTCGCAATCTTTGAAATAGAAGTTGATTTTGAACTACGTATTTTAATATTCTACCAAATTTTGTTGCAGCTGGATCTCCGGTTCCTGCTGTAAGGCCATGGGAAGCTAAAATAATTCATATGACGTAGACCCTTAAGGTAATATTTTTTCACCTTTCTTTTTCATCAATTAGAACTTTTAAATAGCTATTTAAAAGTAGTTTTCCTGCTTTAATTTTTACTTGAAAATTTTGGAGAAAATGGTAAACGGAACATGAAGCTCGACGGGCTGAGATACCGGGACTAGTGTGCCAAACCGGTACAATCCCAGTCAAACCTGGACCTATGGTAGGCCTAATTACGTATGTCACAGCAGATTACACAGCTACGTACGCAAAAATGCCTCATTTTACTCGACAGGTACCTACGTAAAAAAGCAAATAAACATAAAACATAGCTGAGCTATGGTTTTAAAGTTATTCCAACTTCACAAAGTCCAGCAAAGTTGAGGTCTTTTTGCTCTTCACCTAATTTTTTTTACAGTTTTTATCTGAATTCTGCGGTCGTATTTCATTTTGACCCTTCATTTTTCTTCGGTTTTTTATTTATTTTTTGGCGTTTGAGGGAGAAAATTTCCCCATTTTTTCACTGGTGCCGCCACTGATGGAAGGAACCGAATAAAAATATTGCGTGGGATTGTTTTAGCTTTGTCACGATACCTCTTTGCTGCGATTACCGGGTACATTCTTTGGTTTCATTAGGCTCCAGCTGAGAAAAACTATTTCTGTGGAGTGAGACAGTAGGCTCCAGTATACGCTTCATAGGACAGGGATGCACATACTAACGCAGTCAATGTGGTAATGCAGGAACTGCCGTCGCTAATAGAAACAAAAATGACTTGTGTAATAAACACACCATTTGTAATTGTGTGCCGTCTGATTTTTGTTTTTTGTTCAAACACGAAAAATATAAAAAATAAAAAATAAAAAATAAAAAATGAACATTAACGTTAGGATAATAAATTATGAACCATCCGAATCGTCTCTTTCTTCGTTAAAATTTAAGACCTTCGCTGGAGGCATAGGCAACTTTTCGTACTTGTAATTTTTATTCGTTGCGTCTTATTAAATCATAGCCTAAAATTCGCTGGTAGACAACTTTTCATACGCGCGAGCATGAAATATTCTGAAATATTTTAACCAAGTCGGAAAACAAAAAGGAGGTATTGATCAAAATTGATGAATGACTCGGTGGAGGGTAGACGTTTTTTATTTTATTTCATTTTATTAAATGGTCGAGTTGCCAGAGTCTAATGGATGTAAAACAAATTCCACTTTACGACATCCATTTTCACAAATCAACTTACACGACTGCTGTTTTCACAAAAAACAAAGGGTGATTGCGGGTGAGGATGATTTGTGAAATGGTATTTGCGATACCCGCTTGATTTTCATGGAATTTTCTTGTTATGATTTTTGACTGGTGGAAACGAATAATGGTAATCACGTAAGATCGTCGCACACTTTGGCACAGCTACCTATGCTTAAAACGTCGTTCAGCGATTGTGATTCACACGTTACATCAAAGAGATGCGGTACCTTTTTCGTGTCCAACAACTTTGCAGGTCCATTTCTCCGGCCCCCTCCCCATTTCAAATTTTGACCTGAAAATTTTTGGCCTAATTGTGCTCAGTTTGTGCTAATGTGTGCCATCAATTTTAGAATTTGTGCTCACCCCCCTCCTTAGATATAAACAAAAGAGTCTGGGTGGGGCTGGAGAAATGCTAGCCCCACCCATTTCGAATTTTGACTCTAAACTTTGTATGTTAATTGTGCTTCATTTGTGCTAATTTGTGCCGTTAATTTTAGAATTTGTGCTCATTGATTTGTGAAAATGGGTGTCGTAAAGTGGAACTTGTTTTACATCCATTAGACTCTGGCAACTCGACCATTTAATAAAGTGAAATAAAATAAAAAACGTCTACCCTCCACCGAGTCATTCATCAATTTTGATCAATACCTCCTTTTTGTTTTCCGACTTGGTTAAAATATTTCAGAATATTTCATGCTCACGCGTATGAAAAGTTGTCTACCAGCGAATTTTAGGCTATGATTTAATAAGACGCAACGAATAAAAATTACAAGTACGAAAAGTTGCCTATGCCTCCAGCGAAGGTCTTAAATTTTAACGAAGAAAGAGACGATTCGGATGGTTCATAATTTATTATCCTAACGTTAATGTTCATTTTTATTTTTTATTTTTTATTTTTTAT
Source organism: Ericerus pela (assembly GCA_011428145.1). Taxonomy (NCBI): domain Eukaryota; kingdom Metazoa; phylum Arthropoda; class Insecta; order Hemiptera; family Coccidae; genus Ericerus; species Ericerus pela. The sequence goes on from WOFM01000394.1 coordinate 158,223, forward strand.
ATTTTTCGTGTTTGAACAAAAAACAAAAATCAGACGGCACACAATTACAAATGGTGTGTTTATTACACAAGTCATTTTTGTTTCTATTAGCGACGGCAGTTCCTGAATTACCACATTGACTGCGTTAGTATGTGCATCCCTGTCCTATGAAGCGTATACTGGAGCCTACTGTCTCACTCCACAGAAATAGTTTTTCTCAGCTGGAGCCTAATGAAACCAAAGAATGTACCCGGTAATCGCAGCAAAGAGGTATCGTGACGAAGCTAAAACAATCCCACGCAATATTTTTATTCGGTACTTCCCATCAGTGGCGGCACCAGTGAAAAAATGGGGAAATTTTCTCCCTCAAACGCCAAAAAATAAATAAAAAACCGAAGAAAAATGAAGGGTCAAAATGAAATACGACCGCAGAATTCAGATAAAAACTGTAAAAAAAATTAGGTGAAGGGCAAAAAAAAAGTCCAACTGCCGAAAATTTTGTCATTTTTTCCCGAAATGACTTTCTGGATTCGCCATCGCTTCCCATTCATTACGATTAATTTGCTAGAAGAATTGACTGCGTCCTTCTGCTTTTTGCGTGTTAACTGATTGCTAAAAAGTGAACTTCGAGTCACGAAGGGTAGATGCAGTGTCAATGGAACGATGAAAAATACAACTAAGCTCACAGCTGTTAATGCTACGCAGCCCTACTGTAGCACCGGTACCGGATCTTAGCACGTTGTACGTTGTACCCCTCCCCCACAATAAGTACAATGCAGCAGTTCAGAGTGGGCGTGCGGCGCACACAGAGGCTCTTCCAGCGGAAGGGTCTCACCCATCCGTCTCGATCTTAGTTGGCAGACTCGGGCTACGTGATGATCCTTTTTCTTTTTTCTTTGCTAGTTGATGACGGAATTTCGTGGTAAAAACAAAGTTGGCTGAACTGGGACGTTCACCGCCATCGACTAAACGGCCTCAAAGAGTCGCTCAACACTCACTGTTTGGCGGCATTCGTTGTAATATGCCGTCCTGAGGACTGCATTCTTAGCGAGCAGCACGCCCTGCCTGGGAATGATTCGTTACCGGCACGAGCTTCATTCGTCCGCCATTCTGAATTCATTAATGTTTTGTCGACTGCAAAATTATTACCTTCCACTTGTGCCGAAAGTGCCACCCTTCGGGTTGTATTCGCAGTAATTGGGCGACGCGGCAGCGTACAATAGCGAATGCGAATCGCTAAATCTGTACATCAGATGATCTGCTCTGGTCAGAGGATGTACTTGTGTGGCGGTGACGTAAGAGGTCATGAGTTTTTCGCCGATTTCGTGGAACTTCAACGGCAGTCCTCTCCAGCAGGTTTTAATGCTACAGGAACCAGAAACACCGTGACATTTACAGTGGGTCACCAAACTCTCCGAAACCAGCTGCAAACATAAAAAAGTACCGAAGTCGTGTTGAAACAATAATCGTGGCACTGGATTTAGACTCGCATCTCTATTCTCTCGACTCTCAAGTGTCGGTATATTCGAAGAGCGGAAATTTTAAATTTTATGGAATGAATCGAAAAAAACGGTGAAAAGTATAAACCATAACTCGATGTTTCCCTCAAGTTATAACCTTTCAGATATTAGGTCGAAGTGAATAAATCAGCGAGTATATACGAATCGTTCTTGAAAAGGGCACACGAATTCAATTTTGGGGAAGCCTTTATCATTTACCCTCAACCTGCATTCATTTATCCGAAAGTGAATAATGAGTATCTACACGGGCCTATTTACGGAATAAATACGAAATAGGGAAAAGTAAACTGTAATTACGCAAAAGGCTGCAGTTAGCGACTCGAGTTCAAATTTCATCTGAACTTGGAAACTCGGTCGGCCATTTTGAACAAATTACGAACGAATTTTTACAAAACATCCAAGCTCGGTGGGGTTTACAATTCATTTTTAAATTCCCTCGAACCCCCTTACCCTACCCCGTCTGTTGGTCTCCGCCAATGGCCGGTAGCGAAAGAAGAATTACTGCGGTTGGAGCATTTTGACCCCAGTAAAAATAAGTACGTCAAAAGAGTATACCACACATAATTATTATTTTCACTTCGCATTGGATTCGTTACGTTGCGACGTGAATCGATGCGAAACGCCTGCGAACCGAAACAACGTCTACTTTTCTGACACAACGAACGTTAAAAATTGGAGCGCTACACTTTCTGAAAAGCAAATTTTAAAGAAAGAGCCCTCAAATTTACGCGAATAGTCAATCTATCCCCCAATCTCCATAATTAATTTTCTCGTGCCTTTTTTTTTTCTTTTCGGATCTCTAGATACCGTACCTACCCGTCAGAAATGCGATCATCAAAATTAAGTTTTGTGCGGCTCCTGTGCTCCTGCATGCTCTTTACGGCATAACCGACACTGTCTACACGTGAATCGTAACTAAGTATTTAACTAATAAATACGAGAATCAGGTCGCATTACTTTACATGACTATCGGACTGCGAGTTTATTGGATAAATTAATTGCGTCAATATTTCGTAGCCGATACGGCCACAACATACAGCTGTGAACATTACAGTCTGCAACGGCACTATTTTTTATCAAAAGATATTATACCCAGTTGATAAGTTGGTAACTGGTAATCTCAAACTTACCTGCGACTAATTTTTGCGCAAGTCTTTTTGTTGCTGGATTATCGATTCATCGAATTTTTGTTAGCCCCTATCAGCAAAAATACGGTAAGTCGTCGACTAACCAACGCTGGATTATCGGATTCCTCGGATTTTAACCGAATATGCTGCCTTTCTCAAGTCTTTAACAAAACTCTAGCTCAGCAATATTTCGCTAGAAAACCCAGTTTGCCAATTTTCATCTACAATATTTAAAAAAAAAAAAAAAAAAAAAAAAATCTCAAACTCAAAACTTAGATTAATGCAATCGAGAATAGACGCTGGTAACCTCTTGCGCCAGAAATACGCAAAAGATACTTCAATCAAGACCGGTAACTTGCTTTTCACCAGCAACTTTTTATTTTTAACTACGGAACTAATTGGCGCCAAACTCCTATCAGTGTATTTGTCGAAAAATTTTCAGCACTTTACCTTTTGTAGTTTTCTCAAAAATGTAAACGCAACATTTGGTTCAACGAATTTTTTGTTTCAGATTTTTCAGAAACTGCTAAATTAATAAGCACCAAACTGTTATCACACATACTCACAGAAACTACTTGACTCATTTAAAAATTTCAGACCGATCCCTTCTGTAGTTTTCTCAAAATCATGGAAAATCCACTTTTTCAGGAATTTCTTGTTCTCCAGTTCTCTCGGAAACTACTGTACCAATCTGCAACAAACTCCTGTCAGACTTTATCCCATGTACTTATTAGCGCTACCTTTCGTAAAATTTTATATCCAAATTCTCTCTCGCAATTTTTCTTTCCCAATTTTGTTAAAAACTACCGAACTAAAAAGAGCCAAACATCTACCAGACTTACACTCACATAAGAACAACGTATCGTGAAAATTTTATTCTGTTCCCCTTTGTAATTTCCTCAGAATCTGGGAAAAACCACTTTTCAGCGTATTTTGCGTTCTCCAGTGTTTTCGGAAACTACTTCACTAATAGGCAAAAACTCCTATCTGTCTTGGTTCCATATAAGAACCATTTTTCGTGAAAATTTCAGCCCAATACTTTTTGTAGTTTTTTCAAAACTCCGAACCCTAAATCTTCTCTAAAAATTTTTCATTTTCCAATTTTCTGACAAAATAATAAACGAATAGTCACCAGACTTTTACCACATTTGCACTCACATAAGAATTATCTATCGTGAAAATTTCAGCGCTGTGGCTCTTTTAGTTTCTTTAAACTTCTGGAAAAGTAATTTTTCGAGGAATTTTTTTTCTCCAGTTTTCTCGAAACTACTGAATCAATAAGCACCGAACTCCTATCGAGACATCAATTTTGAGTTAAAAATTAGTACCTATATGAAGTATAATTATATGATTTTATAGCGAGTAAATGGTTGTTTCGGGACTGGAAAAACCATCGTGGCACTTGTCAAAGTCGATCTATTCTAAAAGAAAAACTCGGCTGACGAGGCTGCTCCTTCGATTATTCGACATTTCAAGTATTCCGACTATGGTTCCAAACGTAACCAATATGGGGTAGACAACAGGATCGAATGTGATTTTCAGTTTTCTTATCATGTAATTGAAACATATTAATTAAACAGATATGGATTATTGTTAATCCGATCGCTAATTAAAGAATGCCATTCCAATGATTGAAACTTTATTTGCTATTCCAATTCTTTCTATAAGTAAAATACTACGTCTAATTCGTTCCAATGAAGTTCCAATGAGTGTTGAAACATATTTTTTGCAACAGTTGCTCCAAAGGTAACTGATTAAGAGCAGCGAATATTGTCATCTGCAGCTTTGTTTCCACGATAGGGATAATGAATTTTATTGCTTAGGTACCAAATAATGGGAGTAATCACTTGAAATTTCAAATTATTCCACTTCCATTTAGGAGCGGGGTGAATTGCCAAAATCGTACCACTTTTCAGTTTAGCTGCCCATAATGACAAAAATAATATTTTTTCAATCCCCAAAAATATTATATTTTCTGATTTTTATATCCTTAATTGTATTATGTTTTCATTCACACCGCCCTCCCTCAAAATATTGTCAAAATTACAGCTGATTTTATCAACAAACTCCAGATGGTACGATTTAAGCAACTAGTTTCTTCAATGGTAGGTACCTTTTGATATTTTTTTTTTTTCATTTTTATACCTTAGCTTATTTTATTGTTTTTGATGTTGTTTTTATTTTATTTTTATTTTTTACAATATTTTTGGGGGATATTTTTAACGAATAAACTGCAATAGACTAGTCACAATGTTTTGAAATACCTATATAACAACAAAAACTGGTACGATTTAGGAAACTCATCAGTAGTACAATGTAGGAAACAGTGTTCACTTCCAATAAAACTTAAATTTTCCATCTTCAAACCATAATTTAAATTAAAATTTTGTGAAAATATGACGAAAAAAGTTTTAAATTCTACTAAATTAATAATTTTGAGAGCTGAAATATTTTTTTCAAGCCTAAGCCTATTAAAACAACACGATTGAATTATTTGTCCTCGAGTATGCTTTTTTTTCTTAAGCTTGTAAAGAGGGCAAAAATAAGTGTATTGAGAAAATTTTTTGTTCCCTTGTGGTGATTTGTGCTTAATTTCATTATTCATCACAGGAATCAGTAATTGACTCGCCTATTTTTCAAATATCAGCAGTGGTATGATTTAGGAAACAGTACAATTATGGCAACCTTATCACACCTACTGAAACTTATTATACTCCTTACATCTTATTTGAGTCAAGAAAACATTTTGCAGCTTTTAAAGCAAGTGTTACAAAAAATAGTGCATGCAACTCGATCAGAGTGGGAAATAATCAGTTTGTATAGGTAGTTAGCACTCTCACCTACAACGGATGTTTGCAAACGTAAAACACATTAATAATTGCTCACTTTGCTCCCTCATTGGTTAATAAACTATTATAATAATAATAGAACAGCGTCCTTCAACATTTTTCTACCCACTGGCCAAAATACATAATTATTTGGAGCCGGCTGAAGGCTAAAAAAGGCATATTTAATCGAATTTTAAAACCTGGATATTTTTCTATTCACAAATTCTCCCACGAGCCACAGACCACCGTTTGGTAGACACAGACATTTTTCATTGCACCTATTTGTGCATCTGATTTTAATTAAAAGTTGGCATCTTGTAATTTTTTATTCTTTTGTAAATCAAAGTATCATAATAAACTGTTATTATGACGAATCTATGTGAAAACATATTTACTGATAAGGACTTTGAAAAAGTTCGATGAATTGATGATCCAACTTTATGAAAATGGAAGTTACAAAAAAATTAGTTGTAAGTAAGTGATATCCTAATATCCTTTAACATAGGTACTAACAGATATGTTGGCCTATACCTGCCTGGATAAGTACCTACGGGGAAGCTAGTAAATTATTGTATGTATTAACTATAACCTGATTCAAACTTGGCTAGTTTTGTAGCTAATAACAAGCTATTTGGGGGTACTACTCTGTTAACAGATAAAGTCAATTTGTGTTTTTAGCCATTTAAGTTAAATTTAGCTTGGTGGATTGTCTTCCAAGGTTTTCATTAGAATTTCACATAACAATGCGCCGAGCTGAAGTTGACTTTAAAAGTTTAAGACGACAACTTTAACCGTTAACAGAATAATACCCCAAGTAGCTAGCTAGTAGCGTGAAAACTAGCCAAGTGTGAATCAGGTTTATCTGAATGAAAGGTAAGTGTTTATCCTCCTGTTTTCAAGTGAAAAAACAACATTTCATTGACTACCTTATCAGCAGAAGTAAAGTCGTTACTTAACCTCTCAAGGAAGAAAAGTAACAAACAAACAAATTATTCACTGTTTATCATTTATACCTACATCACCATAATAATGAGCTGGTTTTTATGATTATCATGACTGGTACATGAGTGCAAATGACTCGAGATTGATAAAAACAAAGAGAAGAATGCCATTTTTTTTTAAATTAGAATTTTTCATTCACTTACCTAGTTAATAAAGTATCTTACACAAAGCGGTCGGACTGAGTAGTTATCAAGTACAAAGTTTGCCAGCACCAGTCGAAGCCAAGGACAATAACTGCACTAGCTGATAATTGCTCAATTTCCTGCTCACTAGTTGCATAATATACTATTTCTATTCACAATATTTTCATTCCTGCGACACGATACTTACTCCGACCTCGGTACCTCAAATGCCAACAAAAAAAAATACATTTGTGAAATAATTACGAGGCTACCGTGTCCACATTTTCTAAAAATTTTTACTCTTCTACGAATATACGTAATATCTAATAATCGCAAGGACTCGCGAGCATAGAAGGATAAAGGGAACCAAACAGAGTGACTAGAAACTAAAAACGAGAAATATACATCGTCACATATTCATCAAAAAACTTATTTATTCTCAGAGGGGTGAATGGCGAGAGAAAGTAGGATCACATGGGTGAGCCAAATGGAAGGATAAATTGGACGATGCAGTCGAGAGGAAGAAAAAAAGGCGTGAGTTTCACCGGGGCTATAATATACTCATTAAGGATTGATATGTACCTAAACATAATAAAGTGGTTGTGAGCGTGTGTAACGTGCACACACACAACCACAACATAAATCGTATGAGTTGTATGAGTTACAATCGTAATTCTCCCCATCGTAGACCGAGTGCTTGGATGTTTACACATCAAAAAGGTAGCATGTTGACGAGTTATTAAAGAAAGGACAATTGGAACCTGAATCGCCGTAAATTTATGTGTTTGTGTGTTTGCACGAAACAGGGTGCATGCGTGCGAGTGAAAAAAAAAGTTTCTTGTTCGCCACATAATTCTATTCAGATATGGTACCCTACGAGGTGTTCACTTAAAACTTTTTCACATTTCTATTTTTAGTTGTGCAAACCATCTCAGCGAATTTTTGAGTGCTGTATGTAATTGTGATTTGTAAGAAAACTTGCAAAATTTACATCTCTTCGATCGATCGACATCTTTTTTATAAATTTTGGTAGCCCAGGGGCTAAGTTCACATCCTGAAAGTCGAATAACACGTGATCGAAACCTTGTTAAATCGAAACAGCTCGTTTGTTTTAAATTAGGTATAAAATAATGAACTGAAACTATCGCTGCTATAATCCTTTCGAGGATCGTTAGCGGTACTAATCCCCGATAAAATGGGTAATGTGAAAAAAAAAAAGGTGTGCCGAGAGTCCCCCCTCACATATTTGATGTGTAAACATTCAGCTGAGCGCCGCCAACTCGCCACGGATGTCTGCTTGTGAGTGTATGTGTGAGTGTGTGTTATATGACCAACAGAATTCGAAACTGGACAGTGCGCCGTGCAGTTTTTTTTACGCAATCTCAACTTTTTCATTTCTAATATTTTTTTACACCCGTGAGGAAGCGGACTAGAGAGCAAGAATGTTTACACATTTAAAAAAGGTAAAATAAGTTACTCGTCGATGTACAAAGTGGGTATACTCAAAGACCTGCAGTTAAAGAGATGTCCAACGCGCCATATGCGTATGTGGTTTAAGAACACAGTAAAAGATTGAAAAGAAGCAATAATTTGAGTTGTACATTCTGCGCAATCGAGGCTGCGCAAGTTGCCATCTCGATGCTAATACACACACACGCACACAAGCACTATCGAGCCATAATACATGCGCAGTAATAAGTATTCGAATTCGAAACGTTCCACCCAGGTTGCGTATCTTGGACAGGTTTTCTGAGTGGGCGCTGGACATCTCTGCAGCCGTGTGGCTGTGGGTATACCTCCTGGTTACGTGGATGTGGTACTCACAGTTCGACCTTTGTCTCCGTTATGCATTCTTATCTGTTTGTTCAGCCCTTTGTTGTACTCGACGACGACGTCGTTGTTGGCCTCGTCTTTGCGGTTCCTGCCGGCTGCGCCATTCGGCCTGTAGTTATAATAGGCCGTCTTATTCAGCTTGCGCTGCTTGTCGGCGCTGCCCTTTTTGCGGGCGTCGACGAAGTCGCGAGAGAATTTGGCCGCGTAGTGCACGTTGTCGCCGCATCCGCCCCACTTGAAGTTGCCATTGGGCGGATCTTCGGGGTGAGAAGCGCAGCTGCAGCTGTTGATGGCCGCCGAAGCGCATCCTCTGGCCACAGTATAGGTGAGCGCCGCGGCGCTTAGCGCGTGAACGAAGGCACGTTCCCTCGTACCTGACGACAAACCAAATTGCGCACCGATGCTTTATTTATTCGGTTTAAATGTGGGGCCAGCGGGGCTGCGAACAAACTGATTGGGTGCTGCCCATATACCGACTCGCGCCTCAAAAAAACCCAACAAAACGAAGCGAAACGAAGTCGAGTCAGCGTTTCCCCCACAGGATGTTAACTAAATTTCGGTTTCGCATACTTGCCCATCGGCAGATAGTATCGACGAAGTTTCACTTCAAAAGCTCAACTACGAAAGCTTTAACGGATCGTTAAACTTTCCACCACGTCACCGTCTTTCAAGCCTCAAATCGCGTTTTCAAATCCCCTCCCATACCTAATTTTTATCCAGTTTGTAAAATTCACTTTATAGAGTGGTTAGGAAGGGCGTTGTCGCAATTTTCCGTTTCACGACAAACGAAAACTAACGACACCATTTTTCCATTTTGACCTAATTTTTTTTTTTTTTTTTTTTTTTTTTTTTTTTGTATGTAAGTACATACATACATACACACACACACAATATCCAGGTTTCTCTCTCTTACCAGCAAAGGTGTGATAGAACTCGTACAGACAAACAAAAAAATTCTCCTCGCATTAGGCTTAGTCTATCTTCAAAATTGACCAAATTATAGGCCTTAGAAAAGTGATGAAAAGGATAATTTCTGAAAATTCAAAAGAAAAAAAAACCTATAAGTGCCACTTAGATCTCTCGACGGAGTCGAAACTGTACTCAATCGTCCGAACATGAAGAAAAAGTGTGAAAAACAAATTGCATAGCCCACGGTGAAAGGGAGTTTTGCAAATTGAAGATAAGCCTGAACGAGTTCTATCATATGCCCTTTCGGGTTAGGAAGAAAAACTGGATTACACTTATCGTATATATATAAAAATTTAATTTTAATTATGCGGGTATGTATATATCGTCCGAATTTTGGGTTCACGGTTTTGAAAAAACGATAAAAGTGATAGAACTGAAATTTTCACAAAACGTAGTCCTTATATTGGACCAGGTGTAAAATAAATGTGATGCCTAATGGTCGAGTAATTTTCGAGAAAATTGGAAAGCAAAAACTTTCTGGAAAAGTGGTTTTTCCAAGGTTTTTAAGAAACTACAAAAGAATCGAACTGAAATTTTCACAATAGATTTTGCTTGTGTTAGCTCAAGTCTGACAGGAGCCTGGTACTTATTCGTTCGGTAGTTTAAGAGAAAACTGGAAAACAAATATGAAAAACTGCTGGAGAAAAGCAAGTCGACTGTGTTACTAGAAGTAGGTACCTTTTTCTTATTTATGGTGCAAAGGGTTACGAGCATCCATTCTGCATTGTATTAATTTAGATTTTTTTTCTTTTTTCTTTTTTTTCTGACAGTATTGTCAATGAAAATTGACAAACAGGGTTTTCTAGCGAAGTATCACTGCGCTAGATTTTTTTTTAAATTTTCTTTCTCTTCAATAACAAAGGTGCTGGTTTAGTGACCTTGCGTTGTTTTTCTTTTAGTTTTTGTCAAGTCTACGGTTCAGTAGTTTGCGGAAAATGTTTTGATTCTGGACTTGTTTTCTTTGGAAATTAGTCGTCAGTTCTGCTTAAGGGTTGTGCTATTACGAAGAACTGTAATAAAGTTAAAAATACTTCATCGAAAGTTCTAGCTGTAGAGCTGTTCTGTTGAAAGTTTGTTCTTAGTTCTCCTTTAGACTATAGCGAGCAACAAGCAGCAACAGCGGCTTCAAACTGGTGTCAATTTTCTGTCAACATCGAACGGCACAAATAAAATATTTGCTGTTGGCTATGTAGGCGCAGCGTTAGGGTTGTACCTATTTTCAATATTCTGACAAGTGAGAACCCTGAACACTAAGAGCTGTAATAAAGCTCTGATCGTTCGTAACATATCTGCAGGTCGCACTCTTCAATTTAACATCTCATTCGTAAAAATCCATTCCTTCATTTTTTACAGGTACTCTAGAGTAACCACCTATCAAATATATTCCTGATTTTGATTTTAATGTGTCATCGCACCTCTAATAGGTCATAACACAATATCTTCAGATCAACCGCTTTACTTTGCGACCTCATTCTTGAAAATTTGTTCACTCATTTGGACGGAAAGACCTTCAGAGTGTTAAATGTATATTAGATAGATTTTAATCACGCCCCAGACGAACGTCTTTTGGAATTGAGTTGATAGCCAGTTTTTTTTTTTTGTGTTTTTTTTTTAATAATCTCTAATTGAAAATTTGTAATACGTTAAAACTGTGCGAGTAGTAATCGAAAGATTCTGAAAATCTACCTAACAGTAGAATCCTAATATCATAATGCATTGAACTGCACTGCCTGTTAGCTCTGTTTTGGATTATAATTCACCATTTTAAAATCAATAAATTAATATGAGATGGAGTTAAAACTTCAAAGCTGAAAATTTCAAATCACCCTTAATTCAGAAATTCTAGCGTCGACAAAGAATTACGGTTAAAAATTGCTGGTCTCCAGTGATGCTGATTAGTGGTTGATTTGTGACGTCCCAAAATGACAGTCACATGTTTGTTGAAAGTTGATCGAAAATTAGAAATGATAAAAAAGGTTAAGATTTTGAAGAGACAGTCCAAGATCGCAGATCGCAAGAAATATTAATATCCTAGATCAGAAAGGGAAAACGACGTGGAACGAGCTAGCCTACATACTACATAAAACCATGATATCTTACCTCATGGTATCTCACACAACTCCCCATAGTTTATTACTAAAGGGCACTAATTCAAAGAGAACGATCTTTTTTTACATTTTCATTATTGATTAAATTGAGCACCATAGTTACCGGCTATCATAACCAAGTGTTTGAAAATTCTTATCTTTGATGTTGAAGATCCGTCAATCGAATTGTTCTGGTTCCCATGATGAATTGGAATTACTAACAAAAGAGGTCTTGCCGTTTTATAATCCCAGTTCCATGACGCGATTGTAATAAGCGATATTAATAAGAACAAGAAGAAAAAACGATTCTTTGAATTGTAAAAAAACCTTTAATTATTTCTTTATTACTTTATTGTTATCTCGGAATCGTGAACAAAAAATGTACCGATCACTTGGTAGTGTAAAAACGGAGTCATACTGTATGGTGTGTCGACTCTCATCACACCACCAGTTCCTTATCTTATAGATCTAATTTACCTCCACGTTTTCATTTTCGTTTAATGTTCATCGTTGAGTTCCGTCTATTACATTTTATTTTCTGTAATTTTATTTAGCGAACATTGTTGACATAGGAGAACATGGGAATATTCTTAAGGAATCAAATTTTAAGTGACAATGACGGAACTCAACGTATCATAATTATTATAATATGACGAATTTTTTACTATACGATTGGTGACAAAAATTAGACTCTACATAATTGCCCCCTCACAAGTTTCTGAATTATTCCACCCAAAAGAATAACTCAGGAACTTGGAACTAAGAATAATTATGGTTTAAATGAAAATGGTGGTCCCATTTAATGCTGAATGAAAAAAACTTTATTAATGTAAACAAACAACTAAACAAAACTTGGATCCTTTCGATCTTTCTTATAAAATAATAGGAATAATGTAGAAATAATAATAAAAAAAAAACCGATAGGAAAGAAAATCGAGATCGATGTAACTACTACTTGATTTTAACAAGAGTGGGTAATACTTAGTCGAATAGGGAGTTCTCTTAAAAAAAATAACAAAATAAAAATGTGGAATCATCTAACTATACGTGAGAAAGAGAAATAATAGTAATAATAGTATAAAAAGAAGGAACAAAAATTAGTGATAAATAGAATTTTGATCTCAAAAAAAAAAATTTTAATCTCATAAAAGTCTTTTTACTTCTAGAAGGGAAAAAAAACGAATTCCAAAATCTTGTTAATAAAAAAAAAGGAAGGAAGGGCAAAAAAAAGATATCTTGGATCGTAACAGGCCTACATAAAAAAAGCAAGAAATAAGAACAAAACGAGAGACATCTGAGGGAAGTAAAAAAAAACTTATCTCAATTGAGCACTGAATCTTTATTGGCGGCGGCTGATCTAATTCATTAACTCATCACTCATCGGTTGCCTTCCCAATCGCAGCTGATACGAGCACTCCATTGTCTTGCCCTCATTAACAAAAAACAACGTCCCGGCTTTTAGTGGACCCTGGCGTGCTTTGGCGTATTTTTCTAGGAAGGGGCGTCCTAAAATAATTAAATCGAATAATCTCGGTCTCCTCGTGGTATACACGTAGAAATCTTCGGGGAAACCAGATCCCCACCATCCGGAGACTGAGAAGTTGACATACAATGAGGAGTTGATCTGGCCGATATCAATCCAGTCTGGGCAGTATTTTACTCCCACTCCCATGATGATTTTAGGCGTCATTTTAGCAGTACGGAGGGGAGGAGCAACAGCCTTCTAAGATTGTAAACTTAGTATGTTATTCGGAACGTCGAAATGTAGTAGGCTGTTATTTTCAAGGTTAAACCCGATTTTAAGCAGCCAGTTGCATGCGCGACCAACAACGCGTTCAATTAGGCAAGCGTTTCCTAAAAATGTATCTCGTCCTTTCTCAGAATTAGATAAGTACGTCACACAAATGACCATTCATTTTATTTCGTATCCACCCGATTAGTAATAATTATCGATGACCGAACAAAGAAAATCCGTATTTAATAGCCTAACCAACGAATAAACTGGAATTAGCATATTATGCCTATCTACTGTCCGCATTGAAAAGCATCTTTTTAGCTCGACGTACTCGATATTTTCTTCCCCCTCAACCCCTCCGTCCGCGCCCCAAATGGAATATTTTAATACGGTACCGAACATATTTTCACTCTTTAATAAAGTCTTTCTGACGGGAGAGTTTGACCGAGGTACCGTTTTATTCCCTATATCTACCTAGGCCTAACCTCTCATCCGCGATGAGCGAGATGATTATTTTCAGCGGAACTTTCGCCATTATTATTATTTTTCTTTTATCTTTCGCGGGTGACGACCTGGTTACGACTCGTTACCCGGGCCGTCACACCGGATGACTCGACTCTCAGTTGAGCAGATTACTTTTTATCAAGATGTACGATAGGTAAGGTGGTTAAGGTGGGTAAGGTGGGTAAGGTGGGTATCTCAACGACCATATTTTCCAGATTTCTCGGCTATAGGCCTCAAGAAGCCTCTTCACCCAACGAGTTGTTTTCAAGAGGCCTATTATCCTCTTCGAATGACAAACTGTACAAAAATTCGACGTTCTCGAGTAATCGTTGAAGAAGCGGCCCGTATTCGACGTATCAGCTGGTAGGTACGTAACTACGTACCTACCAAATTTTTGTTTAATGGCTTCGTTTCAGCCCCGACCACCCGAACCGCCTATCGCATGGAATCACTCGAATCGAATTCCAGTGTCAGACACTGCGACCTTTCAACTTGTTACGGTTCGGTCTTAAGCTAAGCCTGTGGATAACGCATTTCGTACGAGTGGCTGCTCTTAATTACTATACCTACTTGTACGAAGACCTGTACAGCCAGCCTACAATATAATTTAACCTTCTTCTCGAATCACCGACGCACGAGAAATAGGTACCCACATTTTTTTATTAATATCCGCTTGAGCACGCATTAGGTAGGAACCTACTACTTACCTAAACCACATATTGGGCTGCACTCGGGAGTAAAACAATAATTTATTTTCTAAAAATTTAAATAGTTACTGCGCCGTCAATATGTTGACCCATGCCTTTGAAATAATTCCACGTGACAAGGGGCCGAAGTTTCGAGAAAATATGTGTAGGATACGGGCTTGGAATATTAATGTAAATTTTTGAACGATTTGTTGCGGTTGCTTGCGTAAATATAGTACATATTAACTGATTGTAATCATTTCGGGTTTCGGTGATATCTGATTGATAAATTATGATATTTTCAGCATTCTTCGATGGAAATGCAACTATAGTAAAACAACCCACTCATTATGCATACAAACACATTCGAAAAAGAAAATACAATATTAACCCAAGTACGTGCCTCTTATTTTAAGGTCCGCCTACCCATGAAAAAATAATTCAAATTTTTTTTTAATTATTATCCCACTTGGAATTACTACAAATTTCTTAAATTCCACAAAATACGTAGCAGAAACAAAAATATAACAATTGATTGCGGAAATTCAAACCCAATTTGCAATAATCGCTCACCACGGCTATAAAACAAAAAGTGGAGAAAACAGTTTTCACGAAGATACGGTGTTACCAACTTACTTCTTATTAAAGAAACCAAAACACTTGTGGATGAAAGAAGTGAGATGTGGAAAAATATTATAGTCCAAGAGCTTCTTTCTTGGAATTCATTGAAAAATAAAGAATATAATTGAAAGTACCTTATAGTGCGACGAATTTAATTGCTGAGACCTACTACTAATAGGTATAGTACCTATCCTACTTCTAACAACTGAATTTAAAATTTTTGGAGCATAACGAATATACAGAGTGTCTCCAAGTTTAATAGTATAATAATCACGATCAATTTAGTTTCTCTTATAAAAAGTCGGGGAATGCTTTCTTTCTGAGGTATAGCCCCAAAGTCTGGACAAATCAAAAATCTGGTATAACTTTCACAGAAATAACAAAAATGAATTAAATTTTGTGCGAGAGAATAAATAAGTATCTAACTTACCTGTTCAATTTTCATCCAAATTTGAAAGTTTTCCTCCCATTATGGAGAGGAATATGGAGGAGGGGATTGTTTTTTTTTAAATAGCCATATTGTAGCGCCCCAAAATTGTTTAATAGAATACAAATTCTGAATTATGAAAAGGACTAATAAAAAGAACATTGATTGTAAATAAAATTCACGAAAACAAATTGAAATTGTTGTAGATTGCCCGTGTGGGGAATCAAACCGGCAACCTACAGGTTTAAAAGTGATGTCGCTACTGTATGATTAAGATGCCACTGATAGCTCCGTGAAGGTATGGGGCCTAGAGGTTCACATCCCCACAACCACTCCCCCCGAGAAACAGCTACAATGCAGCACCACTTCACTACATAAGGGGGAGCTAAGCTGCTGCTAGACGATGAACACACAAACCCATAGCATAGACTTATGCCATCTTGGCTCAATGCCACTCTGCTGGAGGGGGTGTGTAAACTGGTAGAGATGCATATTTGCATCACATCAGGGTCACAATTTCTGTAGGTTGCCAGTGTGGAGAATCAAACTGCCAACCTACAGGTTCAAAAATGACTACGCTACTGCGTGGCTACAATGTAGCTGATAGTTCCGTGAAGATGCAAAGCCTAGATGTTCACGTCCCCAGACATGTACTAAAAACCAGATTATTATTTAATTTATAATTAAATTACTAAAGTTATCTTTTATATTGAGAACAGACCTCAACAGCTGAAGTTATTAGAGAAGACAATTTTGCCTTTGATGTATCATCTTAATATTTATTGTGGGATTATACTCGTATGAGGTATTAGGAGCTCGCACCCCTCAACAACAGTCGCCTTCCAAAGGCTGGCATATATTCATCTCTAGGATGTTAAACAAATACACACTTGTACATTTGTATGTTTGTACCTGTATATATGTACAGGTAAGATACATTGTACGGGCCATGATCAATTACCCAATAACAATCTCGGTGATGTCATGGATTGGCACCAAACGCTTTGCGTCGTTTCTTATCACCTCAACAGTGGCAAGAAATGATGTAATTTATGACATAATACCATACGTATATGTACATATGTGCGTCTGTGTGCGTGTACCAAATCTGGTATATAAACTCTCAAAACTGGCTACAAAATCCCCCATGTTTGCCAAGGATTTGGTTCTCCCATACTTACAATGTATGAAGTGGAGGAACATGCAAACCTGTAGAAAACCTTCTACGTGTGAATATCTCTCACAACAAGGTATTCCACACTTATATTAAAATTATAATTATGTATGTAAATTAAGTGAATGAATCAGAGATCTCAAATTTTAGAAACAATTTTAAATGGATTTTTCAGTGAAAACTAGCAGATGGACAAATCATCCTAAAGGGAAGATGAAGAGAAAACACATGGGAATAAACAAATGAGAAGATAGCAGCCGGTTGATCAGATCTGCTGGTCTCACACAAAATCGCATGTGGTTGTGTTTGCAAATAATAAAATGTTCAATTGGAAGAATAAGAGGTGAAAGGAGTTCAATTAGGATGAAAAAAATAAAGTAAAAGTTGGTGGGTGGTGTACTAAGTATATAGACTCTCCTTTCCATTGTACTATGGACCATCAATTTATTTCAGAATTCGATTTAAAAGTTAAGTTAAAATAGTGTTAAACTTTTATTAAATAATAAGTAAATGATAATTCTTTTCAACTTTCACTGATTTATGGTGGAGACTATTGTACAACACCCTTTTGACCATGATATAACAGAATTTCATTAACCATAAATATATGGTCAAAAAATACCAACAGAATTTCTGAAATATTTTTTCTGATGAAATTAGTTACAATTATTTACATTTTATATACTGTTACAAGTGTTAAATGTTAATTAAATGATAAATAAATCATTTTTTTTCTTCAACTTTCATAAATTAGCGGAGAAAACCATGGTGCAACATCGATGTTGACATTGTACCATGGTCAAAAGTGGAGCATTTTTGAAAAATTTTCCTGGAGCAATAACTGTATTTTTGGACATTTTATATTAACGTTTTTTTGGCAAAAGTTCATACTTTATATCCAGCACTATTTCAATTTTTTTGGTCAATCCTATATCAAGTACTGAAGAAATAAAAAGAGAAAAATAATTATTTTAAAATTTTTTCTGTAAAATCTACTGAGATTAAAATGACATGAAAAAGCATAAGTTAAATTTTTCCAGAAAATAGACCAAATTTAAAAAACTATAAAAAATGGGCTAAAAATATAAAAATAATCCTTCTAAAATTCCACAGCAAGAAGCACGTTTAAAGACTGGAATTATTAAAATCTGCTTTCTTTTTTCTTCTTACCATATAGGCTATATATGTAAATGTCATCAAACTTTTAGACAAAACTTTTTAATTAGCACCTATTTCAATAATTCCAGTCCCTATACCTATATCCTGCGTGAGAAATTTTGAAAGGATTATTTTTCTCTTTTTAGATAATTTTTTATAGTTTTTTGAAGTCAGTTCTATTTTTTGAAAAAAATTATTTACTTACCATAATTATTTTTATATAATACATGATCAGAAAGGCAGTGCTTACGCTGGTAGTTTTCAGATGAAAATTAGCTCATATCATTGATGAATATAATCTCGATACGAAGTGAATGCTGCTCCATGTTAAAATGTGGAGCATCTTTTTACACGGAAGCATGTTCAGTTTACATCAAGATATATCCAAGTAGAGGTTCCATTTTCTAAATGAACCGTTAAATCTGCCACAAGGAGGAGGTTGATATTTTATTCTATTTTTTATAATTTTTAAGAAAGACACATCATTTTGATAGAATTTTAACATTTTGTTACATTTCTGATCATTAATATTATATTATAAAGTATCTTCCTCGATGAGATTCAAAGGTGAGTTTACATGACTCAGGAATTACTCACTCTCTGCACTCATTTCTCAAACTCCCTCACATGTAATTGCTCACTTTTGAACCTTGGTAATATACTATTCATTTCATTTTAATTCCAATAGATTTTATTGTAAAAATTAAAAAAAAAAAGTTTTCTCATTTTAGAGCATTTTTATTAGTTTTTTGTGCTTTGAAGATGGTAAGAATTTTTGACAAAAAAATATTTTTCAATAATTTTTTATTTCTAACACTGGCAGAGGCAATATTACTTTAAAACTAACAGTTTTTATGTGTAAAAATGTTAGGGATCGGTCTAGTACTCTAGTAGAGGCTAAAACAAGAGATTATAACTCCTAGGTCTTACAATATTGTAACTGTTGGCATGTAGGTGTGTGGTCGTGTGCTTGCGCAACGCGCATGCTTGCAACCACACTATAATATTTACCTATCTCTCTTTCATGAATCCCTATTGGAACTCAAGCCTGTTTTATTTTATTTAAAGGTAACTTATAAACTATACTGTATCGATTCTAAAAAAAAATTAATAGAATTACTATGGGATCATTCTCTATCATTTAAAAGAAAGTTCATCAAAATCGATGCCCAGGTTGAGACATTATGCTGAAACAAACATAAAAAAAATATATATATAAATATAGGTACTGATTGAACTGTTTTGAAGTCTGTTAAAAATCTATTTGGGGTCCATAATACGATACTCTCCTTACATAATATTCTAGGAACATAATATAGGGACTTCGAAAGACACATTTTCCATACATATATCCTTTTAACATTTCGTTCTATCGACAAAAGTAGCTGCACTAACTCACCTTCCTTTACGTTTTTGTTTTTCCAAAAAAAATAAAAAAAATATACTCAACCAAGGAAATGTAAAAAATGTAATAAGACGGTAAAAGTTCAAGCAGAACCAATAAGGCAACAAGAACCATTTTCTTCGAAGTCATTTCGCGTTGATGGGTGGACAAGTAAGTATAAACGAATTTGTCAATTTTATTGGACTATTAAGTATCGTCATACTGCAGGCTACATATAATAATATAATATAATATAATATAATATAATATACGTACTACCTATATCTTATACTCGTAATATACTACATATTATAACTTATATACCATACAGTGTGTCTATATATAACGTAAGTATATGCTGACTATTTTTTTATGGGAAGCAAAATTGGGAGAAAATACTATTTTTAATACTGTCCATTTACGATAGCTGTAAATGAATCTTCAACGTTTCATTCGATAACAAAAAAAAAAAAAAAAAAAAAATAAGAAGTACGTATATTTTGATTCGACCTGTTTACTTTTTTCATTTTTAAATTTCGTAATATTAACGAATTGTGCAGGATTGAACATACTTAAAAAACATCCGAGAGATAAATGAAAACCAAAGAGTTAAATAACTTTTAAGGAAGAGCAAGTTTGGTAAAACGTTGCGGTGTAAGATCAGCCAAAAAATATTTTTCCATTAACAGCTGTACCGAAGGTACCTACTTTTAGAAAAATAATTAATTGAAAGTCGAAACAAATCCTTTTATTCAATCATGATCTAATCCAACGAAATAACAGCTTGGGTCAACGGGGACTGTGTTATTCCCACTGCCTCTTTCTCCTGGCTCCTGTTTAATATTTCGTTGATGATCTATAATTCAAATTCAAATAATAAGAATTACCAACTTATTCGAGAGCTGGGGAAGGGAGAAAAGTGAGCACTGAAAAGAGGAACAACATTAGATATTTATGGGTAAGCTCGTTTCTTCTGTAGGAAATTAATACGTCCTTCAGAGTATTTTTCAAACTAAGTAGTCAGATACTGAGGCTAGTTGAAGCTCGGTTCCGATATTGATTTAGAAACTGTCAAAATTTTACAGGATTTAGTTCCTATGGGTATTAATTTTTTCTCAGCAAGAAGGCCTCAAGCTGAACAATAATCATTAATTTATAATAGATCAGAATAGGTACTCGGAATACATCAAAATTTGTAAAACCAGAATATATGTATATAACGTTGATAAAAATTTATTCAACCTAACCTAGAGAAATACATTTGAAAGTGAAAAATACAGCTGTCCAATTTACTGACTTTGTACAAGAAATAAACCTACAGTTCATTCTACAATATATAGGTACTCGTGCAGATATGATAGCCCAACCTCGAAACCATTTCGAACATTGCTGAGGAATTCGACGAATAAATCTCGATTAACAGGCTCGTGTCTGTTGACCATACATCGAGTCAAAATATATCAATTGATAAAAAAAAAAGAAAAGTAGTCTGTCAACTTAATACTACGGCTAAGCGTTCGTTAAAATAAATAATTTTATTTGTCGTTGCTATTGTTTTTGCGGTATTTTTACACTCATCTATATAAACTGAGTGCCTACAAAATCGAACTACATATACAGGTATTACAGACAATTCTATTGATTTATGATTGCGAATTCTCCAAAATTCTTCGTATTTCTAAAGTGAATTACGTCTCAGATTCGAATAGACGAAACAGAAAGGGGAAGAAAAAAATATCACAGCCAGGCGGTTTTGGAAAATAGGAATTCAAAATATAAAAGTCAATTTTGTCAACGACAATCTCCCTCTCTCGCGTATCACATTGAGTATAATACATCCATAACATTATGGTGACACCATATTCTTGATAGATTCGACAAAACACTGGATGCCAAGGGGCTAGCGAAATAAGAAAGGTAAACTGGCCACCTATAAATTCTGATTTCCAGCCATCATAACTTTTTTTATGGTTCTTAAAAACTTTTCTATGATAGATTTTTTGCTTCCCCCTCTCCCCGATGTATAAATTACGAAACAAATGATACTTTTAGGCGATACCTCAGCCTACAAAATAATTTCTATCTTCCAATGAACCAAGTTTATTATATTTTATCAAAATTATATAATCTTTCTAACACTAAAAGAATAATTTAGCGTTTAACATAAATTTCTCAGATTTTTGCCACTCTATTATACGACCTTCAAAAACCAATTCAAAATATATGAAAAATGAGAAAAAATGTTTTTGTATTATAGGAAACGGAAGTGTTTCACGGGATTCCTTCTCAGTTACAGACTTGGGTTATAAACAAAATGAAGCTCTATTGGTGGGCTACAATCCTTGAAATTCTTAAGTTTCTAGGTAGTCTTCATCCGCTATCAATTAAAAATTAGTGAGCTATGTCCGTTTTTAAGAATTATTTATATTCGATACTATAGCATCATAAAAACATTGGAAGAGTTGAAATATCGTGGGTTTTTTCATTATTTTTCTTCCTTCTTGGTGCAGTCTAAGCGATGAAGAAATAAGTACAAGATTTTTGAATAGTCCACCCATTGAGTACTGTGCGGCACGGTGCAAGTTGGTAACCTGCGTAAGTGACTCTCTCCGAGCAGTTATACTTTTTTAATACTTACGATAATGTAAGACAAAAAATAACAAATTCTTACATTAGTTTTATCATTATTGCTGTCACCTGATTGCGGACCTTTAGGTTGCAGGACAAACCCAAAGGGATTCGTTGGTAATTCGCATAATGTATATTTGGATGTACATTTGAATGTACGTATGTACTTTCCAAGTGAATGCCAAGGAAGAACAACTTACTGTAATGAATAGATTAAGTCCCGACTGTTGTGGCTCCGCCCACGGGTCTCCCGCGCACAGGCGATGCGCCAGAGTACTCCTTCTAGGAAGAAGAGACATTGGTGTTGAGGAAACGTCAGTTGTGAGTTACGAGGCTGTGAGAGCAGACGTGTGAATCCAACCAACTTTATATGGTCCCTTGGACCTTAAACCACACTAATTATAAGCTTCTACCCACTACATGGTAGCAGGAGGAATTAGGTATGTGGTCAAAAGGAATGAATAATTCTTTGCGGATTGAATAAATTTGTCTATAAAAATCACTTCCACAAAGCATAACTCTCAACTAAAAAATACTTGTATTTTTTCCTGAATAATTCCCTATTATTTTCGACTATAACTGAATAAGTTAGACTATTTACTGACTGTAAATTACATCGTATTTTATTTCTGCTGAACACAGAAAAAATATTTATTCGAAAAATAAATGCATTATCGCAATACATGGTATTTCCAATACTATAAAAATTTTGCAGCAAACAAATTTTTCGCCGCCCCCAGTAAAAAACAGAACTTAACATTCTCTTTACACCTTTTTTCGTCTTACACACGAAAATACAGGCGAAAAAAATATTAAACTAATTTTTCCGCCGCCCCTAGCATTAATATTGACCATATTACGTAGTTTCTCACTCATCCGGATATCGGAATAAAGTCCTTGAAAAAATATCTGTGTAATAATTACTTCCTCGTCAATAATTAACATCGAAAAATGTTATGACGGCAATTGATTTTCTAGGTCTCAACCACCTATAAATATTTTAATCGTCTTTTCTCACAAAAAATGCTGCGCCTACGAGAATTTATATCGCAAAATATAATTAACTCTTTCTCTCCCGCACTCGCACGATTAAAAAATACGGATTAAGAAATGCAGAAATCCGTCCGAAAATAGACAAAATACAGAGTCAATGCATCACATCGACGTATTCAAGGACAAAAACGGCAAATATTGTCATAACCTGCAAATGATACATCACACTCACACATTTACAACCTACGTGTATATACACGCAACCCTACAATTACTTACATGTGTTGCACATTGTAGGCAGCAACCGATTCTAATCGTCATATGCTCATGCATGTGCAGAATGCAAATTCTGAACACGTCCACCTTGCCGCCTATACTAAATTACCGATTACCGATGCTGCAAGGACGTGACTGCTCATCCCTTAATGAGTTTATTCCTCTTTTGCATATTAATTAATGCGTTTTTTGCTTAATTTTTGCGTAAATTTGTGCTTTATCGTACGCTTTTTCATAATTTGCGAGAATTGTTACGTAAATTTTCGAATTTTACGTTTTGTGCGTAATTTTTGTGCGTTCCCACGCTGTGATCTTTTACGTCTTCAATACTCCATATTGAAAAAACTTTTTCCTTTTTGAAATCTTTTTTCGAAAATTAATTTTGTGCATTTCTTTGTAATTAATATTACGTCGATCTTTCATCTTTTTGCCAAAAAGATTCATCTCGCTATTAATTGCGTATCTTCTCCGTATCCTCAAAATATGACAGGTGTAATGGCCAGAATCAATAATCCACACCCCGATCAATCCATTATCAACGAAAATTGGTAAGTCCTAATGGATTATAATATTTCAGTATTATATTGAATGAGCTTTTATTTACTTTCCGAGTAATTAGCGTCTATTTTCACGTAAAATTATTACGCGAAATGTAATCTTACAATTACGGAAAAAATTCAAATTAGGTCTTATGGATTCGAAAAATCCTACATTTATGGAATGAGAAATCATTTATTTGCATTTAGTTTAATTATTTACGTGTTCATTTTACCAATGATAATTTTGGGGTTACCCTCATATTTTTCATAAATTTTATTTAAATTAATTTTGCATTTTCAAGTGTCGTGATTAAAAAACCTTTTATCACCCCAGGGTCACACCCAATTTTTTTGGGGGTCCCTGACACTTTGAATATTTTTATTGAATTGACCATTCATGTATAAAAATCAGATTTTTGTCCCAGGGTCACGCCCAATTTTTTTTCAGTTTGAAAAACTTAAAAAAATTTTGTGAATTGACCATTCATGTATAAAAAAAATCGTAATTTTGTTCTAAGGTCACGCCCGATTTTTTATCGATTGTAAACACTTATAAATATTTTCAAAAATATTTATATCCTCACAGATATAACCCTAAAATACATGGTAGAGTATGCAATTTTATATTCCGTATATAGGTACGAAAAATGTTTTTCTGCCTAAACCATCAGAGTATGCAATTGCATATTTTTTTTTACGTACATTTTATATTCGTACTTCCCTAGTTTGTTGAAGTTCGTGTTATTGACACGTATTCGTAATTAAGTCACTATGTTAACGCATAATATTTCCTAATACACTAATTTTTTTGCGTTTTCCAAACGTAATTTTGCATTTCTATCCAAATTTTTTTTGTATGTCTGTCTGTCAACAGAATTGAAATGCCTGACAAAAATCCGCAACAACAATCACCAGCTGATGCTCGTGAAGAGGATTCCCTCCTCGATCCCAATAATGTCCCATGGCATGAGGAAGTGGATCGTGAGATTCAACAACAGCAACAACAGCAAGAAGCTGCCAGATTAGCTCAACTAGCTAAAGAAAAGGCCGCTGATGATAAACAGCTGCGCATGTTCAAAGAACATGAAGAAAAAATTTGCAAAAATATGGCCAAGAAAAAAGAGGCTGAAAAAGCCAAAGAGGCCAAAAAAGCAGCTGATGCTGAGAAAGCAAAAAAGGCTGCTGACGCTGAAAAAGCCCAAAAGGCTCATTTTCTTACGTTTCAATCGTATGTTCACGTATCCGAATTTTCCGATTCTATTAAAATTAATGGATTTTTTGATTCTGGTAGTAAGGAAACTTACATATACCAGGAGTATGCAAATACTTATCTTAAGGAAAATATGTCTGATGAGTATCAGACTTTGCATTTTAAAGGTGCTGCAAATTCAACATCGAATACCTTTCGATCGTTTAAAGTCCAATTTTAGATCCAAAAACCTGATAGAACGAAAGTTCTTATTTTGGCAAACACTGTGCCCTACATACCACAAAATTTATCTCAACCAGATTTTAAGGAATTCAAAATTCTTTTTCCTCAATATTCGCATATTGAATTCTCCGTTCTTGACCGTGAACATACGATACATTTACTTATCGGTAATGATTTTATGTGGTCCTTTGTGAGAAACGTCAGACAACTTTCCCCTACTCTAACATTAATCAGTACTGATTTTGGACATATGTTAGGAGGCTCTATCGACCCTCTGGTGGAAAGTGACGCTTTTACTTCTATCTTTTTTACCACTCCACAAAGTGTAGAAAATTTTTGGAAGTTAGATACCCTAGGTATTGAAACAACTAATTTAGTTGAAGCGGAAGTGGAAGCTGAAGCGCTTCGACTGTTTTACAAGGATATTACTCTTGTAAATAATCGTTATCAAATACGATAGCTATATAGGTTTAACCCTCCGCCACTTTTAGACAATTATCGTCTAGCATATTGCCGCCTAGCACAGCAACTACCAAAAATGATACAGAATCTCCAATTCTTTCATTTATACGACCAGTATTTTCACTCTTTGGTAGACTTGGAAATGATCGAACCTATAGATCATGATACTCCAGCTGAGCTAGTGCACTACTTACCCCACAAAGGTATATATGATCCTACAAAAAGTACTCCACTTCGCGTAGTTTTCCATGGTTCCGCAAAAACCAAGAAGTCTAATCATTCTCTCAATGATTTTATGTTCAAAGGGAAAATAATCTTAGCCGATTTAATATCGATTTTACTAGGCTTTTGTAAAGACCCTTACGGAATAGTAGCAGATATTAAAAAAGCCTTTCACCAGATAGGCCTACATCCAGCTGACAGAGATGTCACTCGTTTTTTCTGGATTAAAGACCCTACCAAACCTATGGATTTGACCATTCTATTAGTATTTAGGTTTTGTCGTGTTCCATTTGGAATAATTACGGCACCATTTCTTTTAGCAGCGATTTTGCTAAATCATTTCCAACTCGTTGATAAGGAATTTCATGATAAATTCTTACAACAGTTTTATGTTGACAATCTGGCAACATCTTTACCTACTTTCCAAGTGGTAAAGGATCTATATCATAGATCGAACAAACTGTTCAACGACA
This sequence comes from Ericerus pela, assembly GCA_011428145.1. Classification (NCBI taxonomy): domain Eukaryota; kingdom Metazoa; phylum Arthropoda; class Insecta; order Hemiptera; family Coccidae; genus Ericerus; species Ericerus pela. The sequence goes on from WOFM01000394.1 coordinate 184,404, forward strand.
TTTCAATGCAACTCGCACTATGGGGAACGAACTGTATACCTATGGGAAAAGAATTTGATCCTAAATTTGCATTGGATAAGCCTCTTGTAGAGGTTTTAGGACTCGTTTGGGATATGGATAACGATGTTATGTATATTCCAACACCTCAAGCTCTAACTGCCTGTTGGACAAAACGATCTTTCTTGAAGGTCATGTCTTCATTTTATGACCCTCTCGGTTGGTTCGCGCCAGCTTTCATACCCTCCAGATCATTTATTAAAATACTTTGGTCTGAAGAATTGAAATGGGATCAGCCAATCCCAGAGAAACTACAGCCTGTAGCCACTAATATGCTTAATGACCTTATGGATTCTACTAGGTATTGTCTTCCCAGACAATTGTATATTGGGACTTATAATCCTGATGCATGCCAACTACATGCGTTTACCGATGCATCTAACGTTGCATTTTCAATGGTAATATACGTACGTTTTCACAATAAGGACTCAAATTCTTATTCTATACGTTTCCTTATGGGTAAATCTCGTGTCACTCCCATGAGACCCATAACTATTCCAAAACTGGAACTTATAGCCGCCTTAATCGGTGCTAGAGGTCTACGTGCAACACGTAAACCGATGAATCTCCAAAATTCATGTACCTTTCTATGGTCTGACAGTAAATGTGTCTTGACATGGTTACTTAAGCGTAAAATCTTACCTCAATTCGTAGCAAACAGAGTTAATGAAATAAAGTCCATTCCTTCTGTTGAGTATCGCTATGTACCATCCATAGAAAATCCTGCAGATATTGGATCCAGAGGATCTACTGTAGACAATCTCATGCAGTCACTTTGGTGGACTGGTCCATCTTGGCTCCACCAAGATTCAACCTTCTGGCCAGAAACTGACTTACACGTCATAGAGTCTTTGCCAGAACATACTGAGGAAGAAATTTCTAAACCAGTATTTTGTACCTTAAGGCAATCCTTGAGCATCTCACCAAAATTATCATCCTCAATATCTGTGGAAGCAGATGACACCTTTGATAATCATCGTCCAGCCAGACGAAGAAGGATTGAAAAATCTCGAAAGAGACTTATCCCTCAATTCTTCCTTAATTCAGATAACTCTGAATGTGAAGTTCAATTGCCTAACTCTCAACCCGATCCTGTACAGGAAGAGGAAACAGAGATAGTCCAATCTTCACAACCCATTGACTTGTCAAAAAGCAATGAGGATCCCGATAAATATCGTAATTTCTTTACGAGCTTTATTCATCCTCCTTCAAATACACCATTTGAAATTAACATCGAAAGATTTAATTCTTTGAAAAAACTTTTTAGGACATTTTACCAATGTCTGAAAGCAGTTTGTCGATTTAACAATCGAAGGATCAGACGGAAACGTTCGTTAAGTCCATATGCAATAATGAAATTTAACTTTCATTTTGTAATGCTTTGCTTCATATATGCTGACCAAAAGAAATATTTCCCCAAAATATTTGACATTCTTTTTGAAGCAAAATCCTCCAAAATATGTTTCCTATGGAAAATTTCATATTTGTATGGATCCCTCTGGAATTTTGCATACTAGAAACTACCTTCCAGAAATACCTTACGCAAAAAATATGCTTTTGCCCATATTGTTGCATCCTAAGTCTTACCTGACTGAACTCATTCTAATGCAGGTCAATGACATAGTTCATGTTTTAGATTACACATCTAAACCTGGCGTATACAAACTCGCTAGAATCACTGGTCTCGAGAAATCGCATGATGGAAACATCAGACACGCAAAAATTGAATTCTCTAGTAAAAAAGAGTCCTCTCGACCACTGAAATTTTTGGCTCCGCTAGAACTGCAATCGAAAGTTCCTCAAAATTAGAAATAATTTTCCTTCTCCTTTCTAAGATATACCTGTACGTGACATATGTAGGAAAGGTTCAAAAAACCTTATTTTTACTGTCTTTAATGCGCGCCATAATTGAATACTATGCTCCTAAAAATGGCATACTTTTGATTTTTTGGCACCCACTCTTGTTGTCAAGTACCTCATGAAGGATCACGGGCAATTGGTGACAGCGCATGCACTCTTTAAGACATTGACAATGTTTTGCAACTCGCTAACTTCCCACTCTTCCTTACAGAATCCGTTATCTATGGCCAATTATAACATGTGTCTTCCTCTTCTACCATGTCCGGCAGTTGCTCAGAAGACTAATGGATTCTGTTAAATATTTTTTATTTCTGTTCCTACACTTTGTACTTTTTTATTTTTATATTAAATAAAAAACTTTGTTTGTACTTGTCATGTCAAATCTTTCGTAGATTTCAGGTTGATCTTCAGAAGGTAGTCTCCGAAGACTACCCTCGCACACCGCCCCCAGTGTCGTGGTTCTGCCCACGGGTCTCCTGCGCACAGGCGATGCGCCAGAGTACTCCCTCTAGGAAGAAGAGACATTGGTGTTGAGGCAATGTCAGTTGTGAGTTACAAGGCTGTGAGAGCATGCATGTGACTCCAACCAACTTTATATGGTCCCTTGGACCTTAAACCACACTAATTATAAGCTTCTACCCACTACACCAACTGCCAGAACTATACTTTGTTAAATATCAACAGTGACTTCAAAATTACTTGACCGGTATAGAGAGTTACACAAATATTGAAGCATCATTCTTGCATTTGGCCCTATATTTTGTTTGTCGGTTAACAGTAACATTTTCAGTAGCTAATTTAGTGATATCAACTCCTTCATTTTATATCACAGGTAATTATTTCACATTCTGCCTAAAAGGTCAGTCAAATTAAATTTAATCATTCCATAAAATTAGGGAAAAGAATTTTCTTCAGAATTCGGTAGGTTTAATTACTCTTTTGAACATAATTGAAAAACCCCTCAAATCTGACAACGTTTCCACCCATAAATATTCACATTTTGTTCTCCCTACAGGTTTTCAGTGATTTACTCATTTCCTAATAGCAATACCAAAGATTGTTAGAAAAATCAATATAGTATACAAAATTGTCAACAACAAAAGTATCAATACCTACATTTTTTTGTAAGTGCCATAGAAAGCTCAGAAAATTACTGGGAAGTTTACACCTACCACTAATAAATGGTATTGTACTGAATGGAGCCAGGTCTCCCCTATACATACTACATCAATGTACCCAGTCAATTTAATAGACCTACCATATATCCAATAAAAATGAACCAATAAAAATTTATTTTTATATATTTGTGTGTTTGTAAATGTGTATGTTTATTTGCAACACCATTACTTCAGAACCATTCCATAAAACAAGTATAAACTTTATGTGCATAGCCCATTTGTTTTATTCCAAGGAAGGTTCTAAAGACTTTGGAAATTCACAGCTCCCTTGGGGGCTAAGTTGTGGATAAAAACAATAAACTTTATTCATTCAGAAATACGTATCTTTTCATTGACATTCTTGTTGTGGTTCCACCCACAGGGTCGAGCGCATAGCCTGTGCGCTGGACTTCCCACTGTGCCCCTAATAGGGCTACGTGGGGATACTGGTATTGAGGCATGGCAGTTGTGAGTTACGAGGCGCGCGAAGCAGGTGTTTGACTCCAACCAACTTTATATTGTCCATTGCACTTTAAACCACTTAATTATAAGCTTCTACCTGCTACAATTCTACCTAAAAAACATTAAAAAAAAAAAAAAACATTTTTATCCGCAACTTAAAGCCCTCCAGGAAACTATAGAGTTCTGAGTTATCTTAAAATCTTCCTCAGAATAAAAAACAATATGCACAGAAAGTTAATGCTTATTTCATTGAATGGTCCTGAAGTTTCATAAACATACACACACAAAACTAACACACCCACAAAAATAAAATTGTATTATTTATATACTAGAGAGCACCCAATGCTGCTAGGCAGTAATAATTCACAGATTTTTATAAACCATAAATGAGCAAAATTATCAATTAACCAGCTGCAAAATGACAAAAACAATGACTTTAAGTCGGACTGAAACTGAAATTAATGCACATAGATAGCCAATTGTATCTGTAACTACAGTCACGTAATAGCGTTACAGAAGTTGCTTTTATATATAAGCTATATTGTAGGCCTATTAAATCGACCGGGTGTATTGGTGCAGTATGCATATGGGAAACTAGGCTCTATATTCAGTACATTACCCTTTATTAATGGTATGTGCGAACTTTCAAGTCATTATCTGAGCTTTCTATTGCACTTACAAAAAAATTTCCAGATACCTTTGTTGTTCACAACTTTATATACAATTTTGCTGGTGCGAAGATTTTTTTGGAAAAATTTTTTGGTATCGCTATTGGGACACTAAAAACTTGTTGAAGGCACAAAAAGTGAATTTTTAGGGGTAAAGCTGTGGTCAGATTTTAGGAGATTTTCAATATGTTCAAAAGGGTACTTGAAGCGATGGGTTTTCTGAGAAAAATATTTTCGCTGATTTTATTGAGTGAAAGACCCTTTTAGTTGCCAGGGAATGTAGATATGTAATGCTTAGAACAATCGTATAATTTTTCACTATTTTCACATTTGGCCTAAAATTACTAGACATTCCACATTTTGCCTGCAACATGTAGCTACAGGTACTTAAAGAGATTTAAATAAATTTCTTTTCAGTCAATTTTAATGGATTTCAGTAAAATTTTCTTAGGAAATTGACCAAAATTTTCGCAGTAAATACTTCTCATTTTCAGGATTTTTTATTAGGGTTTCGTGTCAATTTGAAAATGAGAATAAATTCTGTAATGAATGTAGGTAGGTATATTGTTTCTTACTGTTTTTAGAATATAATAATTTCAGTTTAGTAAACAGATACTTCCTGCTGGAAAAAAATAATTTTTTTTATATAAAAACGATCGAATAACAAGGAGAAAAATTTTTTTTTTTTTTTTTTAAATAAGACAGAATTATTACACACTTTTTCTGTAGAATACCGATTATTTTGGAGCTCGTGATCAGAATTTTTTTGATCGTGATTTTCACGCATGTAAAATTTTTAAAAGGCATCAAATTTTTATTCATTCAGGCGGGGCATCGTCACTTCAATAATTCATTCCTCACTTATGAGATCACCACACTTTCTGGAAGACAGTTATATACTTGGTGTAACCAACCGCAAGAATACGAATAAGTTAGTACGAACGGAAAAAAAAAGCTTATCGAATTTATACAGCAGATATATGTTAAAACGAATAAAATAGGTACTAACACCAATTAGTTACGATTATATCGGTTGTTTCTTATTTTATATTATTCAGAAGACAGAAAATCTAACGTAGGTAACTGTACCTACATATTTTCTTCTTTTTTTCCTTTTTTTTCATGGCACCAACCCACGAACTAAAAATATTAAGCTTGTTTAATTAGTTCAAAAATACTACCTATCAGCTTAAACGAGGAAGGTTAAATCAGGAATGTCACCTAATTTACGCGACCGAAAGTAAAAATATATAAATTAATAGACGAAAAGTCGAATGTTTTCAAACAACCAGACGATCAATTTGGTTTTTCCTGTATTTTGATTCTGAAAAAAATGACTATCTATTATTGCAGAATGAGCTCACACCATTTTTTATATACCTGCTTACGAATAATTGATTTTTTGTCAAACATCAAATTGCAGAATACATAGCCTATCGAAGAGAATGACACATTGATGCTAACCGGTTTCTGACAGTAGCAACCTTTTAGGTATTGTATCTATAGTCAACTCGGTAGGTATACCTACTTTTCGTTCCGTGCCAGTACTTCAAACTTCCAACGAAATTCGATATTTTTTTTCGAAAGTATTAAAAAAAAAAAAAAAAAAAAAAAAAAAAGCCCGCATCAGTACCAGCCGAGGTGAACTGAAACATTTAATGTGGAACACATTTTAATAGCTGTCAAACGCAACACCAGCTTCGTTAGAAAAAGTAGGTTTTTGAAAATTATAAAATTAGTCACTAAAAAGTTATTATTAAATTTTGTAACTCTTAGCGTAAAATTATACAATTAAAAATAATTATCTACTTCAAAATCTAAACAACAATCAGTTTTTGGAAATAACTTCCCAGCCATCTTTACCAGAATTGGTCGTATGTTACAATAAATTACAGTTTGTTCTCATTTGAGAAACTTAGTAAATGGGTGAAAAGAATATTCGAAGTTTGATTAGAAATTGAGGATGACACAAAAGCGTTGAGAAAAATCCTCTACGAACTGTGCGAAATTAAATTTTAGAGCGACACCAAATTTAAACAATTCTATTAAAAACTTCGTCATCTAACTGGAGGATATTTTAGGGCATCGCCCACCGGCGTGGTTAAGAAGTACAGACAGAATTATTCTAAGTTGGTTTGCACATTCTTCTTCTACGAACATCCAGTACTACTGAATTTGAAAACGAATTTTTCTTTTATATTTTTCATTTTAGCGAGTTTACAAAAAAACAAAAACTGCTTTTTTGCAGCACCCAACTGAAATAGTTATTTGTGATTCAAGTGCGTAAAGTACGTGATTTTGATACGAGTGTGATCACTGCAGTACGAGCCGAAAACATGTAATATTCAAATCATGCAAATAGCAATCACCTACTTCGCGCGAGGGTCACATGCTATTTTTTGCAACAAGCCCTCTCCTACCAAAAAAACATTTTTTTGAAAATGTTATTTCAACAATACAAAAACGGATAATTTTTCTTTAATTCGCATTTTTTCGTTCGTTTATTCTCACGCAGCTGAAGATAATGAAAAAATTTCATGAAAAGCAAATTCGAGCAGATTTTCTTCTTTTTTTTCCCAGAAATGCCAAGTCCAGTTCCAGCTTTGTAGCTTAAATACTGACTGAAAAATCATTGACTGAATAAGGAAAGGTTTTCGTTCGTTCATTTTCAAACAGATGAAAATTTTGTAAATTTTAATCTCTTTTCGGCAGTACTAATTCCAGCACTCTAACTTAAATAGAGGCTGAAGAATCGGTAAGTGAAATAGGAGCTATGTTTGTTTCAATACTGAAATATGTACAGTTGAAGTGATAATTTGACATTCAATTTTTCACTTAATCCGAATGTTCAGAAATTTCATGTTAAATAAGACAATGCGCATGCGCAGCCAAGTCAGTGATTTTTAATAATCTTAGCAAGTTTTAAGCTACGCATGCGCGAAATTTTACTTTTCGACGTTGGGGTGAAATCTCCTACTTTATGTATAGTTAATACGTGCGAAAACGTATGTTTTTGAGGTAGGTGTTGCAAAAAATACGTATTTCAATGTCCCTTATCAGAACAAAAAGTAAGGAATTTCAATACGACGAGAAAAAATGTTGCTATGCACATGCGCACTCTCAAGTTGACTCTCTCGTATGGCTCGATCACTTTCTTGCACGGCTCGACAACTTTTTCAATTTTTTGTTTTTTACAAAACAATAGTTATTTGTAATACAAAGTGTACAGAGTAGGCAATTTTTATCCGAGTGTCAATCACCTACTATATACACGTGTATCACGCACTATTTTTTGAAACAACTCTCACTAAAAAAAAAAAAATAAATAAATAAATAAATAAATAAATATTTTTGCAAAAGGGAAACATATAAGCGTAAACTATCAAACCATCTCCATCCTTTCAAAGAAACCTTGTGGCGTAGTGGCTACAGGGCTGGCCTACCAGCGCTGAAATCAGAGGTTCGGATACTCGTAGCGGAGAAACTTTTAGGAAAAAAAAATTAAACAAATAAAAAAATGTAAGGAAATGACGATGTAGGTTGGGTGCAGTGGTAAGACCAGCGTATAAAGTGACGCATTCGCCCAAGGCGACGTATACAGTAAAAACCAACGTTATAACGTAAATACTTTATACTTCAGTCCTAAATGGTTCTAAAATTGCCTGCTTTATACATGGTTAAGGTGCGTATAAAAATGGAGTTTATAAACAGGTGTTGCAAAAATTATTAAATTAATTATTTAGGTTCAACAAAAAGTAAAATTATTCGTTATTATTTTCCTCTAAAACGAACAAATATTTGATCGTTTATTTTATTTTTTATTTTTTTGGGGGGTATTTGCAAAAAATAGTGTGTGACTCGCGTGCAAAATAAGTGATTGATTGATACCCGTGTGATTTGCAGCACTCGCTTTCGACTCGTTTTGCAAGTATCAAAATCACCTACTTTTTGCACCTATATCACAAGTAAGTGTTGTTTTATTCAAAGACATACTGGAAAGACGATCAATTCTGTTATCAGGCGAACTAAGAATCAACTTCGTTCTTTCCTTGAAATACCTGTCACTTTCAAGTCAAGACGAAACAATGAAAATTTCTGACTTGTAGGCTTTCCTTCTGAAATATTCAAGGTAGCTTAAATGTAGTCAGCGGATTATCAATAATTTTTTTCATGGAAAAAACTTTTAGAGAGAACAACTAATTTATCCTTTATAACATTTGCTTTTTTTTTGTTTTTTTTTTCAGCCAAATTTCTATGTAGTGAAGAAATTTCTTATGCAGGCACCGTTTAAAGCCATCGTCTCCTTAATTACATTCCTGTACTATAACAACCGCAGTAAATATTTGTTCAAATAGGAAGACGAAACCAAAATTAAACGTTAAATAGGTACTTTTTGCCGATTTAAGCCACTTTAACGAAATTTCCCGCACTTACAAGTTGATCATTTGCACAGTTTCGGGTTGCGTTTTGGTCTGATTCTGGCAGAAAGTGCAGTACCTACCACAGACCAATTTTGAGGTTCCAAAATACCGAATGCTACATCTGCTGGTACCTACTAACCTGTGGATAGATCCGGTAACAAGTTAGGCAAGTATTTAATGGTCGAGCAGTTCCATTGTCGATGGCGAAAAAAATTTTGGCACGTCGCGATGGACAAAATGGCGGCCTCTTGCACGTGTGGCATAGCATCTGCGAATTTTTTGCAAATTTTCGTCTGCTCTCCGGTCAGTCCGTACTGATCTTTCAGCTTTTTGCACGTTTTCGTTTGGTTCCACGCAATGTTTCTTTCTCGATACAAGCCTCTGTAAGCGGGTGAGGAAAACAAAACAAAAATTAAATAAATAAAATGAAATAAAATAAAACGCATTTAGGTTTGATTTTTGCTGGACTAATTAACTGTGCATATTCGACACGCGAGGTAATTCATTTTATTTTTTCTAAATAATAACGCAGGTACTTAGGTATAGATACCTACTGATTAACAGTTTCTGGTTTTAAAAAAATGGTTGGTTGGTTGGTTGGTTGGTTGGTTGGTTGGTTGGTTGGTTGGTTGGTTGGTTGGTTAGTTTGTATGGTTAGTTGGTATACCTACCTACCTACTCACGACCCAGGTGTGCAGCCAGACAACTATTTGTCACTTTCTACGATCACTCGATGGCACGGTTATCCTTTCCCCCAAACCCTTCCAAAATAGATGAAAATAATAAATTTCCTCGCACAGTGAGTACATAAAATCGTCTTGGTCAGAACAGACTTTCGCATTGTACCCTACTAACGCGTTTTTTCCACCTATTCGGCGCCTATAGTCGCCAATAATAATATCGTAAATAATTTTCGAATTTTACGAACGTATTTTACAATATTATGTCGAACCATTCGCGGCATTCATTCATTTAGGTGGTGCCTTTTATAAACCAGTCGAGTTCGTAAAACCATAAAGGGTGTTGGTGCCTCGAACGCTTTTACTTGGCTATAATCTGATCCACAAGCTGAATAATGTTGGGGTCAGCTCTCAACTGAACGCTCGTCCTGTTAATCAATTTGCAATAGCTATCTATAGGTGTCTGTTGTAGGCATATCTGAGATTCATCATTTATAATACGAGCGTAGTGATAAGTGTGATTTTCTCGAGCCAGTTTTCCACATCGTGAATCGTTAATAAATTTATTAAAATGGATAATTCGTATCCAGACTATGACTGCTTGTTTCTTATCGTCTTGTAATTATTCAGAATATTCTTCCTATACTTACCCATATAAATATGTCGAATGAAAAAGGTACTTTTAAATGAAATATCAATATTGTCCTGTGTTTTGACGCACGATCGTTGCAATGATTTTAAACGAATATTATGTACATAATGCGGATTGCATTAACGCTTTGGTAACCGCCAATGGAGCAACAGAAAAAAGAATAGGAAATCTCAAAATTTTAAACGAAAAACACGAGGGACATTTTCCATTGTTTGTCATTCACTTTCAATTTTATTTCGTTTCAATATGAGCTAGACCGGGATGTTTTATTTATTGATTTTTTAGGGGAGAAAGACAACTGAGATGGACTGGTCTTTTGAAGAAAAGAAAAAAAAAATTCGGCTTCGCAAGAAAAAGTACATTTTCTTTGTTTAAAAATCTCTTAATCACCAACATTCTTCTAATAAAGTAATATATAAAATAATTATCAAAAAATTATCAATATCACACAAATACGATGCGTGCGATAAAATATACTGATTTTATAAATAAATCTTTTATTTTTATATCAAAAATTATTATTATTTTTTTTAAATGAAAAATTAATCCAAGTTCTAACGAGTAAGATTTTATGAAATAATGATCCGCCAAACACGAATTTTTCATTCTATTTTTCATTAAACCCCTTATTTTAGATCTACGAACATCCAAAATGAAATCATTAAATCCCTATATTTTTGGAGACTCTAATTTCGATTCTGATACAATTTTTTCCATCGAACCACTTTTCAGCCTCTTAAGCTCTAAATGAGGGATTCTAGAGACTGTTTTGGAATATTGTGAATCATGCATCATTTCATAGCTTTCTTGAAATACTGAATTAAAATTTGCTATAAATTATATCACTCGACTTCTTTTTAACTGTTTGAGGCTAAAAAATGAAGAGATTGAGAAATCTTATGAGACGAAAAAAAACTGTATTACAAATGCAAACTGAAAATTTTTGAATGATTATTGAGTAAAATAAATAAGATATTAATACCAACTGCTCGAAAATTATAACAATTGGATAGGGCAATATTCTACGCTTGCTACTGGATCTTCCTTTTTTTTTCTATTCATAATTTTTGTACATTACATCCTTTATTAACTAAAAAAAAAAAAAGAAACTCTGTACTAAAAATTATTTTCATTTTTAAAAAACAAAAAACTAAAGTCTACCTAATTCCGTTGAACTTTTGTTCGTTCAAGAATAAGGGACTGAAATTTCACTAAAATGTCAAAAACTGGCTTTAAATATTATCGTTTATTTTAATCTCTTTATTCAACAGACGAAACTCCCATTAGAATTAGGTAGCCTGTCGGTTTTTTGAATTTTAGTTTTTTTCTTTATAAGCAGGTAAGCACCTCCAAGAGAACAATTTTACTTTCGATATCTACCTAAATATATGGTACATATTTACACGATGGAGTAAGTGAGTGAATAAAAATAAGTATCATAAGAGAGAAAATAATCAAATTACTTCGAAGAATCGAAATCGCATTGGAAGTTCCCAACTCTGTATTCTTGTTCTTCGTAGGCGGAAATATGTCCATCAAAATTATTATTACTTACCCACTTCGCTTTTTAACAGCTTCGTTTATAACTCGTTATATTTTTGCCCAGTTTGCTGACAAACGAGATATTAAAATTTACCTCACGGAATGGTTAGGGGTGGAGGTGATGAAAATTTTCCGTTTTACGACAAAATAAAAGTAATAACACCATTTTGATTTTTTTTTATGTATAATACACATAATTATATTGTATTATGTACCTATAATTACATAAATGTAGTTATGTATGTATCGCTAAAATTTTTTCTTCACATTTTTTCTAAATTAGTGCAAATGTGATAGAATTTTGGTGCTTATTCGTTTAAAAGTTCCTGAGAAATCTGGAAAAGACAAAACTGATGGGGAAAATTTTTGGTTCACAGTTTTGAGAAAACTACGAAAGGGAAATGGCCAAAATTTTCACAAACGGTGCGATTCTTACATACGACCAGAGGTTTGGAAAGAGTTTGTCGTCTATTTGTTTAGTGATTTCCGAGAAAAATGGAAAACGCTAAATTCTTTGGAAAGTGGCTTTTCTAGGATTTTTAAAAAACTACAAAAGGGATAAGGCTGAAATTTTCGCGACACATCGTTCTTAATATGCACGTGTAAGTCTGATGGAAAATTGATGACTAATAGATAAATACCTAGTTTGCCGAAAAAACGGGGAGAAAAAATTCCTGGAGAAAATTTTGTATGAACGGAATAGGGCTGAAATTTTCACGAAGGGTAATTTTCGTATAAGACCACAGGTCTGACATGAGTTTGATGCCCATTGACGAAGTAGTTACTAAGAAAAATGTAAATCAAATACAAATTGCTGGAAAAACGCAGTTGGCCTGTGTTGCTTGAAGTATTGTTTCTGTATTAACGGCGCAAAGGGTTATTTTTACTTATTTTACTTAAAATAATATAACAACGGAATTTCGATAGGTTTATACGCACGTTAAATATCGATCACTATTGATTTTTTTTCACAATTTTTTCATGCATGTGGAATTTAGGATTGTTTATTGAATTGCGGATGTGAATTATTAATCTGACTTTCCTGACGAAGTATTGCTGCGTTAGAGTTTTTTATTACTATTTTCTTTCGAGCAATTTTGTATTAATTTGACGGACACCAGTTGATTAATTACTTGCCTCTAGGTACCCGCACTACGTTATAGGTAGAAAATGTTCGACTCCACCACCAAGATGTATAATAACGCAGATATTTTTATTTTTATTTTTTTCACATTGAATAACAATACCTATGATATTTTCATTTCGGATAACACTCAAACAGTACTTCGGTATTTACTATGTTTGCCATAACGATCACTGTCTCCTGTGAACTGGAAATTTTAATGTCTCATACTGTATAATATGGTCCACATGGCAAGGTCGACCAGTGAAAATTCTGATTTTTTTCTGTTTTCTATGAAAAAATAAAATGATCCATCGATGCACCATTACGGAGAATTTCAGCTGAAGATCGAATAAATTTTATGAGCAATGAAAGAAATATCTGGACATTCGAAATTTGAATTTTTTCAAATTTAAACACTCATTCGAATTCGTTCGTTCTTCAATATAGGGAAATGAAGCTTTCTCTGAATTTTCGAAACGATTAAATTTCCTCTTCGTAGGTTTACCCGATTATTCATAGTTAAACGTTTAAACTTGCCGAAAATGGTCACATTTTTACTACCAATTAATAAAAACTTTAATATTTAGTGGTATAATATTATTCCATACAAGCTCAGAAGCCCACGACTTCTGGTGGCACAAAAAATAAAGAAAAAAATTAAAAAAAAAACTTTTATCTTTCTATTTCTTTGCATTTTTGTCTACATTTGTTTATTTTGTTGCTGGGTGGTTGGCGAATTCGCCTAGAATATGAGAGATTGGCAAAATAAGTTTGACGAATTAATTTTTGCTGGCATGTAGGTTTATTTTAGTGATTTCCACGTGTGGCCGAGCAACTGGGTGCTTGAAATACAGCTCATTCCGAAAAAAGTACAGAGTTTCAAAAATTGATCATTTTTCACATTTTGATGTCCTGAATAACATATCACATTCGTGACCTCAGGGGTACAAATTTCTCCTACCATAATGTGGAAGTGGCCTCCGAAATCAGCAATTCCATTTTATATTATTTTTCAATATGAGTTAGACGAAAAATAAGTAGGTATCATAAAAATTGTAGGATAACAAATTAACAAATTATCTGCAGGTTTTGTTTAAACTTTTTTTTTCTTAAATCAATAATTTTTGAGTTAAGTAACATGTGGTGTTGAGGAGTATTGTAACGTATACAGTCGATCTCAATATTCTTTTTAACGACTATATTCAAACACCAAAACAAAATTATTTTATTTTCCAAACAATATCCTTGCATTTCATTGACTCTTCTTCTTCTTCTTCTTCTTCTTCTTCTTCTACCACCTTCTATTCAGACGTACAATATCTAATGGTATTCGGTGACCTCATTAGACTAGTCTTTTGAATACACGAATCCCTCAATTCAGCATATCCCTATACTTTGTTCTAATCACAATAGAAATTCCTATATCCTGATTATGTTCCAATTTAAATTCATTTTTAAGAAAAAATATTAATTATACTGTTCTAGTCTTCTTTGACTATTTGACAATCTATGTGTCTGATAGGATTACACTAACTTAAACCAACCTACACGGATAGGGATATTCCTCAAATATTCAAGTAAAACTTAGCACAAAGTCGTATAACATTCCTACATTTTGTGGAATCGTCCTCTTGGTGTGAATTGGCGTAAATTGGTGTAGTCCTTTCAAACGGAGCTTATTATACTTACATGTACTGTTGAATATATGGAAGTTTATTTATCTATTATATTGTAAGCTAAAGTTATTGGGTTTGAAATATTTCATTAAATCAGCATCCCGAAGTTGAGATCCACCATACGAGTGTAGATAATAAATTATTTAATAAAATTATTCTCGAGTAATATTAAATTCGTTCTTGAACGATAATATTCTTGAAGGAAGTGGAACACCAGTTTCATGTTTTTGTAATTCTGAGATCAAATTTTAGTTTATTTTGGCATCGGGTCCATTTTTGGCCACCATACTGGATAAAATTTAATGAAAAACTATTTCTTAATTTCCTTTCATTAAGTTAGCTTAGCTTGAGAAAAAAGGGCTACCTACAGTCAGAAATTATAAAAATTTCAAGTTTCTACAATTTTTATAGTAATTTATTTTTATTTGACGCCAATTTCTACTTATTGGAAATACGATATTGGCGAAAAAATTTATTTTTATTGCAATTTTTCCAATATGGTAGAAAATGATGGTTCCCTCGAGGTCAAAAACCTAGCAGATATCAGTATATCGAAGTATTCGAAAAGGTCAGTTTTTAAAGCTTCGGATGTGTATTTCTTTCTTTTTAGTTTAGGAATACCTAGGTACGGTACCACTTAATTGTTTTTCAAGAAACAAAAATATATCTTCGGCAGTCGTTCTTACTGTTATTTTGAATTTCATTTCACAACACGAAAATGAGAACATTTTTATTTTCTTCATTTAAACTAAAATGACTAATAAATTTCCAACATATCAACTCCTAATAGCTCCGTAAGGTCAATTTTAATACCCCGTTTACAAGAAAACTCGGTAAAAAACACCTTTATCTTACTTATCCCTGGTAAGAACTTTCGTGCATCCCCAACGGCCAAGTCTGTAATTAGTCTATTTGACTTCAGAAATGAATACTAAAATGACGAACCAATTAAAAGGTTTCAAATCTTGCGGTAATTGCCTACCAGTACTTTCAGTCTTATTTTTATTTACTCCATTTTAGATGCCTCAAGCTAGTGAAGTTTTAGGAAATGATTTTTTTCAAATTCTGAAAACAAATTCACGAATAACGTTATCTACATAGTAGGTATAGATATGTGGCAATAAAACTAATTCCATTGAGATGAAAAATTTAGAAATTTTCTAAGAATATTAACAGTAGAATTATTTCCTAAGGTCGGTGAAATACAATATAATACTCTGTTATTCGCACGTTTTCTCTTTTTTTTTTTTTTTTTTTTGGAATTAAATACCCACTAATCAAAGCAAGAAGTTGAATATTAATTAATTTTAAACATCAAAAAGTTAGGCTAAGTACCTACCTAAATAACTATACAAAAATATGTCGGTGCTTGAGAAAAAAATGAGGGTATGATAGGACACGCTGTGGAAGTGTAACTTCTTACGAGATATTGAGGAACTACCCCTGAATTTATGTAATCTTTACAATGAATATCAAATTCGAAACTTGGGCTTCAAAAAACATACCCACTAATGCACACAAGAAAACATGAGCAGTCAAAATGTGGACTCCTTTGAAGCTCCTGGAGGCTGAAAAATTAGTTGAATGAAAAAACAAATATCGAACTTGAAATCAGGGCTCCAAAGAGTATATCAGCTAGTGTATTTCACAACAAAATATGAAAAGTCTAAATTTGGCACCTGTTTGAAGCCCCAGGTAGTCGGGGGAATGAGTTGAATGAAAAAATGAACATGAAATACGAAATCAGCGCCCCAAAAAACATACCCGATCACGTATCAGACAACAGAATATAAGAATTCAAAATTTGGCTCCCTTTTGAAGTCCCCGGTGGTTTAGGAATGGGTTGAATGAAATAGTGAATGTCAAATTTGAAATCAGTCTCTCAAAAAACATACCCGCTGATGTATCACAAAATAAACTACAAAAGGAGAATAGATAACAATCCACAACCACCTTTTTTTATTGTAAACTTTGCCCTCCTGGCCCCCATTTTCTACTTTTTATTATAATGGGGATGAATTCAAACACCTTTTTTTCTGTATCAAAAAAATAAAATAAAATAAAAAAGAAGTAATTAAGGGCTTCACGGTGCAGTTAACTGGCGTTAAATATTTTTAACCAATATTTGGGCTCCTTCCACTAGGTCCGATTTTTTTTTAGCCAGTAACGCTTTTCATCGTCGGATTCATCGAGTCAAGGTCATACAAGTTTACTAGCGATACTGAGAAAGTTTCACTTCAAAAAAATTAAAGCATAACCGAACCTTAATCGCTTTGGTACATGTAGAGACCATATATTCATTTCAATTAGTTAGGCAGTTACCCACCGAATCATCCACGTTTTTTAGTAAGTTATCCAGAAAAAACTACTATTTTCTTCAGCTAAATACGTATACCTTCTTGCTTATTATTCATTTGGACTCTTTTCTAATTGGACTAATTAAGCGTAGTTATATTCAAGACAAATATATCCGTAACGAATTTATATCCTCGTAAATGTGTGAGAGTATTTTAAGGTAGGTAGGTAGCCTTAAAAGTCGTGCAGAAAAAAAAATCGAATCTGCAAGATAAGTATACTAAGAATCACTTCAACATCACTCACCTTTCTGGGGAAAGATAATTCCTTATCTCAACATAATATATACTTGTTTGTTTTTTTTTGGTTTTTTTTTTTTTGGTTTTTTTATATCGTGTTTTTGGAAGACGTCCAACAATTCGAGAGAAAGACTCATTTTATTATATTATGCACATATTCTAATTCGCAACGTGTTAATATAGTGAAAATTTCGTTTCAATTACTGTTTTTTATGAAGATTTTTCATAACTTACTCTTTCTCAATTTTGCTTATTTTCTTAAATTATTTGGAAAAAAGTCATGTCACATCCAGAATTTTGATTTTATCGAAGATATGAAGAGTTTTGAGACATAAATGGCTTGGAAAGTAGCACCTGCATAAGAACTTAAATAATATCGAACGCCTTTTTTAATCGGTCAATGCCAAATTTCTGAAGCAGATCCTGAAAATATTTTTGAATTTTTTTTTAATGTTGAGGAATTTTTTCACCCTTAAACCACTTTCAAAGATCCGTAGGGTGATTTGAAAAATATTACTGAAGTTAACATAATTATTTAACATAAACTTCGTTGCGACTGCAAAATCAATTAAAAACCACCAAAAATTCTGAACTCCAAGTTCAAAATAGATCTATTCACAAACAAAAAATTTACAACTTCGAACTGATTTATCAAAGGCAGTAAAATAGTAACTAAACATCTAATGGTTCGAAAACTTAAACGAGTTGGCGAAAATAAAAAACAAATTTCCGAATAAAGACTAGATTTTTATCTCTAATAATAAAACTTAAAAAAATATCCGAGCCGCAAAATTAAAAATGGTTGAAATCTCGCAGGAAGGGGAATGAGAGTATGAAAAAATGTTACCTATTCAAAAAAGAAAAAATTATAAAAACATGTGTACAGGATTACAGGAGACAGATACAAAATGTAATATTCAATGGCAAAAATGTATAAGTGTTGGAAAAATATTGATACAGCCTACTCTGGAGACAGTTAATATCCTTTAAAAACCTAATGACAAAAGAACTCGATAGAATAGTGTCAATAATACGTAATGAAAGCAGTAGCCTAATAAAAAATGAAATTACAAACGAACTGAAGATTAGCAATGTCAATCACTGATAACAAATATATGATTACCAAAACATGAGCCTTCACATAATTACCCGAGAAAAGAATGAAAGTTTGGTAACAAAACTGTCGATAGATCAGTGCTCGAAGTAAAATTAAAAGATCATAATTATAAAGAGACAATTACAAACAAAATTAGTGACAATGTGAATCCTCTAACAAACAAAGAGCTTAAGGGTGCAGTTCAGCAAGCAAAACAAAGAACTTTCTCTCCCACCTCTGTTGTCTCCATGACTGTCGCTTTTCAAAATTTTTAATAACTGTTCAATTTTTGGCATTTCCGGGTTGTAAATAGGCAGTTCTAAGGAAAAATAATTGTCTAATTAATCTTCGTTTCAAAATTCTTCCGACTGGCAACCAGAAAGACAACCTTAAGGAGAAATATCACGAAAATTTAAGTCATTTTTTTCAAGATTCAGGGAGTAAAAAGGGAGGAAATAAAGTATTTTTCAAACAAAAAAACTGAAAATTACACAGACCACTAAATTTTTCCAGTCTTTTCTTCTTCCAATATCCCTTCCAGTAAAACACAATCCGTCAATCAAACAATTAAACACTTCAACTCTTTTTTAATCTCTTTTTACTCCCTCGCGATATCAAAATGTCGAGTTAAACATTTATGAACTACACCCTTGTGCAGGTCACATCATAGAAATAAAGAACGACCCTATTTGATATGACTAAATAATAGAAATTTTCTGTTCTAATTCTCGTTTAAACTTGTCATAGGTAAAAAATAAATTTTTGTTTTCCTTTTATTTTAATCTTAAGAAAGAGAAAAATTTGTTTATTTCAGTAGATAAGACGTACACTAGTGAAAGGCTAAAAATTCGTGATTATGTGGCATATGATGATGCACGATGCCAAATTGGCCCCCTCAACGCCGTAACTTCAGCCCCCCCCCGGATCATCATTTCTGATTTCCGTCATGGCAAGAAGAAACACTTTGGGGCACCATTTATGCTTCCTAGTGGTGACTTCTAATCTGGTTCTGCAGTTGAAAGATTGGTGGGGATAGTGAACGACGAACAGGCCTGCTAGGCACCTGCTCTCTGTCCAAAAACAGTGCTAAGTTCATTGTTTCTTACATTGTTAAATATCAGTAAATAATTCCACTTTCGTCGCTAGATGTGCCCTACACCAAGAAGGGTTAAACTCTTGTTTCCCTTCGTTATTCAATTTAATTAGAACTCTGATCATGGATGGTCCTGATGGTGATATCGAAATTCTATTTACCTCCCACCGACAACTAAACTAACTTCTCTTTCGTTTGTGAAGCTCTAATTTGGTGCCAAAAAATTTTCATTTCCGTAAATACACAGCCATTCAAATGAAAATAAATATTGAGGCTAATGCTTGAAATGGACGGGTTTTACTTTCCGAATTCAAACGAGCGACGTTCAACATCACAAAATTTTTAATACTTATTTACATTCGTGTGGAAGATAAGAGAAATTCTTTTTTTTTTTTAATTTTATCGAAATGAGCCTACGTCCACCAAATAAGCAGTAAAATAACATTCGTACAGTAGAATAATTTTGACGTGAAATTAGCAGGATGTGCAAAAATTTGCGATCGACAGAATCGTCCGAAGGAGCATAATTTTATGACCATCCGTTTGACATTTAGGCCAACTAAGTGTGCATACCTACTCGATGTTGTTTTTTGTGCCAATGCCGTCAAGGTGGAATGTATCAAATTGCTATCTGCGGAAGTTATAATTTGTCTTCGAGTAGATAAAAACAAGAATGTACCTACTTTTTATTCGTTCACTTTTTCATCTCACCATTCCTTGGAGCAGTGACAAACATTTTACGTAATCGAATGTAGAAACTGGCGAAAGAGATAGACTATACGAATTTCGCCAGTGGGTTGCGCGAAAAATGATCCGTCAAATGACGAATTCGCAGAAGCATGCATATATTAGTGGTTTTTAAAAGCTGCTGCTCATCTCACTGATTGATCAGCTGATAAGTCGAACTGCATTTTTAATTTTTTTTTCTCTCTCATTTTGACCGAGTGTCAGCTGCATCGCAATTTTTTATATATTTCAGTACGTAGGTGCCTGCAGCACATTTGAACACTATTTGCATAACATTCAGTAAAATTTCACCAAAATTCTTGATCCAGGTAGGTACCTACCTACTTATACCTGTAGGCTATGAGATTCCAGTTCCAAAATACTCGACGATGTTTACTCGGATACCTACTTCATATTCCACAAGAGCTGCACCTGCGTGAGCTCCACTGCCAAACGTACTCATCAAACAATTCGTGTGATATGCAGACGCACGTAAGTACAGTAAAATCACTCGATAACGGACACAAGCTGAACCAAGCATTTTGTCCTCGTACTGACAGATGTCCCTTATTGGGAGGAAAAATGTAAAATGAAAAATGAAAAAACTGCTGCAGTGGCAGAGACGCTACTATTTAGGGCACTTATATATTAATGTCTTTAACATCTAGAGGACTCGAAAATATATGTCGTCACACACCTAACTTGCTCACTATGTCCGACAATGACTGATGGCAACCTTTTCAGCCCAGTCACTTGTCTACCTATGTTTCTTCAGTAGACAAATTCCCTTTACGCCCGTCAGGCGCGCAGGAGATCGTGGGAGTGCCCACGATGATATATCGTATGTAATTTTACTGAATGGTACAATAGTGACGTACGGGTATAGTATGTGTGGCATCTCCGCCACTGCAGTACCCATAGGTTGTCCTATTATAGAAGCAGCTCTGTAGCCCATCTGGTACAATGTCAGTTTTACAACCAAACAATTAATGTGGAGGTACTGTGATCGAATCCCAATCATGGTATCCCACAGCTGGTGACACTCTATAATGGTTGAGAGAACTGGTGCTTATGCTATCTCTTGGACACATCCGGTACTGTTTGGCAGCATGCCCACTGCCTTATCCCACCCAACCATTACCAGTGGAATAATGCCAACAACAGCAGCGGACTGCAACATCCAAGTATAGGCTGATTTAGAAGGGTTTGGGAGCTAAGCCCCCAAAACAGGCATTTAGACCCCCAGATATTTTTCCAAAAACAAATGTAGGATATCCATTGAAATTCAGAGAGGTTTTTCACTGATAGATAGTAGAGAAAGGAGGTGTCGGGGAACAGAGAAAACTTTACCAAGCCTTAAGCCCTCCAAACATTACATCCAAAATTCGCCTATGCATCCAACAAGAGTTAGGCATCCCTTCTATGCCCGCACCACGTGCCTGTCACCTTAATTAATTTTCTCACTATCGTACCGTCCATATTGGAATATCTCAATATTGGGGAGAGTGTCGTGGTGTTCGCGCCACGTCAGTGGCCACAGTTTGTCCTATTATAGAAGCGGCTCCGTAGCCCATCGGGTACAGTTTCGGTTTTATAATCGGACGAAGGTGGAGGTTCCACAATCGAATACCGGTCTCGGCATCTCATCGTAGGTACTTACTACTTACAAAACAAATTAAGTCATTAAAAGTTGCTTTCGAGATTTAACAATAGTTTTTTGTTCATTGTTCTGAACTTTTGATACCAAGTCAGCACTGAATTATGTGCCTATTAACGTTAAAGCTTCAATTTTCTTAGTTCCTTTCGCTGTAGCCTATACTTACCTACGGTTGAAACAATTTGAGGAAACCAGTTTGAAAAAGCCATCATTGTAGGCTACGTGGTTAGGGAAATGAGATAATGGGAAAAGTGGATAAAAAATCAGTCGATTCGTTTGAAAATATGCGAGCGAATAATCGCCTATCGTTTTCGGCTACGACTCTTCCAAGTCGCAAGCAACAAGAATATGCACGCGCGATTGTTGCGATCGAGTCGAGCTGTTGGTTCATTCGCTGTCGAATATTCGATTATAAGATTATAGCTGTTGCTTTTGGTTCGAGTCATTCATCATTGCCAACGCTAGTAAACTTTGTAATTTACCGATAAGATAATCGCACGGGCTAGGCATCTGCTTGCCAGTCGCATTTTCAAACCAGTCAGCTATTAATTATTATCGTAACCGTAAAAAAAAAAAAAACCCAACGAAGAAAAAAATAGGCGAGTAACTCCCAACACTTGTCACTATCAGCTCCTCTCAAATAATTTCACCTTACCTACTTCTTTTCTTTTTCAAAGCGAAAGCTCATACCGCCCTATATTGGTATGGTCTTTCTATGTCTCAGTTATTTGGGAGTTTGGCGACGAAAAAACGGCTGGAGAAGATATTAATTTTCGTTCTTCATGGACACGATTAATTGTAATTATTGTATTCGCATTATAAAAAAATAGAAAGCGAATTTGGCCATAGACATTGACCTATGGACTTAGGCTAGCGAGTGGTCTGAGCTTTTATGACTGACGGAAGTAGGGATGAATAGGGGCCTAGAAACGATTTTCATTTGGAGGCTAACGTCACAAACATTATCGGAATAGTGGGGTAGAGCAAGATGGAGTCCTCCGAAAAATATTTCACTTTTTTCCTTACACCCTTCAGCATGGTCGATATATTTTCTTTCACTTTTTGGGTAAGCGCCAATATCAATATGAAAGAAAATTGAAAACCGTAGAGGATGTCTCGGACACTGTTTTGTCACTTTGCTCTCATTACCTATTAGCCAGTTTCAAAAAGGAATAAAAAAAATGTAAGATGTAATATAATAAATATACACACTTACGATAACTTAATCTTTTCGTAAGTATGTCTTCTCGTTCATTTCTCTGCTGCTTGACTGTAGCTTCCTGCATATTTTTTGAATACGAAGAAATCGCGAGGGAAGGCGATATCTGGTATGAAAAAAACTTCATGAGGTAAGCAACATTCAGCGGATGAAAATTCAAATATGATTTTGCATATAATGACAAATTTTTTGGAAATATTAGAAACAAATTTCACTCCATAGCTCAGTCAATTTTCGTATTTTTTTCATTTTTATATGAGGCATATCCTAAGAATAAAACTTTTTTCTAAAAACCTATGATTGAATGGCAGTAAAAAATTAAACCTAACCCAACAAAAAAAAAAATTAATAGTTATTTTGTGATACGCGTGGGAAAAGTAGGTGATTTTGATACCGATTTGGTAAGTAGGTACTTGCAGCACAAGCTAAAGACGCACGATACCAACATCCTACGTGTGTTACACACTTTGTTTTGCACTGTCTACCAAAAATAATTTTAACGAGGGAGGAAAAGTCAACAGAGTAAGCAATTTGTGACAAGTATATAAGAAGTAGGACGTGTAAAGTAAGTGAAATCAAAAATACGCGTGCCCAAATGGCGGTACAAAAATTGTGACACCTCAAAAGGTGGTCATCACATCGTTAAAATTAAAAATGTTAAAATTACTGAATTATAGATCCAGAATTGATTTAAACCAGACAGCCCAAGATCATAGATCTTCAAAACTATTATACCCTAAATCTAGAATGGGAAAGACATGAAAACTTAGTTCCCCACGTACCTTTAATGTACACAAGGTGACGTCATATTGACTCTATACAATTCCCCCTATTACTTGTTTAAAACCCCTCAATTTGGGAAACAATCTCCAAACAATTTGAATTATAATAACACATGATCTATACTGCTGTTACTTGACTTAGGTCTTATTAATTGTAGAGGTTCCGTTTTGATGTACCATGAAGCTTTACCACGTGACCGTGGAGAATCTCGGATCGTTTACTTTGTTTCTTTATTCAGCTTATTTCATCTTTAACGATCGATGAATGTTTGTAATATGAAAATGAACCATTAAAGAAACAACATTTCCAAACTTGGATGAACTTTTTATTATGACAGCTCTTTTTTCTTTATTAAAGAACGTGAATGAAAGTACGTCTTTTTTATCTTAAGTCGGCTAAAAACGGACAGACTTCCCTACTTATCTCTCATATAGCAGTAACTTGAATTTCCTAACTTTTAGATCTATCTTTGGAAATTCAGTTATCGATGTTTAATTTTGTTGAGATCGGATACCTAACCAAATAAACGGTATTTCTTTTAACTTGATAATTACACATTTTGGTTGATTGTAGGGAAAACATAATATGAAGTAGGGAATAGACTATCTTGCCGATTGGATCTCAACTGTAACTCTAATGAATTAAATATTATTTATTTTATTTCCAAAGTTCTCCTCAAAAGTGAACCAATTCGCAAACGCTAATTTTTACTTTTTACACTAAAATAAAATTTGTCACTTTACGCAAATAGGTACAAAAATATCTATTTTTCAGGTGGGTGCTGCAAAAAAAAAAAAAAATTCACTCATCTTTGACCAAATCATTTCAAAATAAAATTTTTGGATTTGTACAGCTTATTCTGGGTTGATTAAAGATTAACATGCGTAAAAATTACCATAGTTGATGGCATAATTCGTCCAAAATGTCGAAAAATAACAGAAAAATATATATAATAAAAAAGAAAAAAGCTCAAACTGGTAGAAAACTGTGAAAAAATTGAACTTTGTATACTAATAAACAGAACTTATACTACCGACAAATTATAGAATCATAAAAGAAAATTATCCAGAGTTCACTAAAATAATATCGAAAGTGCTTCAGAAAAGAAAAATGTTTCGAAATATCACAACCTTTAATATTTTTCAATAATTTTTTCCTCAATCAGGGAAAAGGATGAATGTATTTCACGGAAGAGGGAATTGACACGTTTTATAAATAGCAGATTTCACTAGCGTGGAGCAGAATGTATCCATGAATTCCTGTTTCTACCCCCTCGATGATGTGAAAAATAGGTTTTTGTCTTGCATTTACTGCAAAACCTTGTCCAACAAAAACATCTATAACCATGAAAGACTATCCTAGACTAAAGCCAATACTCGACTGTGCAGGACCAAGACTAAGTAACATAAAACTTGCGAAAAGTTTGAGTAGACTGTAAAATATTGGTAGACTAATTGCATAAATAATATGCTATATTTCGCCTAAGTTATTTGTCGTTCAATCATTTTTCTTTCTACTTACACTTTACCATTTATTGGTATTTGTGACAAATTAAAATTCTCTTATAGGCTATTTCGGAAAGACATAAATAGTGACTTTAACACAGGCATCATTTTTAGTAAAAGTCTTGTAATCAATACCAGTCCTAACACCAACGCTGGACCATGCAATATGCGTGAGCAAGACAAAAACTATTATTATCGGGTCGTATTTTAGGCTTTTGAATTTTAAATTTTTTATTTGATTCATACAAACATCAATAGCACACTAACAAAAAATTGTAGACACTGGACAGACTATCTGTGGTGACTTTAATGTTGAACATTAAGCTAGGTATTAGATATAGCACCAAGTTAGACTATCGTGATTCCTTTTCCACACACTTCAAAAAACGCGCATTAAGCTTCCAGTAAGTACCAATTCGTTTTCAACTTTTTTATTCAATCTAAAAATGAAAAATACGTCGTCTTCTATTTTCACGCATTATATTTTGTTTTATAATGTCGATAATTAATACGTTTATAAGTTTCTAGTACAAACAATGACGCTAAGCACTTCTCGAGTAGAGAATATTTGCGGGTTTTATTCGTTTTTCCGCTGCAGGCTGATATGGTAATCCGACCTAAGCGCCGAGGCATATTTATTCTAGAAAATTCCAATTAAAAAAAAAAAAAAAATTGAACTCTAACGCGTTTCGTTCGTTTTTATTAGCAAATCAAACGAAAATAAAAAATATGAATTTTTTTTTTTTAAACTAAATTCGGAAATAATGGTAATATGCGAGGCCCACTAATTTAACGCACCAACCCATAATATAATTAGAATTAGAATTTCAATGAATTTTCTATTCCTGGTGCTAAAATCATGCTGTTCGAAATGAAAATGTATTTGACTGCTCCTTTCAGACGTTATATTTGCTTTTCATTAGACTGGACTCGCCCGGCTGATGAAAATTTATTAGCAGGTTTTCAATTTTCTTTCTCCCTTTCTCTCTCATTCTGGTAGCATACTGTACTTAAGTAAC
Source organism: Ericerus pela (assembly GCA_011428145.1). Lineage (NCBI taxonomy): Eukaryota > Metazoa > Arthropoda > Insecta > Hemiptera > Coccidae > Ericerus > Ericerus pela. The sequence goes on from WOFM01000394.1 coordinate 210,397, forward strand.
CAACTCGATAAAAGATCAGCTGAGACGAACAAAACGACCATCCGGGTTTACTTGGTTTACTTTCTGCGGAACAAATATTTTATCGTTCAAAATTTTAGAACATGTTCGTGTGTTTGTTTTTTTGTTTCTTCTTTCACTACCGAGTGTTTTTGATTTTTATTACAAAAAATTATCGTACCTAATAGGTAGCTAGTTATTTTTGCAACATACTCACAAAAGAACGAGTTTTACATCCATGTATAGCGAATGTAAACGAAAGAATTTTTGGCTTGTGAAGTAGAGGATAATTTTACAATCTCGCTTGGAAACAAATTGACCAATCAAAACCAAAATTAGTGGGTCTGGTACTTATATAAGAGGTACTGTTTGTACCAAATTTTGAGACTATTGAAAGAGAATTTCAACTTTTATTGAGATAACATGAAAAATTAACAACTTCAATAGCCCCAGGGAATGAATCATACAACCAATAGAAACCAAATTTGGGATCATTTTATTTATACTTTAAATCAATACTTGTACCAAATTTTGTAACTGTTGCTTAAAAATTACTCCTCTTAGAGACATTAATCTGCCAAAAATGCAACAAAATCGCTTCTTTCAAACCGTAACGCCTATCCGCACTAAAATTAGTAGGTAGGTACTCTAAAACACACACGTCGTTTGATAAAAAAAGGCATATAAAATGACCTATTGGACGGACTATGGGCCCGATCCGGACCAAAAACAATAGAATTCTTCCTTAAACGGATCCAAATATGCGTTTCAAATTTCGAAACCATTCGATCAAAATTACGCCTGAAAATGAACTCAACGCAAAAAAGAGGGTATATAAAAAAAAAATTTTCAAAAATAGTACTTAAATGCTAAGAAAATCATGAAACGAAAAACGTACCCACTCCCACCTTTGCGTCCGAATATTAACCATTTTCATAATAGATTTTCTTCAACAACCTACTTAAAAAAACCTCATAAGCAAACTGCCCGCAAAAAAACAGGTTTTGAAAACGCACTTACTCTGGCAACCAAAGTACAGTGAATTGATTTTTCCTCATCAAAAAAAAAAACAAAGACGGACATACTGGACGTACCGTATGGTCGGTCGAAATTCTGAAAGTCCAGTCCCTGTCTTTAGTACTTTTTACAAACTATCGAGCCATTAAACCTTCAAAATCTAAACGAAAATTGACGTATCGCAAGTACCGTCCAGCCGATCCGTATCAAAATCGGTGTCTGATATTGTTTCAGTACTAATTTTTGTACCCGATTTTGTAATCATGGGGCAAAAATTGCATCCTGTACCGTGTTCACAAAAATTATATACGAATTTCAGTTAATAATGACCAAAGTCCTACTTTGTCGTAAATTGAAAAACGTACTAAGTCTCACCCACAGGTCTATTCGTGAGAACGATTATAATTAGCAGATTTTCTCATCAGTTCTATTAATTTTTACAACAGTAAGTCAGGACTACGGGGGTTACTTCCCCTTCGCACCGCCCCTTTACCTACAGTGTATAATCTTACAAATTATTGTTACACGTTCCAACATTCTTAAAGAAGTAACGTTGATCAAAAGTTATAAGAGAATTTCATGAACCTATAGTTCCAGAAAAAGTTTTGACTGGTACCCACATCTAAGTGGTCAAACTTTCAACAATTTTGACCGAATGATCGGAACATCATCCGAATGGTAAATAGCATATTGTGTGACAAGTGCGTAATGTGGGCTATTATTTTAACTCGTGTCAAGTTTGCAGCACTCGCCGAAATTATTTCAAAATGCAGTTTTGAAATAACTTCTTATAAGGACTTGGTTCCTGCGTCATGGCAATTGAGGAATAATACAAATGCGCGTGAAATGAAATACGAAAGTTGGCAAAAGAACAAATTACCGTCCGCAAATTAAGGCACAATAAAAACTAATTATTTTAACCGTTAAATTTACGTAAAACTCTGAAGAAAGAACAGAAACGTGCCAAAATATTTATAGTTTGATTTATACGGGTAAAGAAAGTCAATAAATTAATGGTTTCATGGGCGTGGATAGAATTGCTTAGGATAGAGGGACAAACTTTCAGTTCCGGAAAAATCAAACGAACTGAAAAGAAATTTTTTCGCGTAGCCTACACCTTTTTGAAGAAACAAAAAGGCGAAAATAATTTCTTCCTCCCAGTTTGGGTGCGAAATGCCCCCTAACCCCTACTTACGACCACAATTGTTTATTTTTGGCTTAAGCAAGTGCATGAAGAAGACTTTCGAGGATGTTTCTGTATGTCGTATACAGGCGTTGACTTGTTCCTCTATTTCTTTGTTTTAGGGGGCGGATTCTTCAATTCTTTTTTCAATGCCCTTCCTCAATAATAATATCGTATAATTATACATATAATAACGTACGAACACCGGAAGTATTTTTATTTATTTTTTGTATGAAATAATTACTTGCCTATTTGACGTACATTTCGGGCCATGTAAATACCTATTTTGTTCTATTAATTTTTTCAACTTGTCCAAAATAAGTTCAATTACTTATTACATCATTTGGTTTGAATGTTTGAGTAATATTATTTCCTTAGACCTACCCCTAAGTAGATACCAACGCGGTCGATGAGAGCACTGATGTATGAGCACAGTGGTGGGTCCATGACGTGCATGGGGCTGTGGCCTTCTTTTCTCAGAAACACTTCGTAGTCAACGTACGTGTATTTTTGGGGCAAAATTCTTCGGGAAATCTCGAAACACTAATTTTAGTGAATTTTTACACTGCTCTAAAAATTCTGTGTCGGTAAAGAAGTGACACACTCTGAACAATCTTTTCGCACATTTCTTTCCATCCTTACTTCTTTTCTTTTTTTTTAAATTACCAACATTTGGAAAAATTCAAAATTGACCAGCAAAAAAAAGTCAACTATTATCTACTCTGAAACAGAGCCGAGGTGAAGCATACCAAACCTTCTTGAAGAACCCCTACCTTCTTCCCGAATCCAGTATCTCAAAAACTTTTGTCCCCCCAAAATGAAAACCGTTCGCACGCCCCCGGTACTACAGAGCGAGTACAATTACATTTTAGACTTTATATTAGTTTTCATATTAGCCCCTCACCCATCGTTTTAGGTTCAACGAACCGCCAATAATTTTACCAACTCGGCGCCGGTAATCTTATTTCTTCACCTGTGATCTGTCTCATCTTCTCTAAGATCTGATAGAATTTGAAAATTTTTCGTTTTTATTTGCACAGTTCACAATAACCCAAAACGGATCTGTCACTGACCTCCGCAAATGTAAATAAAATATTTAACGAGTGTATTTAGGCACCGTACCTGCGTATTTTTCTCACCATTAGGGTACCTAATATTGCGGTATATTAATCTCTCAGCATCGTCAATACTGGCAAGTGGCAACCGTAAAAATTAAATGGGCTATTAAAAAAATTAATTTCTACGTTTCGTAACACAAAAAATAATTCATATCTACCAGATGTAAATTACTTCTAGTCTTCTACCAAATCTGAATAATTATTACCCAATTTTTATTATATAAAACCTGTTCCCTCAGATTTTTTCAAAATTTCTCCCAAATAATTGGTATTTACTCGTAAGTTACACAAAAACTACACGGTATTTGGGATATGCATAACATATCGATACATAATAATAATATACAGTATAGGTGTACATATTATAGGTGGGGGTACCTACCTATACATTAATAAAAAACTAGGTCAAAATGAAAAAATGGTACCAAAATCGTTTTCTAGGGAACCGGGCGAAACGATGTGGTTAGAGGGGTAATCGGTCATTTTTTACAACATACCTAAAAAAATTGTAATTTTTGCTAAAAAAATTTCGATTGGTCTGTGGAAGAACAAAAAAAAAAAATCACAACCTCTCTTTCAATTTTTACAACAGTTTGGCCCCAGGGGGTATCACACCCCACCCAATTTCCCTTCCGGCGTCCCCTACGTTTTCTTTTCTCATTAAACAGGTAAATTTCATCATCCCCACCCCAAACTTTTCAAGAGATCAATTTTAATACCCTATTTGCCAGCAAAGTGGCTAAAAATAGCCGGCTGGTAGTAATTTCTTCTTTCTCATTGTGCGAGTGAAAGTGACCATTACTGATTTTTCCCAGTATCAAGTTTTTTGCCAAATTTTCCAATTTGCCGGCGTTGGTGGTAGACAACCACCTAACCCCGTTCGAAACGCCCCTCGCACTAATACTACTAGCACTGATACTACGGTTCATTTTCTCATACATTTTTGACCCACATAAGTTACAAATTTTCTCTCAAGTCGTTGTTGTGCCATACCAGTACCTAGCATCTGAGATTTGTAAATATTCGTACAATGAACGTTTCACTTCAACCTATTAAATAGTGATGTTTACGTTGTGCGAGTCAATAACTGTCGTGGCTACGCCCACGAGTCCTGTGCGCACTAGCGATGCGCAGAGGACTCGACATGACTGGAGATACTGGGCTGAAGCCACGCTAATAGTTGTCTTACAACCAGGCGCGAGCTAAGGTGTGTGACAACAAGCATATTTTATTCGTCCTTGTGACGTAAAACGAACATATAAGTAAACTCCTCCACTACATGGTAGCAGGAGCAGTGTTTTTCACTGGACCTCGAATTTAATAATTTGTTTTCATCGAAATTTGGTTTCGCAATTCGAAATTTAATTTCGCAACTCGAAATTTAATTTCGAAAAATCGAAATGTCATTTCGAACATCAAAATCTAATTTTGGAAATCGAAAATTAATTTCGAAACCACACACAAAAATATTAGTTTTTGTGGCCCAACTAACAGTTTGACTTGAACTGAAATAATACGCTTCCACTAATAAATAACTCTTAATTAACAGTCTCAATAAGAATTAGCCTGACACTTAATTCAGACTTAAACAATTCGACTTATTTGAGACTGGACTTCAACTCAATAATAATTCCCTATACCCCGTATAGTTATACATTTCCTAATTGTCAATTAGTATAAAAATGTCTTTTCGTAATTACTGCTGTTAGATAGCCGACGAAAAAATAATTGATAATTATTTTTCGGCTGCCCCAGTGTTAAATATTACATATATTATTGGTGTAAATAAAATACATCGAATATACAAATTCGTCTTCATAACATTTAGGCTGTATAAAATACAGAAATCAATCGCTAAATGATAGCGCCTTTGTGTCTTTGTCCTTCAAAATTGAACAAAGCGAGAGAGACAGAAAAAAAATCTAGAAATATTTCTATCTCTCTCGCACTCACACGTTTGAAAAAACGGTCCTTAATAAAGACACAAACGGCATATAATTTGATCGAAATTCTTCAAAAATACGACGATCATGAGGAATACAAAAGACTTGGTTCATCCAATCGGCTTTCACCAGCCGCTGGACGATTGAACATCGTATGAGTTTTTTGGGTAAACACACACACATACGCAAAAAAGGATCGTAATCCTTTACACAATAACACACACAAACATAATTTGTGCATTGCGCTGCAACAGCAGCGACAACAACGTGTTCAACACGACGTACCCCTGATGTACGAAAAGATACACGATCATTTTCACGAATCGAGTTCATTGTGCGCATAACCAGTAATTGCATTTAGCAATATAATTAATCAATTTTTACAGTGAAATCTTTATTATTTTCGTAATTATTTACGCAATTTATTTAACATTCCCCCCCCTGGAGTGTAGTGACGAAGTTTCCGCAAGGTGCAGCCATTCAATAACAGAAAAACCGTAAGTACACTTACGAAATTGTAATCTTTAGCAAATTTTCTAAAGCGTCGCCATATTGGGAATATGCATTTGTAACACATTGTTACGAGACTAAATCTTAGTTATTCGGACTTCAAATAATTTATTTCTATTGTATATTATTATAATTTATTATAACTTCAATAGCCAGTCTGCCATTTTTTAATAGCCTAAGATCGCATATCGATCTTAGTGCAAAATTTAGTCATTTGTGCGACAAATCAAAATCGGTTTGTCGCCCCAGGGTCACGCCAAAATTTTTTTTTAGGCAAGACCCTGGAAACCAAACTGACTTTGAAAAACATTATTCGTTTCTCAAAAATCGAAAATGGGGTTTTTGCCCATGGGTCATGTCCGATTTTTCGTTTTTTTCTAAACACTTAGGAAAAATTATCACTCGAAAATTAATCATACTTTCGCAAAAATCAAAAATGACCTTTTCGCCCACAGGTCATGCCCGATTTTTTCATGTCTTGATAAGACTTGAAAATATTTTCTTTTACCATCACTGTAAAAAATGAAAAGACCTTTTCGCCTACGGGTCATGCCCAAATATTCATTTATCCGAAAGACTTTGAAAAATTTGAAAAAACGATTTTCAAAAATCGGTAAAGTCGCATAAAAAGCAATTTACGATCTCTATTTCCCATATCGAAAAACTAAAATGCATAATACATGGTAAAAATTTGTAACACCGGTTACATCCTTCCTCTATGAAAAAATACGGCGCCCATTTATAAAAACACCACTGTAGTACCACTACAAATACCATGTCATTGACCTTTGTTCGAATGTAGGTCAATAGTACGAATGCAAAAATCATTTTTCATTCGATCAATAGGCACAATACCTATAATGAAAAAGAAAAATAACTTTTTTTTTTTCTTTCGATGTTCATTTTATCCTGTTCTTAGAACATGAATCCAAAAGATAATACAAATACGTCGCGTAGCGACGACATTGACGTCTTCCTCGACCCTGAAGCATTGTTAATGGAGGAGGAGGAGTCAACGGAAGCATCAATGGCCTGCCAGCAGGACGCAACCCCAGCCCCACAACCACACTGGGCCATGGAGGTTGATGAAGAAGAGGAGCTGTGCAGGGCAGCAGTCATACTTACGAACCCGCAACCATTGCCAGGATGTACTGTCTAACCCGTACAAATGAATGTGCAGCCACATAGCCGCGCATCCACGTACGCAATAAGTGACACGACGGACAGCGAGGATGAGCGCCAGCAATTCCTCGCGATACTAGAAGATGCGGAGGACTACAGGCAAACCCTCGAGAACAAGCTGGAGGGTAGGAATGTACGTGCATACAAAATAAACGTGCTGGCAAATGAAGACCCGGCAATCGAGGCCACACTCAAGGGTCTAGAGTATGTGCCGAGAGGTCTTGCAAGAAAAGACTTGCGCAAGGCCCGCCAAGTAAAATGCAAATTGTTGGTGCTACAATCGACAATCAAAACAAAGAATCAGCAACACTGAATGGAGAACCCAATACCCGTACCGGAGGTATGCAAAAACGCTGACAAATAGCGTTGTCGGGGGGAACAGGCACGCTGGGATGCCAGGGCCCTGGAACTAGCCAGAGAGCTCGGGGACGCTCTGTGCAAGGAGGCCAATGCCCGCAAGGCGTTGACCACCTTGCAGAAAAAAGTCCGGAACCTCTCTGCCCTAGTCCATGAGGATTTTGGTGTCCAGGCGGTGGAATTCATCCACCAGTACCTACCCAATGCAAAATGCGCAACCAAACGCGAACGTTTGCCACAACCTGCAACACTACAGGTTCCGGAGCAACGTACACCAGCGAGGGGTGAACATGGACAACCCGGAATGGTAACAAGTAATGAAAATTTAATTTCAACTGAAAATGTAACATTTCCTGAAATGAATGAGGGAGAACCAAGCCCAAAAAGGCTATGTTCCCACCAATCCTCCTTATCCCAAATTCATTCGCAAACATCGGACACATCGTGTCGTGAACTGTCGCAAAACCCGATAGAAAATGATACACCCCTAGAAGTAGCGATAGACTCAAACACCATCGAAAAACCACCATCTGAAAATTATATTTCAAAATGCTGGGAACATGATCCAAAAGATCAAGTTGATGCTGGGTTTGCAAATCTCAAACCTCCTAAATTTTATTTAGAAAAGTGGGATGGTGATATTCTAAGCTATCCTGGGTTTATTAACAGATTTAATAACTACGTTAATAAACGAAATGATATCGCTATCCCACAAAAAATCAACCTACTGCAAGGGGTCCTACCAAAATTCTTGGTAGATAAAATTAACCATTTCTCCCCAGACAACGTTGGCTACATCCAACGTCTAAAATTCTTAGATAGTAGATATGGGGACAAATACAAGATTCAAGCAGAAATGTGGCTAAAAATAACTGCTTACTCAACAACTACTAACGACACAAAATCAATCCTAGATACGTTAGACACCCTCACCATTATGGTAGATAGATATTGTTTACTTGCAAAAGTAATCGATGATGAGCAATTATTCAACATAGTAATTAAAAAATTCCCCCCTCGATCTTACCAAAACACTCTAAAAAGTAGCAAACGCAATGTTAAACATTTGTTAGAATCAGTTAGATTGTTTATTAAAATTAGGGAGTTATCGGAGCCTATTTGTACTTCCGTACCAACAAAGGTTGATAAACCTAATCCACCCCTACAAAATAGAAATCCTCTCAACCTAAAGACAGGAGAAATTTCGCGATTATTTCTACAGAAAAGAAATCGAACGAAAGAGGACAGAATAAATCCAATCATCGTAAACAACCAGCCCAACGTTCAAATTGCATAAACAATAGGGATACTAACAAAAATTTATCTACTACAGATGAAGCTGGGATTGTATGGGTCCAACTACCATCCGGACAATGCATCCAAGCATCGACAATCCACATGCCGATAAAACCAAATACACCTTGTATTTTCTGCAAAGGTGAGCACCATGCCCACCTATGCAGATAAAAGAGTACGTTGGAATCTCGTCATGCGCACAACAAACGATATCGATTGTGTGCACGCTGTACGCAATCACACACCAGTACGCAGTACTGTAAAGCGCTGCTGCCCGCAAACTGCCGCTGGTTCCAATGCGGTAGTACCAAGCACCATTCCAACCTGTGTCCTGTGATCGAATATCCGATCACGGAAGGCAAGGTCACAGCATGGGTAGAAGTGCTGAAGGACTGCAAGCAGTACCTACCGCCAGGTAACCTGTTTGATAAACAGCAACAAAAATTACCTGTTCTCGACCCTAAACAAACTGTAACATTACAGACAACTGCAGCTTCAGAAGAAGACACCAACAGTCTCATTGCGCAGCAACGCTGAGAGGATGAGAACCTGATTTCCGCATCCGGAGTTCCAGTGTTAAGTGAGTGTTTATCATTTTTTACTACTAAAGATATCGACGCTCATTTCTTAACGTTTTCATCGTACATTCTCGCTCCAAACGCTAAAGAACCAGTAAAAATTAATGGCTTTTTCGATTGTGGAAGCAAACATAGCTATATGTTTTACACATATGCCAATGAACACCTCAGAGAAAATTTTTCTGAGTTTGCTGAAACAATCAAATTTCGGGGCCTAGCTGGACAAATGTCAAAACAATTTCGCACCCAAATTGTAAAATTTGAACTATTCAAACGCGATGGAACTAAGGTTCAAATGGAAGCAATATGGTACCACACATCGTGAATAACCTTTCCAAATTTGATTTTGATGAATTTAAAAACCATTACCCACGATATTCAAATATCGATTTTTCAGGTTTGGACCGAGAACCTACGATACATTTATTAGTTGGTAATAATTATATGTGGTCATTTATAAAGCACATTAAACATTTATCACCAATCTTAACCCTAATCAAAACTGATTTTGGAAACATGTTAGGAGGATTCCTAGGAAAACCAACCGAATGTGACGCATTCGAACCATCATTCTTTACATCCCCAGAAAGTATAGAAAACTTCTGGAAATTAGATACGTTAGGTATCGAAACCAAAAACCTAGTTGAGGACGATGCTGAAACTGAAGCATTGCACTTATTTTATAAAAACATAAAATTAGTGAACAATAAATACCAAATAAAATGGCTATACAAATATAGCCCACCACCCTTAGTCAATAATAGACAGTTAGCATTCAAACAATTAGAAAGACAATTACCTAAATTGCAGAAAAATACAGAATTTTTTGTAAGATACGATCAGTATTTTATCTCACTAATTGACTTAGAAATGATCGAACCTATCGAAAACGATAGACCCGCAGAAGTGGTACATTACTTATCACACAAGGGTATCTACGATCCAACAAAAAGCACTCCGCTCAGAGTAGTTTTTGATGGATTGGCCAAAACCAAAAAGTCTAACTTGTCCCTAAATGACTGCATGCATAAAGGAAAAGTACTGTTAGCCGATCTAATAGCAATGCTTGTAAGTTTTCGTAAGAACCCTTATGCAATAATCGCTGATATTAAAAAAGCGTTTCATCAAATTGGATTGCACCCAGATGACAGAGATGTCACACGTTTCCTGTGGATTAAAAATCCTAACAATCCTATGACCAATAACAATCTAGTAACATTTTGATTCTGTCGTGTTCATTTTGGAATCATAACGGCACCATTCTTACTCGCAGCATTGCTATTACATCACTTCTAATTGGTCGACATGGAGTTCCATGACAAGTTCTTAAAACGATTTTACATTGATAATTTAATCGTTTCCGTACCAACATACGAAGAAGCAAAAGAATTATACATAAAATCGAATAAATTATTCAACGATATCTCCATGGAACTCGCCCAATGGGGCACCAATTGTAAACAGTTAAGAAAAGATTTCAACCCACAACACGCATTAAGCAACCCAATCATCAAAGTGCTTGGCCTGTATTGGGATATGGACCATGATGTACTTTACATGCCCAAACCAAAACCATTTACGTCTCCATGGACAAAACACACATTCCTTAGGGTACTATCATCATTCTATGACCCTTTAGGTTGGTTTGCACCAGCATTCGTTCCATCAAGAACGTTCATGAAAGTACTCTGGTCCAAGGGATTGAAATGGGATGAAAAAATCCCAGACAATCTCGAACCAACAGCTACAGAGATAATTACTGATCTCAGCAACAGCCTCAACTATTGTATACCTAGACAATTCTACCTAGGAACTTATGACCCTAATACCTGTCAACTACACGTATTCGTAGACGCATCACAAATAGCTTACTCCATGGCAATATACATCAGATTTAGCAACACCAAATCAAATTGTCATGCAGTAAGATTTGTAACAGGAAAATCACGTGTAACACCTATGCGACCGATCATAATTCCTAAACTCGAATTGATAGCAGCACTCATAGGTGCACGTGGACTATGTTCCCTACGTAAACCACTCGGTTTGCAGAACGCACCAACATTCTTATGGTCTGATAGCAAATGTGTTCTCACATGGCTATTAGAAAGAAAAGTTCACCTACAATTCGTAAAAAATAGAGTCGACGAAATAAAAATTATAAAACTCATCGAATATCGATATGTCCCATCAGCGGACAACCCAGCTGATATTGGCTCACGTGGTTCCTCTATCCACAAACTCTCAGAATCACTCTGGTGGTCTGCCCCAACCTGGCTATCCCAAGATGAAAAATCTTAGCCAGAAACCGATTTGAATATAATCGAAAGCCTACCAGACGAACCAACTAAAATAGATACGCCTGTATTTCATACAATGAAAGAAGTATTATCCTCAACTTCTAAAAAGTCCGTATCAATAACAATGGACGATGAATCAATTTTTGACAAACGTCATCCTGCAAAATATTTAAGGCAGATGAAATCAGCAAAAAGATTCATCCCACACTTCTTCATTGGTCCAAACACAGATCAATGTGAATCACACTACCAGAACCTGAGGTTCTGTCTCAAAAGTGGATAGCTGATCCACCGAACCAAAGTCAGCCACTTGATTTGACAATCACCAAATCAAGCTATATTCCAAAAGATGAAATACCTTTCAAAAGTTTCATACATCCACCGTTGAACACTACGTTCAACATAGATATCACAAAATTCAATACTCTATCTAAACCTGTACGTGCATTTTTACAATGTATAGAAGCTGTACGACGATTTAGTAAACAACGAATAAGGAGGAAAAGATTAATTTCACCTTATGCGTCGTTAGATTTCACCTTTCATTTTGCTCTACTCTGCTTCATCAGATCTGACCAAAAGAAATACTTCGGAAAATTACTCGAAATATTAGAAAAACAAAATCACCCTCCGTACGTCTTGTACGAAAAATTCCACATCCTGATTGATCCATTTGGGATATTACGTACAGTAAATTATCTACCCGATATCGAGTACGCAAGAGACATGCTATCACCAATCCTGATGCATCCTAAGTCTCACTTAACAAAATTAATTCTGATGCATACACATCTGAAAAACGTACACTCCGGTACAAAATTTACCATAGCTGACTTTAGAAGACACTATTTTGTGCCAAAGTCACTAAAAGTGTTACCTCAAATTCTAAAGAAATCGTGCACACTATGTAAAAAAGCTGAAACAAGACTGTTCAAACAACCAACTTTCTCAGCACTACCAGACTTTCGCCTGGTACCTTTTGTGAATCCATTTACCTACACAGGTGTGGACATATTTGGCACATTCATGGTATTTGACAAATACCTGCCAAAATTGAAAGCACAGTTGGCAACACCAACTACACCACCCATTAAAAATTGGGTGTTGATCTTTATGTGCCTGTCTACCAGAGCAGTACACCTACTCTCAGTGTCAAACTTGACAACTAAGGACATCTGGACAGCATTCTTAACATTTTTCGCTGACAAAAGCACGCCCAAAGTTATCCTATCTGATAACGCAGCGCAATTCCACTTAATTGCAACGTACTTACCAGAGTACTGGAAAACGTTCATTGAAGAATGAAAAATCAAACCTAGCTTAGATGAAAGAGGCATTAAACGGCACTTCATCCCAGCTAAAGCACCATGGTATGGTGGAGTTTATGAACGACTAATTGGCATTATAAAACAAGTGTTTTATAAAGTCCACAGTCATCATTCAATCTACAAACATACCTTTCAAGCGGGCTTGAAAGATATACAAACAATGATCAACAGAAGACCACTATGCCCATCTCTAGATGAGCTAGACCAGTTGACATTAACACCCGCACATTTCATGCGGGCCAACTTAGGCCACCTAAGTAATCTGATTAATGAATCGAATAAAGATCCAACTCCTACAGCAAAACAGCTTATGGACATTTGGAAACTCAACCAAGATTACCTAACAAACCTTTGGTTAACTTGGAAGAGACAATATCTCTTATACCTAAGAGATAGACCACCAACTGCGCTCTCAAATCCAGGGCGCACGGTACCATTTGTACCGAAAGTAAACGATATATTACACGTTTTGGACTACACATCCAAACCAGGCGTTTACAAACTTGCAAAAATCATCGATTTAGAGAAATCTCGTGACGGCCAAGTCCGTCACACTAAAATAGAATTCTCAACCAAGCAAACATCTACAAAACCTCTGAAGTTCTTGGCTTCGTTGGAGTTAGACGACAGAAATGTAGAAATACTCGATACATAGTATCGTACCTCCAATAGACCCCCTGATTATGACAAAAATAGACTGGTCTGACAAGCCAAATTACTGACTTTAGGGTACGACATAATTGGACATTATACTCCTAAAAACGGTATAACTACGATTTTTTGGCACCCACTATTACTGTCATGTGCTTTATAAAAGGTTACGGGTAATAGGTGGCAGAGTGCACAACTTAACTTAGCATCATTGATGTTTACACGACTCGCTAATTCCCAAATATTCCCTTACAGAATCTGTGATCTACAGCCAATAACTTGTTCCATCCTCTCAACAGCAGCGTTTGGCAGTCGAAACAAACTTTTGTTGAAAGTCTCGTTTTCTTGTCACTTTGTTACGTCGTAACGCCAGAAAAATAAGAAAAATTTTGTTCCTATTTTCTTATAATTCCTGTAAATACCTATTTTTAACATGTACTTATATTATAATAACATTTTATATATAAACATGTACGTCTAATCTTTATTCTAAATTTCAGGGGAATCTTCGGAGGTGGCCACCAATGGCCACCCAGGAATACCGCCCCCAGTGTCATGACTACGCCCATGAGTCCTGTGCGCACTAGCGATGCGCAGAGGACTTGACATGACTGGAGATACTGGGCTGAGGCGACGCTAACAGTTGTCTTACAACCAGGGCTAAGGTGTGTGACAACAAACATATTTTATTCGTCCTTGTGACGTAAAACGAACATATAAGTAAACTCCTCCACTACAATAACACCTAATTATCGCCACACGATATGTCCGTCAAATCATTAGAATGTGTTTTTATGATGATGGGTCAGTTTTTTTCATTTTATCTTTAGAAATTTTCTTTTTATCTGTTCTCAAATTCATCGATGGGTACGCCTATTATAAGCGGCGAAAAGTGAATTCTTTTCCTTGAACTTTATTTACTGGCTAACGTTAAAATTTGATTTGATTTTTCAGATACATGCATACGTCATTCCTACTATGACGTAGGTATTATAATTATTTATTTTTCTGGCGGCATCCAACACATACCAAAGGTGGTATGAAGAACCAACCCTATGTGTATGCGGTTGCTATTTTAGCCTATTCCATTATGAGGGATTCCTGAGTGAGCAGGAAGCCAGTGAGATGTTATGGCGCAGTTAAAAGCAACGCAAATTGAGCATATATCGATTATCCGTGCTTGGTATGAGACAAGAAGCAAAATAGTTAAATATGGCATTGAGAATGATCTGAACGATTATTTTACTATCTGAAATGAATATCATACGATCGAGAATATCACGTAGGACTTGAAATGTATAATTGAAATATACTGTAGAATGTGGAGGATTTCTACAATCTTCTGCAGTACATCGATGTTAGCAGAGGCTTGAAAGAATGATGGTATCTTATATTTAATGTGGAGTGAGAGAATGAAGAGAGCACGTCAATGCCAGAGGAGTCAGAACCGAAGAAGAATATTGGGAAGTTGTTATTCCACGAGGAATTGATTAATTAAAAAATATGGATTAGACCTTTGATCACATAGGTGTATGGATACCCAGTGGCTCTATCTCACCAATGTTATAGAGTAGGTCAGGGTTTTGAAATCCTGAAGTCACAAGGAGGTATCCGCAAATACGCACTGTTTCTTTTTTCGTCTGTTTAAAGAATCTCCATCTTCTATAAAAGTTATTTCTTCCTTTTTTTATTCTATGATTACAAGTTTATCTGAGATTTAAGAATTTTATGAATGAAAAATACCAAAGAAGATCTACTGCACATGTATATGTGCCTTCTCGCCTTAGGATTTTATAATTTTGGCACTAAACTTTGTGTTCAGCTATACACTCTGACAAGCATCTGTGATCAGATAAAGAGGATTTCAGAAAAATTATACCTACAATACACTTTACGATACAAGAGTAATAAGACTTCCCCCTTTTTTGGCAGTTTTTTTTCTTTTTAATGTAATATACAATTAGGCTAATCCACTCTCAATGATACAACGTGAAAATAAATCAAAAAAATATTAATGAAAAAAAAAATTTCGGAAACAACTTTTTTGTAAAGATTCGAACACGGATTGTCAGAGTGGTAGTCCATGCCTCATGGCAAGGAGCTGTAGACAAGCTTGCAATATTATGGCCTCTTCAAACATCACTGCATAGTGTACACCATTGCAAAAACACCTACGATAACCTACGATAACGCAAATAAAAATATTATACTTTTTGTCTCTTCTCTCAATATGATCCGAGCTTAAGCCCGATGAGAGTGAATGAAACTGTACTTCTTGGTATGATAAGAAATTGATAGCAGGTACAAGTATCTCCATCCAGCTTTCTGTACTCCTCATTCGTTAATCATATAAGTACATTAAACCGTCATTATGTCCCTGAGTAACATATTTGTTAGGGAAATTTGTGTTCACTGCTGCAATGTATATGTTGAGTCCACTTCCTCATCCCAGAGGTATGCCGGGTTCGAATTCCGATTGAGGCAGGTTTCTTGAAATTAATTTTGTTTCCTTTTTTTTTTTAATATGGCACATATTTCTATATTCACTAGGAGGTGAAACCTGAAAAGTGAATGCAGCTGGCACAAAGTTCAGTGCGAGTTTCAGTGAGAGTTTTGGTGTGTGTTGTGGTACAAATTGCAGTGCACATTTTGGTGGAAAAATAGAAGGAAAGAGAGAAGTAAAAAAATGTGTTATTGTAAGTGTGTATTTTCATTTAACAAATGCACACTAACAAAAAACAATTTTTTTTCCACGAAACAAAGAATTATACACCGTTACAACCCTGTAAAAATTGTAGAAGTGTATAACACATTAAATGATTTAGTCTGTTGCTTATAGGCACCGAAGTGCCCTTAGATTTTTGAAAAAAATCTATTATTAAAATTGTTGGTATTCAAACCCAAAGGTAGGAGTGGGAGGAGTGGGTACGTTTTTCATTTCATGATTTTCTAAACATTTTAGCATTACTCTTGAAAATTCATTTTTTTTATGTACCCCCCTCTGCGTCAAGTCCATTTTCCGGCGTAATTTTGATCGGATGGTTTCGAAATTTGAAACACATTTTTGGATCTATCTAAGAAAGAACCCTATTGTTTTTGGTCTGAATCAGGCGCATAGTCCGTCCGGTAGGTCAGTTTATAACCATTTTTTGTTAAACAGCATACAGGTTACAATTTTTAATCAACAAACCTGAAATTTAGCATAGTATGTGCTTTAAATCAAGAACAGTACCTACAATTTTGGTAGGGATATAATTTACCGTACATCTGATAGGAGCAATTTTATTGTATTTTTAGCAGATTAATGACTTTAAAAAAAGTATTTTCAAACTATAGTCACAAAATTTGGTATAAGTATTGATTCAAAGTATATCCAACATGATTCCAAATTTGTTTTCTATTGGTATTGTGGGTGTGTATATGGATGTATACACAGCACCACACGAATACCAATGAAGGCGAATGCGTGTTCTACGGTGTTGATGTGTGTGAACCAAGCTCAGTAAACAATTTAGCCATGTAGATGAAATACATAGCCTTGAGCGCAAAAAGGTAGTTTGTGGATATAATCCACTGGCCCACTATGGTCGACGAGTGTGTAGTACACACTTGTTCATTGACCGCCCGTCACCACAGGTATCATAATTCATTCCCTGGAGCTTATCTTATTAAAAGTTATAATTCTTATTCAATAGTCACAAAATTTGGTACAAATAGTACCCCTTATATAAGTACCAGACCCACCAATTTTGGTTTTTTGATTGGTTAATTTGTTCCCAATATTCAGTATGATTTTCCCTCTTTTACTCTTCTGATAATGGTCCTGAAAAATTCATTTTCCAGCTTTCATCGAGAAAAACGCTTTCTTCAACTTAAAAATAACAAATTAAAAAACAGCAACTTTATCACTAATTTTCAGTTGTTATGGCCAATTTGTGAAAAACTAATGACGATAAAAAAATTAATTTTTATAAAGAACTAGAAAAAATTTTCTCCTCTTCTAAATATACGAACCTCGGCTTCATGGTTTAAATAGTAGCTGAGAAATCGTGAAGTAAGGGAAAAGCAATATTTTTCAAAATTAAATCTCAATGGAGAAATTTTAAAAGAATTATTTTTCACCTTTTAGGGAATTTACTATTATTATTATTATTATTGTTTTTTTTTAAGTTTGTAAGAGTGTTTATGGAAAAATTTTTTCAGTGGTTTTTCGTTTCAAGTGTTAGTAGCAATATTAATTTAAAACTAAAAGTGTTTTATTATAAACTTTTATTCTACTCATTACTGCGATTTTAAAATATGCCAATACTACAGCCAACCTTCCGCGAAGAAATAATATTTATTTCGCGTGAAGCTAAAGCCAAAAAAACATAAATAAAAACTTATCTTTTAAAAACGAGTTTTTAAGGTAAACTTACTTTCAGATAACTCAAAAACCATCCCATCGATTCTACAAAAAACTGAATGGGATCACCACAAGATTACTTTTTATCATTTAAAAAAAATTTGATAAAAATCAGAGTCTAAGTTGAGAAATTATACCGAAACAAACATAAAAAAAAAAGGATAATATATCTACCTATAATAATATACGGAACGAGTTGATAACCTCGTTTTTTGAAGTAGGTTCAAAATTAATAATAAAATTTCCGGACTTACAAGACGTACAAAATTTAGTTGTTTTTAACAAGAAAAAAAAAAGAAATCTGCGCTGCACATTTCATTTTATAAACACGAAAATTAATTAACGACTTGTGTTTCTACTTTGTAAACATTTCGACAGAAAAATTACCAAACTCAATACTGAAATTTTTTTTTTTCAATTTATTAGTGTTTATTTTGACTTAATCGTCCAATGTTGCGAAGGTATTTTACATAGCAAAAAAACCATGGAGTGACTCGTGGGAGGATACCAAAAATTGTAATGCTGTGAAATTGAAAATTTTAAGGAACTAATAATCAATTCGAATAAGTAAATATTTTTTGTCATCGAAATTACCTTCAGTTTTTTTTCACATGTAAGGAAGTTTGCGTTCGTAGTCTATTGATAATTCGACGATCACTTCCTTATTTCTACTACGAACTGTAAGTTTTAAATAGTAACGGACCAACTTAGTGCAAAATATCAAACACTTCTTTCAACAAAATGTATACCTGTACTTTAGGTTTTATTGAATTTTTGTTTCACATTTTGTTTTAATAAAAAGTTTTTTGTCTCA
Source organism: Ericerus pela (assembly GCA_011428145.1). NCBI lineage: Eukaryota > Metazoa > Arthropoda > Insecta > Hemiptera > Coccidae > Ericerus > Ericerus pela. The sequence goes on from WOFM01000394.1 coordinate 229,076, forward strand.
TAAAATTGGTCTGCTTCTAAACGTTTTGAGAAGGTAGTAGTAGCGAGCATAATGTGCACTGCTGAAGATTTTGTTCGACCACTTCATATTTGAATTTCATTTTCTGGTGCATTATAAAGAATTATCCTCAGACCTTTTTTTTTTTTTTTCAATTTTACAAGCTGGCCAAAGAGTTGGTCGTCCCTCGTTTCTCAAAAAATGTGGTGAAAAATTTAGCTGAATATTTCTTTTTTTTTTGGCAGCCCACCACTCAAAACCGAATCAGAAAGGTGGTACCCGCCTATGTATAGGCACGTTCACGATATACATGTAGGTGTATATATATATATATATATATTCACAGCAGTAGAGTAGATACCAACATAATTTATACTGATATAGACGTATTTATGATGTCTGCAGCTGAGCATTGATAAGAATTCAAAGAGGCAAACACGGGGGAGACTGTTCTCGGAGATAAGCGTGTAGAAAAGGACAACTTAATTCTGTTTGGAGTGGCTGAAACTGGAAATTAGATGGTTGACGTCTTCGAGGAAATTTGTATGCATATGCTTGGCTCTTGGAGCAATCGTCGCTGCGAAACTTGGGGAAAATTGGTAGCGACGCAGGCACATCCGCTTATTATTCTACAAAATAATTTGGTTTCATTTTGTGCATTGAGGTGGAAAAACACAAGTACGAATATAGAGAAACCACGAAGATAACGGTGGGTAATAATTGTGGTTGAAGTTTATTCTCAGCACAACGGCATCGCTGTCAGCGTGGTACTGCGCGAATTTTGCCGGATAATTAGTCCAGTTTTCTTGCTGGTTGTGAATACACGGATCAGTGGTTGGGGTTGAAGGGCGGGTATGGTGAGTCAGTCTCTGCAGCTTTTTTTGCTGTTTGACCGCCATCAGTGTCACGAAGTGTTATAGTATATCTTTTGGTTATTATTAAAGAAATCTACACTAAATGGTGATCATTTTCGAACTTACGTGTAGTTCGTGCATTGTTCTTCTTTTTTTTAATGTCCGATGTAAATGTGTGGAAATTTGAGAATCCATTAATATTATTTGGAAATCCGAGCGCACTCAGGCTATCGCGGAGAAACGAATAAATTCAACCGCAGCAGTACAGCGGTTTTCTATGAATTCACAAGCCTTAGTAAGAAGAAAACTTTTTGGAAAGAGTATCGACGTACGTGGCGATAATTCAAAGACCATAGACATTATCTGCAGCTAGGAATTGCGATAGATGTACCGACATTATGTCTTAGATTGTATTCTTAGGAGTCGTCGGAGAATAGAAATAGCCTTTGTGATTAGGAAAATTTTCTCTACCGATAAGTCGATCAGACAATATTCGAAGAAAGGGAAGAGGCAGGGCCTACGGTAACGGGCAGTTTTGCCTTATTTGGGCAGTCCAGAAAAATACAACGAGCAGTTATGACTGAACTCTTTTGTGTGTTACTTTCTCATGAAATAAAATCTAAAATTTCACGTCTTTTGCCATTACATTTTCTGTTTTTACGTATTTGATTTGGGCAGTTGTAAATTCTCCTCGGAGTAGACCCTGCGGCGAGGTCTTAAAGCAGTTGAAAGTTGAATAGTCGAAGTTGATCGATCGATGAATGGTACGAGTAGCCTGAACGGAATAATTTTGTTAGGATTTATATACATTTTATAACCTCTGCTGCCAGGGTAGGCGATTTGGATGGTTTACATTTCCAGACGATGGCAATTTTATGGAAATGTTTTGATAGATTATCTTGCGTAGAATCTAATACTCGGATAACGAATCTATTCGTTCGTAATATTTTTTTTCAAAATTGAATTGAGCCAATGGAGGGATTCTCGATTTCACGTTGTAGAGCACAGAATGGAAACAGCCTGTATCGCATCGTCGATTGTTTGTTCTAAATGAGTATTGGGCTGCAGAGCCAAAAAAGAACCATTCGTACTTATAGTTATCTGTTACGATCGTATTAAGGATTTGTGAGATTGTAAGTAGGTAATAAGCACCCAACGTAAATCCATCTCCTCCTCCCCCCCCCTCTAGAGCAGGTTATTCATTTGAACAGAAAAATGATTTTAGTTCCTCGTAACATTGGCTTCCCAAATCGTCGTACAAGTCGGACAAAAATATTTAATTACTATAAACGCTCGCTTGTAATACTTACAACCATTTTATAGCCCAAGTCACGTCCAACAGCAACAGCAGCAAAATACATACAATCAGCAAAGGTATTTTTCGCTTTCGTGTTCTGACATTATGTTTAACGGTGAGCATGATTTTTCGAGCATATTAACCAATGGTGTCTCGCCGTTATTCCCATGCGCATTTTGCAAAAAAAAAAAAAAAAAAAAAATACAAAAATTTCTCCAATTCACCGCAACTGATTAGGTTCTAAAAACTATTTCCAATCACACGACGATCAATGGGGAATTCGACGATAAAATACTTTGTCATTCGAATAAAATTTAATAAAACATGGAATTTTAAAACATTTTGCCCAACACTTCACCATGTAAATATAAATGTATAAAAAAGAAGCAACACTGAAAACACTACGATTTTTTTCCTCAAATTATATGTAAAATTTCTTATTGAAATCACAATAAATGTTTGCTAGTTCTCAGTAAAAAAAAAACTTAAATTTTCTCGCCGACGCGGTAATAATTTTTTCATATTAATGAGGTGGAAAAAAAAATGAAATAAAATAAAAAACACGGAGAAAGGGTTCTAAAAATTATAAGTTATTTTGATTTCTACGTTTTTGATTTTGATTTTAATTTTTATGTGTACCTATTTTCGTTGGCAAAATTCGAAGGAAAAGTTCACTATAAGGGCGTCCATTAAGTGCGGATGAACCGGTACGACTGTAAAATAAACCGCATTTATTTTGTATTGAGTTAAATGATCGTAAGTATATAGGTAGAACCGGTCCGGTTGAAAATATAAAATGTCTGAAGAATGGACAAACACGAAAGAGTGTGGTGATATCAGTTCAGATTGGTGAAGCAACGATGAAGTGAAACTACTTACAGTATATCCATGCTGGAGTTGGAAAACAGAAAAAAATAACAAAAAAATAACACGTAGGCTAATTACCTTTATTTTTATACGAACGAAATAATAAAAAAATAAAAAGGCTGCTGCTGGTTTGGGTATATAGGTATAGGTACCTATAGGGTTGAGAAGGAAACGATGCACAAATTTTTCGATCACGAAAATCTAACGCCCTCTTTTTTCTTTTTTTTTTTTTTTTTTTTCCAGCAAACGTTAAAATTGTTATAGTATAGTAACCCATCATTAAAGGTAAACTTCTTCTGTAGGCTATCTGTGTTGTTTTTTTTCTTTTGTTTTTTTGTTATATCTTTTTTCTTTTACTACCTCGCTGGCTCCTCTATCGATGAGCAATATTTCTGCCTTTCCTTCTTTCATGAAAGAAAACTTAAAATAGGATGTATCAACCATGTTGGTTATAAATTATAGAGAACCAAAATCGCGTAATCAAATTTATAACACGCCTTTTTTCCTTTTTGGTTTTTTTTTTTTTTTTTTTCTTACTCTTGAATTATTAGGAAATCGAGATATGGGCTCGACTTGGAAGTTTTTTGCTTCATACGGGCCTTTTAACGTACGAGGTACTTAACGAAATGCACGACTTTGAAACATGCGAAGTCATTTTACAGAGAACATTTTAAACTTGAACTCGAATGCATCACGGATCTCAATGAGGATAATGGATGACCTGCCTATCTGTCTGTAAGTGTCTACGTGTAGAGAATCAACCCATAAATCGTTCATTATAATGACGAGGACCACGAATGGTCAAAATTCAAAAATGATGTCATCAAATGGTCATTAGGTACATTGTAGTATTAGAACAGGTAGTCTGGGTACAAAGAGTTTCATTCGGGTTGGATAACCTATAGGTTTTGAAAGGAACTTAGCAATAAATGCGAACAAACTTCAAAATGTTCGCAAAATTTGTTACCGTACTTAAATTATCAATTTTCGCCGAGTTTAATTTCTTCAATTTTTTTTCTTAGTTTCTCTCGACCTATTGGATTATTTTCTGTGCTGCATGCGTACTGCAGTCTGTCCAGAATGAAAACGACGTGACGTCATCGAGACGTTTACATTTCACACTTCACAGATACGAAAAATAATGTAAAAATATTTTTGGAAACAGTAGTTATTAATGCATTTCATAGTTGAATAGTATGTGAATCTTTACCTTTTCCTTACCCGACCGATTCATCTGAACATATGACGTCACGTCGTTATTATTCTGGACAGACTACAGGCAAGTACCTCAGTCATATTGAGTAGATATGAGCACTTTTCGGAACAGTAATTTCAGAAACATGAAAATAGAAAAGTATTTTATACAAAGTGGGAAATAATTTTAAAAATGGAAAGCTTACCGAGAGTGATTAATCTCGACTAGAAAAGTAGGTTTTCCCGAAGCATCAATTTTTAATGAAAAATATTTTTCAAATCATGAAACAATAATGAAAATTACCCTCAACCCTTCAACTCGATATAACCTTTCCGGCAAGTTTTCAGCAGAATTTTTTTCCTTTCAAAAATACTCGACCGAGATATACTATCATATTCCCACAAACGTTCTTCAACACTTTATAACAGCTGAAAAAATTTATCAGAACATAATTCGCTTTATCTAGGCTTTAGCCACATCTCCCATTGATTTCCACCAAACTCGTAATAGGTATCATCTTTTATTGCCATGTATAAAACAAAACTTACGAACTAACTTTCAACCCTATCAAATTAAAATTACGCTCTAACCCTCATTTTAATGCGCCGATCTTTGAATTAACAAAGAAGACTTTAAAGTTAGGATTTTAATTCTTGTAGGACTTTTACAACAATTTTAACCATATTTGATAGGACTACATCATACATAGGTAGGTATCTAAATTCAGCCATTTCTAATGAACGGGTGAATTGTTTAGATAGTATATTACACAACAAGGTTCAAAAGCGAGTGTTTACTTGCAAGGGAAAGTTCGCGAAATGAGCGCAGCGAGTGAGCAATTTCCAAATCACATAAACTCACTTTTAAACTCATTGAGGAATATATTTTTTATAATTAATTATCAGAAAGTGACAAAACGTTAATTAAATGCCTCATAAATATTCTGAATGTTGGATGAAGTACTTTCAAAATGGTAGAATATGGTGAACACACCCCATCTAACATCAGCTACAGAGGCGCTTCATATAGTGAGTGAGTTTGTCATGCAGGAGATTACAGGTTCGAATCTCCCTTAGGTTTTTGTTTTTTTTAATTTTATTTTCATTAATAATTTCGTTAGGGATGGATGTTAGGCGATTTTTTTCAAAGATACAAATAGAAAAAGGAAGGGTAAATATTATAATTATTGAAATAAAAATGAAAACATTACAGTCATTTCGATTAAAATCTTGTAGTTTAACGTTGCGTCAGAAAGAAAGTTCACTTTGTTACCTTGTAACCTCCATGTAAAAATTTTTACATGGAGGCAGTTTTATTCTTTACATCGCGGTTATTCTTCGATCAATGAAAATCGCTGCTTTTGGCTTCCAATTCTCTGTTTACCAGTTTTCTTGGAAACTACTGAACCAATAGCCACTAAACTTCTTCCGGACCTGCTCCTATAAGAAAACAATCTTTTATGAAAATTTAAGTTTCATCTGTTTTGTAGTTTTCTTAAAACTGTTAACACAAAATTTTAGGGGATACATTCATACATTCAGATGTTACCATCAGACCCAGATTGACCCAAAGGTATTTCCCCAATTTAGTTTTGAGTAGTTAATACTAGAAAATGTCAAATTCTAACTGATGGTAACATTTACACTTACATATTTTCAGTAGCCTGATTAAAACCTGCTAAATATGTGCTGAAAATGAAATTGTTCAGGAGATCCAAAAAAATGTTTAAATTTGAAAGAGATTGTAGGTTTTCCTGCTGGCCCAGGGACTTAAACCATCGACCTACAGGAAACATACCTCCATTGCTACCATCACCAAAATACGGCAACTGTATATACTTGGCCATAGCACTGGGTGATGGTGACAAGAGTACTCCACCAATATGTGTTGCCATACTACTCCACCCCATTACAGCAGTGTGCAGTACAATTCAATGGAGGCAGAGCTACTAACAAAAGGGTAGGTACATGTAAGGGAGTGATGGATGCCTCCTTCCAATACATTCCCACATTGCACCAGTACACACTACCGTTTCAGCGCTAGTGCGCTCAATGCCATCACATTGTGAGGTGAAGAGCAGGTAAACTAGCAGCTGACATGTTCTTCCAAGAGATGGGGCTGTTCACCATCTCCCAGATCATATCAGGGTCACCAATGTAGGTTTTCCTGCCATCCTGGGGACTTGAACCATCGACCTACAGGAAAACTACCTCCATCTCCACCATCACAAAAATATGGCAAATGGCGCTGGGTGATGGTGACGAGAGTACTTTGCTGATATGTGTCCCTACAGAGATTATGAAAACTACTTTATCAGATTTATGTAATCCTTTTTGAGCCAGTTATAACTAATTCAGTTCCTTAACATTTTGCAATGTAAAGACTTAAAATATGAAAATTGTGATTTTCATATGCACATAGCAGGTATATGTGGCTTTCAAATTGAACATAGCAGTTATTTCAATCTTGTTTCTGTTTTTAGTTATACACAGCAGGTTTTTCAAGACCACTGTTTTTGGATCATGGCTCATCAAACACATAGCAGATAATCAGATATGAAAAAGAGTTCCTAGAAGTTGATTTTTGAACCAAGCACATACCTGCCATTGCCAGTTGATGGGCTTTGAAAAGAAGAATAAATGACATCGAAAAGTGATTTTTGAAAAAATTGTAAAATGGCAGGTTTTAATCAGGCGACCGACGATATTACACATACGTAATACATAATTATATATATATATATATATTGAGGCATCCGAAATCGATTGCCTTGGTTTAAGAGGCAATTTCAAATCGAGAACTCATAAAGTCAACCTTTAATGTATAGTGGTGTTTAAATGCTAATGACGTCACAATGTCCTAAAGTTAGGGCATCATGCAGCCAAAACACTGAATCGAGGGGTCTTGAATTGTGTTTTCAAGACATTTTATTTTTTTGACTTTGACTATGTCCTACGGCTGAATTCTTCTTGACTTGAATTAAGCTTCTCCAGACACTGCAAAACGCAGCTTACATTTGTCTTCATACCTCAGCAAATTAATATGACGAATCAGCAATAAGCTAAGTTGTGTGGACAGAAGAGCCTAACAAAGTTTCGATCCATAAAAGGTTCGAAACCTACAAAAACAAACAGCAGAATTATTTTATTAAAGACTATAATTACAAAAAGACTATAGTGTCAACAAAGCAGAACAAAGCAAAGTGTGTAGCGGAAAAATAAAAAGTTAAAAAAAAAGCTATTGCAGACAACAAGTAGGGGAAACCTTCAGAAAGTTGTTGTATCTTCACCTAATTGTTTGTCTTCATGAATGATGATTATGTTGTGTAAAAGACTTCTAATATGGAACTTAAGGTCTCGGAGCTTTTGGAAAAAGTGAAGGTGAGGTGAGAAAATAACTAACACAGATGGAGTCAAATCCACTATGCGCAAAAGGAAGGCTCGACGCGGCCTTTAATTGACAGAGCAAGGCAGTCATCTCGAACCAAGCTTGTCTTAGAGTTGTCTTCAACACACCAAATTTCCCTCTTAGCAAATGTCAAGAACTCAATCTGATCGTATTGATGACTTATAACTTCACCTCGCAGGTGTTTTCAAAATATCGCCTTGAAGTGCGATATGGAAACTGGCAAAATTAGAAATGACTTGTGTGTCGTCACTACTAATCCTTCATGACGAAAGAACATCCCTAATTTGCCTTTTGTCTTCAACTGAACCTATCTGGAATTCCAACTACCATCCTAGTTGTCTTCAAGATAGACCAGGTTGAAGTTTACTCTACATCTCGAAGATGAAACACTTATTAAATTGCCTCACGTGAGGACTTTAACATACAACTTGAGACTTGGACTTGCTACTATCCGCCTACACAAGAAGGACTCATTTACAAAGACGAACCTAGTACCGGGTATTGCCAGTGTAAAGAAGAGACTGACTTAAAATCAGAATTCATCTTTGTAAATCAGTTCTTCTTGTTAAGGAAATTTCCCCACTTATTGTCTGCTTAATTGCCTTCAAACATGCAATGTCGATAACATAAAAAGCGAGAGGAAATATTATATGTGTTCAGCCAATGAAATTACAGATAGCAGAAATATATACGTCGACATATAATAGGCTAAATGCACGTGGAGGACTGATAAAAATAAAATATAATAAAATACAAAATGACTGCAAACTGCAAGAAAAGCGTGGAAAAGCAATAGATAAAAAAGGTTGGCTGCATTCATGTCCGTCGATGGGTTTTTACTTCCATTCAATTTGTGTTCATCCCCATATATCTCATGGCGCCAGTCTGTAGGATCGAACCAAATTATTGTCTGAAATTGTCTGAATTTGGAAGAGTCGTTACTGAAATAAAATGCATTATAATTGCCTGAAAGAGAATCAGATTTTATTTCTGTCTTCACGTCTTCATCTGAATACGAGTTCGAATTCGGATAATATAATGTCCAAATTTGAATTTTGTCTCTCAAAAATTGTCTTAAATTGTGACGTCATTATTTTTGTTGAAAATAATTTTTATTTTAAGGTCCAGATCTCGGACTTCTCAATATATATATATATACATTACAGCCATAAATACTCGCATATTTACATAAGTAGAATATCTAAATTAAAAAGGTTACTCAAAATGGAAAAATGGTAGCAGTCGTTATCTTTTCTCATGAAACGAATAATGTTCATTGTGCCCACCCTCAATCTTTTCGCAAGGTCAATTTTAATATCCCGTTTGCAAGTAAACTGGGTAAAAAACAACAAAGCTTCTCAAATTTTTCGTATTTCTTTAAAAAGTGCTTCGATAAAATAACTGTTTTCCAACAGAGTTTGTTGCTCTGGAATTTTGAATTTGTACTTATTTGAGAACTTGTTTTTGCTGGGCTGAGATTTCGAAATTTTCAAGTTTCAAAACCTGCTGCGGTAGCGGAGCTTACTGCGCTCGGATTTTTTCCTCGGAAAATGCACGGGGGGGGAGTGCACTGCAACCGCCGCAGTACTCGCTGGTAGAAGAGGGTCTGCGGTTGAACGCATCAGGCAAAGAAAGCTGTCTGTACTTTCGTAATAAGTCGGCCTTGTCAAACGACAATACTCCTACGTCAAGAGGCGAGTACCTGCGCGAATCAGATTTAAAACTGATGCCAAAAATAATTTTACACAAGCACCGAGCCCACCAACCGTCAATCTATAGAATCACCTCTACAGACGTGTGCGTGTATTTATACGAGTAAATGAAACCAGTTTCACGATTCGCGAACGTACACCTTTGCGATGCAAACATCAGCGGGATATTTGTTCGATGAGTGAATAGAAAAATGAAAAAAAAATAAAAAATAAAAATAGGGGGCGTTAAATTAATTAAGCGCCGCGACAAATTCGCATAACTAATCTACCTATTCTTGTGCCAGAAGAAAACAAAAATGAATGTAGAACAGCTTCCTAATGAAATACTTAGATAGGTACGGTAAGAACAATGTGTGTTGTGCTCGGCACAGAGGTTGGAAGGGTGGCAAAGACAAAAACCTGGTCGGAGTGACATGCGTACAAATGCGCCGAGTTCGACAATAGCATAGGCAGCAATAATGGTAAATAATAGGACGTGACCACACACACACACACTTCGTCACAACAACTCCATTGTGCACGAGTTACAGCCTGGCAAAGAAAATCGAAAAAGAAAGAAGTAAGATACTTTAAAACCGAAAAACAAAGACTCGATGAGAAGAGTAAAAAAAGTCTGTCCCGGAGACATCATCGTGCGAAAAGACGGAACCAGTTGATTTAAAAACGCAGCTGGAGTCGCGACAGGATTTTACAATAACATTATACCACGAGGGCCAAATTCTGCAACAAATTTCTTATTGTCAGACTCATTCTTGCGGAACGGTGAAGTGGAAAACTGGTATAACTATTCTTTGGCCAGGGAAACACGCGATGATTAATCAGAGGATGATAAAAAAAAATAAAATAAAATAAAAAAAAACTGAAAATAAAAAGTAGAAGTAAATGTGGCCAACAGGTGGACTAATTCCGAGGAGCTTGTCCAGCTACCAAAAGAGCTACCTGCAGGTAGGTATAAAGGTGGGTAGGTACTTAAACCTACCTGCGCAGGTATTTTCAAATCGACTTCTTTAAATTATTCGATCAGCAGCAGATAAGACAGCGATCCTTATTTACATAATTATGGTTAAATATTATCGTTCGTATCGGGGGTTTCCATAGTCGCTGGAGAGCGATATAGTCAACAAAAACTGGAGGTGATGTTGTATGTTATCAACAATAGGTCTGTTTTTTCATAACGGACTCTGTTAATAAACCATTCACAGAATCCAACAAACAGACCGTTCCAAATTTTTGAACGAATTATTGGTGCTTTGCTGTTTCAATATTCTTTCTGCACCTTTGCAATGACATGTGTCTGCTTCCACACCAATATATTCAACAATTTTTGGATAAATAAGTTATAACACTTATTCCTTCAAGACAAAACCAGGAAAAATCAAAGAAAAAACGAAACTTACATAAGATTTACATTGTTGATAACATACACCATCACCTCTACTTTAGTTTGAAAAAAATCCACCAGATGCCAGCAACTTTAATAGGAACTTCCAATAGATCAAAAATACATCTTACAGGTAGGTATGGAGGGGAGTGTGGCTAAAACGATGAAGACGTATTTTCATCATTTTAAGGTACCTTTTGAAAATGTTTTCTACGAAAATCTACTTATTAATCTTTGTATAATGGAACAATTCTGGGTGTGGGGGTGGGGGTGGGGGTAGTTAAATTTTTTGTTTCATAACTCTAAACAAATTTTTACATTTAAAATTCAAATTCATATGGAATCGATTATATAAGACAATTTCTTGTTACCTAGGTACAGGTCGCAATTTTTGTTCGATAATCATAAAGGACCTGATTTATTGATTTTTGTGGGGATAAGTCAGACGGTACTATCAGTATCACCATTTTTATTTTTAGTTTGGCTATAACATTTTCAATCTACGAAATTTCTAACAAATATTCATTATAATCTATATTATAAATGAGTGGAGCCATTTTTTGTGGCTGTTTCACGGCATAACTAGCCTATCAATTTCTTCCACATTTTGGATGATAGTGTGTTCTAAGTCCTAGATGGTTTAAAAAAAAATGAAAAGTTTCCTTCTTGAGGTAAAATTTAACTTTAAGTTTTACTGACGTCAGTCAACTTGATAGATATTTGCAGTGGGATGCATGGTTGTGCGGCAGACGGGTACATGTTTGCACTGTGGGACAACCTTCAGCTGTTGTATTTAGTCGTTCATGTGCCTCCCAGTTGAGACGAATAAGCTTTAACATTATCATGTCAACGTATAAAAGCCGTACTTGAAATTAAAAAGCTACCTATTATAAATCTTTCCTACATTCGAAAGTATTAAAGTTTCATTTCAAAATCTATATACCGACAGCTGTAATTCAGTTCAAAAGTTGCAGTTTGGCGCCTGTTATTTCAAAAAAATCTCTCAATTCAACTTAATGTTTTATGTTTAGTGTCAATTCTAAGATGGGAAAACATGAACAACTAGGAGCTTCAATAAGGTACAAAGTTTTCAACAAAAGTTTCATTTCTGAACCTGTTCTGGTGAACATTTTTTCATTTTTCTAATGAATATCTAATGATTTTTGGCTTGGACCCGTCCGAAAAACGGGTTATGTTTGCTGGTTTATGATAATTTACTATAAATTTTAGTGCGGATCGACCGGACGGTACTTCTGGTGCCACGATTTTCGTTTTTATTTTGGCTATAAAATTTTCAATTTTGAACCAATGGCTGCTAAATTTCGAACAAGAATTTATTATCGTTTATTATAACTGGCTATCAATTTGAATTGATGCTGATCGGTCGGACGGTACTTCGGTAACAATATTTTCGTTTTTATTTTGGCTATAAAATGTACGATATCGGACCAATGGGGACGTAATTTGGGAAAAATATTTATTATGATCTATGTAAACATGTTACTAATTTTGGCGCGGATCGGTCGAACGGCACTTACGGTGCAGCTATTTTGGATATTATTTTGGCTACAAAATGCTTGATTTTGAACGAATAACTGCAAACTTTTCAAAAAATAGTAACTACCTATTATTTATAGCAGCATGCTATAGCAATTCTGCTGCAGATCGACTGAAAGGTATTTCAAAATAATAATTTTATTTTTCGATTTTGAAAGAGGTAATTGTTTTTCATTGCGTAATTTTACGTCAACAGTTACAAAATTTAATACGGACGTCAATTATGATTTATTAATACATTTTTATTAACTATTTTCTACTTTTCGAAAACCTACTTTTTCTTACGGAGCTGCTGCTGCGTTGTGGTTTTGTGGTTTTTTTTCATGTTTATTTTTTTAGATTTTTTTTTTTTTTCATTGAGAAAGACGATTAGGTACAGAGTTGCTATTTGAGACGAAAATGAGATTCTACAGATGATGTCTTGAAATTGAGATAAGAAAATTTGACATTTGAATCCGTACGAAAGTAATTCGAAAAAAATATAAGCGAATCGAAAAACTAAACACGCTTCAAGGTCAATGATGCTGTGGGGGAATGATAAATTGATCAAAATCATGCGTTATGCAGGGAATTCAGCAGCATTCGTTGAGCCGATTTTGGTGAATGTGTGTTCTTTGGTAAGTCAGTCGTGAAAAATGAAACACAATTCAAAAACGTATGTTACCTCAAAGAGAGGCGTGCCAAAATATTTAATAAGTACTTACTCCAGTTTGATGCAAAATTAAGTTTTTTCGCAAGCAAACGTTTAAATATAATTTTTCATTTTTGTTTTTTTTCAAACGTGGACAATTCGAAATGCAAGCGAAGCATTTTTCAAATTGAATTCAATGTAGGTATAGTATCTGCAACATTATTTTGTTTGATCAAATCTGTCAATAAATTGACGTGGTCGTTTATGTACAGAGTGAGTCCAGTAGCGTAATAAGAGGTTTTTTTGGGGTATTGTACCAGGCGAAAATTCCGACTGCTGGGTTGCATATCCAAAGAAATTTCCGACTAAGAAGAGAAATACAAAAATTTGATACAATTTTCCGACTGGTTTGCAGATATTGGGAGTGTGACACCCCCCAAACACCTCCTTCGTTACGCCCCTGAGTGAATAAATTTTCGACACACCAAAACTCAAAAATGTTTTTCCGTTAGTGAATCATTATTTTGAAGCATCATGGAAAGTGCTTACGGCATGTGAAAATATGAGTGAATACGTCGCTGATATATTAAATAGAAGTCATTTTTATAGTCGAAATTAAAAAAAAAAGTATATATTATAAACAAAACTTTTACAAACGGAAAATAAATAGTTGAAAAAAATTTGAGTTAAGCACATGTTCGAAGTGCCCTCCGTTGGTCTGTACCGACAACTTATAGTCGATTTTAAGCGTATATGGGTTATATTATAGTTTCGCAGAAAAGCTGAATTGTTCTGCAAAAGACTCCCATCGATGGTAAATTGAAGATGTAATGCGACACCAGCGATGAAAATCAAAAAGGCTGAGACCAGGTGAACGTGGTGGCCAAGTCAGCCTTCTTTCCTACTCGGCAATTATTATTTTAGAATAAGAATTCTAAGGTACCCACTACTTTGCCAGATGATATCATATATAAGCAGGGCACCCACCATTTGGGTACCAAATTTCTCTTCCACTAAATTTTCCCGGCCCATCGAATAATGAGTTACATTTTCATTATAATGGTAAAAGATTGGCGAGTCAATTTCACCAAAGGAAATATCGGTATAGTGTGTGGAAAAATTTATTTCCCTATACATCTTAGTGTTTCCAAAATTGTATGACGCAAGCTTGGATAGGTGTACTGCAGAAATTTAAAAATAAATCAATTATTTTTCTCTCGAGTATAAAAAAAACAAAAGGGCTACACTAGCTACCCAGACTACCTAATTTTGGTTGGACGAAAATTTTTTCAATTCCGTCATCAATGACATTAATTATGACTTGTAGTCGAAACTGGAAATTTATTTCAACAAATGATCAACGGAGATTCAACTCCAATGATCAGCTTATTAGCAAAACCCAATACGCCCAACTAAAATACACACTTTTGGGGCTATAATATGCGCTCGTTGCACTTTCTACCATCGGTGGTATTCTAGCCACGTGGAATCATCGTTGCTTTTTTCAGCCTATGGATTGCCAGTTTGATTCTCCAAGCCAGCAATGCCTGTATAACTGGTGAAAATTGGCGTGAAGTGAACACACACCAAAGATTCCCCTTGTCCCTCTCCACAGGGTGGTATTGAGCCATAATGGCGTGAGTCTGCGTGGCTGGTCACCCCACTAAACAGCCACCTAGCTTCGTACCCTATTTTTGTGCTGCTTAACCTGTACTGGTATCACAGTACTAGGGGGGAGTGATTGTGAGAATTTAATATGTGCTCACCACACCTTCTACCATCTGTGGCATTGTGGCTGTGCGGAAATGTCGCATTTTCCAACCTGTGGATTACGATTCGATTCCCACAGTCGACAATATCTACTTAATGAATTTTATTCGTTAAGAAAATTGAATAAGTTCAGAGAAAAATTATGTCACTCTATGTCATTCACCTAGCCCAGCTAATAATTTAAAAAAAAAAAAAACAAAAAAACAAAAAAAACAGAATTTGGGTGAATTTTGAAAATTTAGTGATGGTGATTGTGCGGGAATTCCGTGGCTTCTGACAACTTATATTTAGTATGCCGGGGACTGCAAAGCCCAGCCGATGTTATCGCTTCATTTTTCGTATGGTATTCGCTTTTATAATTTGTAAAGAAACAGAAATTTCGACGAAAATAATCTTTGCTTCGCAGCAATATATGAACGGCTAGCCTATGTCTTACATAAACATAAAGCACGAAGGTGGTTTTGTTACATCCGGAAGGCATGTTGTTAACTTTTTAGTCAAGTGGTTAGTTACCTGCCTACCCTTGATTAGCAGATATTTTAGCACCGATCACGAGAACATCACCGCCCATAATATTCTAATACCCGACAGTGTTCGATGGTATTCATCTCATAAAAAATTTATTCGATTCGATAAAAAAAAAAAGAAAAAAGAAATCTTAATTATATCGGCTTTGAAAAATAATTTTAAAAAAATATTACGGTAATTCTAGGCCCAATTAGCACAAAACTCGGTTCGATGAGGTAAACAAATTCCAACATTGCGATAAAGTTAACTACCTATTCAAAAATTTTATTAAAAAAAAAAAAGAAAAAGAAAAACCTACTGTTTTAATCTGAATGAGTAGCTCTTATTGGTGGATATGCCTAAATTTATGACAGTAATTTTTTCAATCTTCAAATGATCATTTTCTTCAGTTACATCCTTCTAATTTTTTAATTCTCAAATATGAATAGCCTAGGACATTCTCCTGATGGTCAGAACGAAATATACGATATTCGTATCAAAATAGTGTAAAAACTTTCCAACCTCAACAATTAACAATGTACATGCACAAAAACATATTGTTAGCCATTAAAAAAAAATAAAAGACTAAAGAAAAACCAGTAAATAATACAAAAAAGAAAGAATATTAAAAATTGATGAGTAAAAAAAGAAAAAAACATTGGGTAGAATTTAAAACTATTTTTGATTTGAAAAGAACATGTTCCAATCTGAAACTTTTGAACTTAATTACAGCTCTCAAAACTAAGCTTTTAAAGCAAAATTTAGCAGAAACCCTCTAACGATAGGTATATATACACGAGGTTATAACTTTTTGGAAGAGGCCTGATACTGCAACAAAAAAAAGTAACTTTAATTTATAATATACCAATAGATTTAAAAAAAGAAAATAGATAAAGGTAGAAAACTGTGATTAAAGATGGAATTGTTTGACTCGAAGAAATAATAATGTAACTGTGGGGATGTGAACGTAAGACGTACACCTTTCATTAGCCTAATGCCGATGATGTAGCCATGTGGATAGCATCATGCTTTTCGCCGCCTGTAGGTTGCCAGTTCAATCCTCAGAGCTAACAGCCTACAGAACTGGTGAACGCAACATTGAAATGAACACGCAACTGTGCTACCGTTCACACACACCCCTCTGCAGAGTGATGTTAAGCCATGATGGTGTAAGCCTGCATTGTGAGTTTAGTAGGATGTACCACATAGCAGCATCCTATCTTCACCCTCCAAAGTGATGTTGTCACTTGTGCTGCACTGAAGCTGCATCACGGGGGGGGTTGGCTGTGAGGATGTGAGCATAAAACGCACACCTTCCACTACCCCTAACGGCGATGGCGTAGCCGTGCGGATAGCGTCGCCGTTTTCCCAACCTGTAGGTTGCCGGTTCGATCCCCGCACCCAAAAAACCCACAATAATTATAAATTTATGTAATAATTATTATGAAAAATCTAGAAAAATTTTGTCATACCTAATACAAAAATTGTATTTTAAGAAAATTTTTCAAGGAATGTCTTGAATTTAATTTAATCTTCATAATATCTGATTTTTAACAATTTTAAAAATTACATACTACTATGCTTTAAGTTATACTTATAAAACAATCTTGAAAATACATACCTAATCAGTTTCAGTGTACTAAGAACTCCATCTTTCAGGTAAATTCTGTTAATTTTTTACTTTCATTTCATTTATGGTTTGAAAAATTGATGTTTAAGTTAAAGAAATATTAAATGATGTTTGATGATTTTTGAAAACATGTTTTTCCATCGTAACTTACTGCACCGGAGTTTTTTTTTTTTTTTTTTTTTCCTCGCTTTATGGTGAAAATTATTTTTTTTATGTGGTATTGCAATTATTTACATTTTAATTGTCAAAACCAAAAATTCTGGTTAAACTGATTTCACAAGTCGAGCGATCATAAAATTTGTCTTTATAATTTTGCTAAACAAAAATTTTACAAAAAGATGATATTCGATTGATTAGCTCAAACCTGCTCGTTGGCGGATTTTCATTTACAAATTTTAGTCATAAGTTGTTTGAATAATTTGGAGACAAAACGAATCACTTCACGTCGCCTCGCTTATGGTTTCATTCTCTAAGATAAATTGGAACAGTGTCTTTCCTTCGGTGATCCAATTTAAAATTCTTTTTCGATGAAAATTTATTGGAAGGTAAGAATGGTTGAGTGAAAATTAGTCGTTCCGGGCCTGGAGAAATTGAAAATAAAATGTTTCATTCTTAACAACATTTTTAACTTACTTAAAAACCTTGAATTAGTATGAAGTCAACAAAAAACTTGGCAGCCACGTTTTAAAATGAGGAAGATTTCATAAGGAAAACTTCGATCTCAAGTTCACATCGACTTACTCCTTCGAGACATCAGTGAAAACACCCACAACTATGTTCGCAAAATTTCTTCTACAAGTTGTTTGTAAGAGCTGACTATCTGGGTCAGCGCCTCAGCGGTAACCTCACAGTCACATTTTGGAATCACTCGGGGTATAATTGTGGAAAATCTGATCTGGTTTGGTGAGGACTTCAGTATAGAATTGGTGCCATTTTTACTTTTTCACCTACGTGTGAAGTTATCCAACCCTCTCGTTTACTACACACACGATCTTAAGGTACCTCTTTTACGTAAATATTATACGTAATTAAGAAGTTACAATTTTTAATTTATGAAACGAAACAAAAAAGTGTAAATTTTGGTTTTGCTTAACCTGCCACTAACAGTAAATCGGCCACCGATGTGGTAAAATATATAAAATCCCATTAGTATCTGGTGGAACACTAATTTTTTGGTATTCTGAAGGTTTTCTGGAGTTATTAGGTAAATTCTGATTCAAAGTAATATTTGTTTCAATAATTTGGTATACATTTTTTAAATTTATTCGAATAATTAAAAAAATTTTTTTTCTTTAATTTATTAATTTGTAAATTCTATTAACTTGTAGAAGAATATTCGGATTCTAGAATTCTATTTATGATTTGTCAAAAACAAAAGTCCATTGATGTACTCTTAAATATTTTTCTCAGTTACGGCATATTAGCGTATTTTCCAAAGAAAAATGCAACTATTGCATTCAGTGCCGTGGTGGGACCTGGAGGGGAGACTTGTGGAAAATCGACGATCATGAGTCGTAGATCACGAGTATATAGGTCACTCAAATTTTTTTGCACGCAATATAATTTTATATATACCTATATATATTTCCACTTTCTATTCATTTTGTTACTTTTTGGGAGTCTGTGGAGCCTCCGCTGTTTAACCTATGAGAATGAAACTTGAAGTGGTGTTAGAAGCTTTTATGAGCTACACATCCGTGTTAATATTTTTTAAATTCATCTGGTAGTTTCGGAAGAAGGGGTTCTCAAATTGTTATAAACCCACCATGTTTTCATCACGATAACTTTCGTAAATTAAAAAATTTTGGCTTGAAATATTTATGGCAGTTTGAGACTGTTAGGAACTGATTTGGTATTGAATTTTAGCGAAATCAGTCCACAGGTTTTCTAATGGAAGCCGTTACAAAATTTGACACTTTTGGAAAATACACACTTACCGCGGTTCATGCGCGACAGAGATATTTTTCACTCAATTTGTATCATTTATATTTGTGTTCCTCTACGCACCACATGCTATCCCACTTTTTTTAAATTACGTCTCTCTAATTGTTAACTAATGCATTTTGGGTGTCAAGCAGCTGGATCGATGCAGAAATATGAGCTCTTTCCGAAGGTATATTTTAGATTTCGATAGAAGTAGAATTTGGGAAGGTACAGCCAAAAAAGCAAAAAACATTCCATGTGTATAACCCTCATCTACACTAATTTAATTTCTCATAAAATTATTGGGCACTAAATGTTGAAGATGATTAAATTTTTTTCCAAAAATTTAATATCAAATAAAATCTACATAAATCCACCGAAAAAATTACGAAGGTCATTGTACTGAGAATACCTAATTTCAACTTCAAATTTTTCGTATGATATAAAATGTATTTTTACCCACGATCACCCCTTGTCAGGTCAGCCCAGTAGCCAGAGGGAGCGGACTGTGACTGAGCTACTGTTAGCGTTTCCATCAGCCACAGTTAGCAAAATTTATAAACTTTGATCAATTCGAAATTTCAACTTGACCAGTTAATGGCACTTCCCGCCGCCACCCAACCCCTCCTCCTAAAAAAATACACTTGTATAAAAATTTATTGATTTTTTTAAGCCACACTTGAAATAACGTTACCCAAAGTTGACGTTGCGTTCTGTCTGCAGACCAATCATCGCCAATTCAACAAATTTCCGCCAGATTTCAGTCAATTATTCGTTCTTAAATCGTAATTAAGCCGAGTTAGTCTTGTAATATGGTACGAGGATCATAGTACATAATTAATACACCATGTAAGTTAATTTTTAATACCTAATTCATTTTCATTATTATTTCATCTTTATCAAATGGCGTTTGCTGACTCAAAATCTACACCACAGTAGTCCAGGGTCAAAATTAAATTACTGGTTTCCAGGACGGCAGGTGTGGACCTTGTGTTTCTATAAATTCGTCGAGATTCATTGGGGCCCTCCTATTTCTATTTCGTTTTAGCTAACAGTCGGCAGTCTACCAGTCTTCTTCTGCTAATGACCCACCTATGGTCGTGTAAACCATAAACGTAAGCTACTATATACCTACGAATACCCTAGAAAACGCCTCGAAGATGAATTTCGAAAACCATTAGGTCGCAAATTAAGTCAGGAACCGAAATCGTTTCCAGCGTCTGCAGCTTTTTCGTACACTTACTTGCCTGCGCCATTTCTTCCCTTACCAAATGTGAAAAGTATAGTCGAGCATTTAACTGCGCTTATCCACCTTTTCGAATTACCATAGAGAGTAAACGAATTATACAAAAAATGCGAAACTACTTCTTAGAAAAATGATTGAAATGGCCAATTTTCCTGAAAGATTATAGGGTTTGCACGAGTACCAACACAGAAACGAAGAGCGGATAGGTGGTAGGTAAACATCAAATATATTTTTCGTATGGAAATCGTTTGCATTGGACAAAATAGAAATTGAAGCGAGATGATGGTCGACCGAAATTGTCGGATAGTACCTAAGATGTAGGTAATTGCAATTACGATTAGGTAGGCAAGCAACTATTTAATCGTAGCCTACAATAAAATTATAGACTGCACAAATTAATCAGAGTTTTGTCGCATTAAAGATGAAAAATTCGTGTAAGCAAAGGATTATTACTTAGCAAGTACCTTCCTAACTATAGTCGGGAATCGTATTTGTAAGCTGCTAATAATATTGAGAGTAGCCTACCTACTACTTGTACTGCACATACCTACCGTATTTGAAAATTGAGTTATCGTGTCTATAAAAAGTGATATTTCTATTACTTCATCGAGCCGTTTGCGTCGTTACAATGCATCATTCTTAAAACGGTTTTCATTAATCCCCTGCTTCGAGCATACAGCTGCAATGTTCGCAGTAAAGAATGATATAAATATGGTACATGATTCGACACCATGAACCTGCTGAAGATGAAGATTTGTTAATTGTACCCATACGTCTGTCAAAATGCAAGCAATGAATTTTAACTTTTTGTCGAACTATTATCAGGGTGGCTTCTAAACTGAAGCGAAGCAGGCGACTGCCTAGGACCGCAACACCCCCAAAATCAAACTGCTCATAATTTCCGACCTTCACGTATGTATGTTGGTATTTAAATCTATGGATAAGACATCATGCAGTCAAAACATTGATATTGATATTCTCTTGAAATTCTCTACTATTCAAGAGTTTTATTTTTGACTTTTGAGTTTTCCTATGGCTGAATTCTTTTAGACTGAAGTTAATTTTCTTGAACATGGCGGAATGTAGCTTACTTTATCTTCATATTTGATCAGAAAATTAATCAGTACTAAACAAGTCAGCAATATGTGTAAAGTGTCGACAGAAGAACCTAATGAAGGTTTGTTCCATACAAGAGTTGAAACCTACAAAAGCAAACAGTAGAATTATTTTTTCAAAGACATATAATTATGAAAAAAGTATAGTATTGACAAAGTGGAAAAATAAAAAGTAAGAAAAAATAAAATAAAAACTATTGCAGACCACTCAGAGAATTCTTTTGTCTTCACCTATCTGTTTGTTTTCTTGAGAAATAGTGATTTAGTTGTGTGAAAGACTCCTATTAGAAACTTTAGGCTTCGAAGTTTTTGTGTGAAAAATGTGCGTGAGTGAGGTAAAAAATATTACTAACACTGATGAAGATGGATTGGAACCAAGATGTCAATGTGTGTGAAAAAGGTTCTACCCAACCTTTATGGACAGAGCAATGCAGTTATATGAACAAAGCTTGTCAAAAAAATGTGTCTGCAACACATCAAATTTCTCTCTTAATAATGACAAAAACTCCATTCGATTGTATTGTCGACTGTTTTTACTACTTGCAGGTGTTCCAAAGAAAGATTGCCTTGAAGTGCGATATGAATGACCGCATTAGGAAACTTTATTCGTCATTACTAATCCTTCATGACATAAAAAATAATCCTTAGCTGTCTTTGTCTACAACCTAATCTAGCCTAAGTTCAACTACCATCGTAGTGTCTTCATAGTATATGTAAGTTTAGAATTTTTACATCCTCAGATGGTAAATTTCATTAAATTGCCTATGCGAGGACTTTAACTTACAACTTGAGACTTGGACCTGCTACGATCCACCTACACAAGAAGGACTACTTGTAAAGACAAACCTAGTACCAGGTATTGTTTAAATAAGAGTGTTTGAAAAGTAGAATTTGTTTTACAAAGTAGTCTTTTTTATTAGCAAGGTTTCCCCACTCATTTTCTTCTTTTAGTCGACATGAGCACAAACAGATAAAATAAAAAGCGTAAAAGCCAACATACAATGAAGCAAAAAGCTATAAAGCAAAGAGATGTTGACAGCACGCGTGTTGTCAGTGAGGTTTTTACCATGCATCCAATTTTATGTTGCACCGTATTCTGTCTTGAATTATCTGTTGACCAAATTAAATTTTATCCTCTATACAAGGTGTCAAATTATATACCTGATGACTCTGTAATGTAAACTTGAGAAACGATTAGTAGAACTGTCTGAAAGAGAATTTCATTTGATTACTGTCTTCATCAGTTTTCATCTTCATATTGCATTTGCTTCAGACACTATATTGTTTTGACTTAGGTTTCTTAGTCTGCATAATGTCGTCATATGAATTAAAAAATATTTTTATTTTGACATCAAAAAATCTTGGACTTCTCGGTATACAATATGATATAAAAGGAATACCCCTAATGTAAATAAGAGCTTTGTTACTTTTGTCTTTTTGCTGCAAAAAGTTGAGTTGCAAATTATATGTAGGTATGGCAATTGTGACGATAGGTATCATCTTTCATGATTCTTAATGGTTGTGAGCTGCAAAAACATTTTCTGAAACATCGCTTCCTTTTATCTTCTTAAAATGACCATTTCACTATTCACCCGAATTCTCAAACCACATCTCTCTGGATAAGGAGGAAAACTGAGACAACATTAGCTGGGTTCGATATGACAAACAGAGCTTTACTTAAAGTTTCAGTTCTGGACAAGTTAACTGAAAATTTAGTTCTTAGCTCTAACCCTGGCGCCGGCTTCTTGGCAGAATTCACCAAATCACATTTTCCAAATTGTTCACTAGAGCAAAAACAAAATTTTGGCTGGGTCTAATAAATTAAGTTTTCAGATAATAGTTAAGTAGATAAACATCACCAAGTCCATAAAGAATTACAAGCAATTACGTGATAGTTACTTTTACCAGCCTAAAAAAGTGGTTTTTGGAAAATGGTTAATTATTTGAATCTGCATTTAGTATCTGGCTGTTTTCGTTTGGTCGACCAAACATGAAAATCAAAGTGAGAAATTCTTAAGTTAGAGCCACACAGACCAATGTGTGAGCGTATAAGTGTTATTGAATTAACACTCAAATTGTGTTCTATTTCTGACCATTGATGCTGATCATCACCCAACGCTTGTCTGCGTGACCGAGGCCTAATATTCTTCTTTCTAAGTGTGCGACTTCAACATATAGTAGAAAAATTTAAGTTTCTGCTATTGGTTCCAACTAGTAGCGCAGTTTTCCAAGTCAATTTAAATTGAATAAAGTGTTGGGAAAAAAATAAAAATTAACTTCTTTTCAATGTTAGTGTAGGTGCACCTACTTTTAAAAACAGCTAATTTCTTAAAGAGGCAGTTTGATTTTCCCTGGTAGAATTCGGAAAAAAGTTTTTCTATAAAAAAGGAAGATTGTCATAAAGAGCCTAACGTTGGTTCCAATTTAAAGAAGGATGGAACGAAGCCTACTGAGAAAAAATTGTTTTCGATTGTGCAGAGTAAATGCCAATTATGTTTGGGAAGCCACCCACTTTATTATTGTAATACATTTCGCGCAAAGTCTCCCCAAGATCGATATGAAATTGTGAAAGAAAATAGGTTATGTCTAATTTGCTTCCATCGAAAGCATAGATCGGATGTATGCACATCAAAATTCGCTTGTGAATGTGGTGCTAAACATAATCAACTGTTACGTTTTCACTTCAAATCATCGCAGCGACAGAATCCTGTTGTTCAAACTAGTACTTCAGCTACAGTAAAAAGTAATGAAAGTGAATCTACTCGAGCACCCAATAGAACAAAATCCTCCATGTCTTGCGCATCGTCAAATCATGAGGGAGTAGTTTTGCTCTCTACAGCAGTTGTTAAATTTTCGGTTGGAGGAATCCAAAGTTTGTGTCGCGTATTGCTTGACAGTGCTTCGCAAGCTACATTAATTTCTGATTCGTTTGTGAAAAAATTTAAGATTCCAACTTCTTATTTGAAAGGAATAGTTATCAAAGGTGTAGGACCTTCCTCTACCCTTGCTTCGTCGTTCGTTACGGGTTTGAAATTTGAATTGTTAGTTTGTGAAATTGATGCTGATGTGGTACCATCTTCTTCGATCAGTTATGCAGTTAGTGTGATGTTTCCTGCTGAAGTCTTGAACTCCTTGAATGAATTTCAACTTGCTGATCAAGAATTTGGAAAAGTGAATGCATCCATCACCAAGGTCGACATCGTTTTAGGTGCTCAGTATTATGATCATTGTGTTTTGGGCCCTGCTCGTCAAATAGAAAAAGATTTACAAGTTCGTTTAACTCGTTTTGGGTGGACAATTTCTGTAGTAGCTCCTCAGAGAGAAACGAAACTATCTCAGTTTTCTGGTTGTACCATCCAATCAATTGATGATTGTTATTCTAAATTTTGGGAGATTGAAGAACCTGTACTTCATAATCTCCCCAATTCTGAAGCTAATGAATGCCTGAAATATTTCGAAGAAACCTTCCAAATTGATTCTGATGGTCGATTTGTTGTAAAATTACCTTTAAAGATCGATCGCAGGTTAGTTGCTAATAATCGCCAGCTAGCCTTAATGAGTTTACATCGGGTTGAGAAAAAATTGAGTGGTGAGTTGAAAATAGCATATTCTTCCTTTATGAAAGAATATATAGATATGGGCCACATGTCAGTAGCCCCTCCCACCGAGGAACCAAAATATTATATTCCTCATCATGAAGTAATTCTTTATGATAGTACAACCACCCCCACTCAGAGTCGTATTTAATGCATCATCATGTTCAGTTGATAATATTTCATTGAACAAAGCTTTGATGAAAGGCCCCACTAAACAAAAAGAATTGTTCGACATATTGATATCAATGAGATCATTTAATATCTGTTACTCTGCAGACATAGCTAAAATGTATCGTATGGTGTGGGTTAGCAAGGAAGATAGAAATATGCAACGGATTTTGTGGCATGAAGACCCATCTAAAGAAATTCAAGAATATTGCTTGAATACTATTACTTATGGCACAGTGCCTGCATCATTTTTAGCAACTAAGTGCTTAAAAATAATAGCTGATCGCATTTGCCCTAATAATCCAGCCACAGCTCGTATGATTGATGATAATTTTTATATGGATGATTTACTAGTCTTGAAAATGTCAAACTGTTGCAGTTGGTAATCCATGATACTTTTCTCGGATATGGCTTCAAGTTATGTAAATATTTGTCGAACTCAAAAGAGTTGTTACAGATAATTCCTTCTGACCTGCATGCTCAGTCCTCATCAGTGGCAATGCAAGATCTAACTGAGAATGTTTCAATATTGGGTATGACTTGGAATCCTGATCGTGATACTTTTCAAATAAAATTAAACATTGAGCCTTTGCCAAGTGTAGGTAAAGTTACAAGAAGAATAGTTTTGTCATATATTTCGCGTACATTTGACCCACTTGGCTTAATTTCACCTGTAACAGTATGCGGAAAAATTCTCTTACAACATTTGTGGCTGGAAGGGAAATTGTGGGATGATAATTTGTCGGAGGAACTGTTTTCATTATTCCTTAAATATATTCGCGATTAACAAGAATTGAGTAATTTTGAAATACCTCGTTCGATTTTCAGTGCGAATAATCGGGAGCTCGCAGTGTTTTGCGATGCTAGTGAAAAGGCCTATTGCGCGGTAGTGTACCTACGTGTCATTGATGTTAGCGGAGTTATATCGTGCCGCATCTTTTGTTCAAAAACTCGTGTTGCGCCCCTTAAAGCTATTACTATTCCAAAACTCGAATTATGTGCGGCTTCATTAGCTGCAGTTTTAATAAAACGTGTCGCTACTAATCTTGGCATCCCTTTGTCAAATGTTTCTGCCTTTTCAGATTCTACTGTAGTTTTATGCTGGTTATCTCGTCCAGCAAATTTAAGTAAAACGTTCGTTTGTAACCGTGTTGCTAAGATACTTGATATTTTGCCTTTTTCTCAATGGAGCTATGTTAATACTAATCATAATCCGAGTGATTTCTCCACTCGTGGTATTAAGGTCGATGAATTTTTAAATAATAATACGTAAATCAGTGGTCCAACATTTTTGAAACAGAGTAATTTTCAGTCATACTTTGTTATTCCTAACTTAGATATACATGATGCATTAGAAAAACGAAAATGTAAGTTGTATCATTTTAATATTGTCGTATTGTCATTGCCTTTTATTAATAATATTTCTTCGTATTCAAAGATGGTCAATGTTACAGCCTACATTTTACGTTTTTTAAATAATTGTCGTAAAAAAGTAAAAGAATTTTCAAAAATTTTAACTTTGGACGAGCTCAATGATGCTCACACAAAAATTGTTTTCCTTGCTCAATTCGATTCTTTTAACGTAGATATGTCTCGTCTGCTTAATAAATTTCCATTAAAGAAAAGAAGTTCTTTATTATCATTAAACCCTTTTTTGGATGATAAAAATATTTTGCGTGTAGGGGGAGGCATAGAAAACTCACATTTTTCATTTGATAAAAAACATCCTGTTATTTTGCATGCCAAATCTCATTTCAGTAAAATATTCGTTCGTTATATTCATGAAAAATATTTTCATGCTGGATCGACCTTTTTATCATCATATTTTTCATCTCAATTTTGGTTTGTTGGTGGTCGAAACCAGTTATTTAAGTATGTTGTTCGTAAATGCGTTATGTGTTGTCGGTATAAAGCGCAAACACTTAATCAAATGATGGCTGATTTACCATCCTCTCGTGTGAATATCAGTCATCCTTTTACACACACCGGAGTAGATCTAGCTGGGCCCTTTCAATGTCATTGCGTCGGTCACCGTTCAACTCGGCATTTTAAGATTTATACAGCAATTTTTGTATGTTTTGTCACTCGAGCAGTTCATATTGAGATTGTTTCGGATCTCTCATCGGATCGATTTATTGCTGCCTTACAGCGATTTATTTCTCATCGTGGTACACCTGCAATTTTGTATTCAGATAATGGCGCAAACTTTCAAGGTGCCTTTTTGTTTTTTGAATGCAGTAAAAATGACTTACTTCAGTTCACAAACAAAGAAAAATTTAAAAGGTCATTTATACCAGCATATACTCCGCACCAAGGTGGTATCTGGGAATCTGCAGTAAAGGTGGCTAAATTTCATATGAAATGGGTTGTAAATGGACAAGTTTTAAATTTCGAAGAGTACAACACGTTATTTTCTCGTATTGAGGCAATTTTAAATTCTCGCCCATTATGTTACACCAAGAGTTCGTCGCAACAAGGATCTATTTTAACTCCAGGCTATTTTTTGATTGGTCAATCAATGACTGGTATTCCTATCTTAAACGATCCGGAACAACCCTTACCACTTTCTCGTTATGCATCCTTGATCAAAAATCAGTTGGTGTCGTTCTGGAATTCGTGGAGCAAAGATTACATGGCTCAACTTCAGATTCGCAGTAAATGGAAAAACAGAGTAGTTAATATCACAATGGGAGCTGTGGTCATCATTTGTGAACCAAATTCTCCACCCTTTGCTTGGCCTTTGAGTATTGTTGAAGCAGTTTACCCTGACAAGAAGGGACTTATCCGTCGGGCTGATGTTCGTATGAATGATGTCACACACCTTCGGTCCATCTCATTGGTGATCATTTTACCTGTTGATGAACCTTAAGGTTCATCTGGGGGGAGCATGTTCTCGTAATATTTGCTTTATTTTCATTTTTTTTAATCTTTTAGTTTTAAGAAATTTTGTTTGGCGACTGCCCCACTAAATTGTTATTGTTAATCTATCGACAGGAAATGGTGACTCAATCATTTCTTTTTATATATTCTTCTTTTTCTTTTCTTTCTCTATTTCATGCCTGCTTACTCATTTTTTGCTATCATTTTTCTATTAATGGAAACATATTGTATTCTGTATTGGTTCACTTCTAAAATAGATTCGTTACAGTTCACT
Organism: Ericerus pela; assembly: GCA_011428145.1. NCBI lineage: Eukaryota > Metazoa > Arthropoda > Insecta > Hemiptera > Coccidae > Ericerus > Ericerus pela. The sequence continues at coordinate 257,084 of WOFM01000394.1, forward strand.
GTTGTTCTTTCATCGAACAAACAGATTCTAATAAAAAGTTTCTATCTCCGGATATGAGCAGTTTGAGTTGAAGGAAAAAGGATAAAGAACACAGCTGTTTTTGTTGAAGCTGTTTCTAATTCTACTTTAGGGTTTTAGTTTTGTGTCAGTTTTATAAGGTGGAAAACTCAAAAAATTCGTTCATCAACTAAAACAAACTTTTCAATGAGAAGGGAATGTAATACAATTATGCTCAGGTCATAGGAGGAGAACTTTTCAGCGCAGTTTACTAAGTGTGGTCAAGAAATAGAAAAGTGGACACTTTTTGAGAAGAAAAAATTATTTGTTTTTATAAAAACGATAAAAATAAGAGGAAATGTCCTCCAGAAACTCCATAAAACTCCATACATAAATGTCATGCGGTTGACCCAACCTTGACGGGAATTTAGAAACAATCAGAAAATTTCGAAAATTGAAAGCCAACACAAATTTAATAGTAGACCATAAACCAAATCAATTCTCGAAATTTTCCGATTTTTTCTAAAGTCTAGTCAAGCTAAAGTCTATCAGGTCATTTACATATTAAATTTCCGTACTACGATAATTATCTCCTCCAATTTTTTTCATTTGTATAACGATAGCCAATTTAATTTTTTTAATTAATTTTTTAGATCATTTTCAAATAATTTAAGTAACTACCTTCTATTTTTTTTCTTTTCTTTTGAAATAAACTATTATGCATTTGGTAAAGTTCGGCAACTGAAGTTTCAAGAAACTATTGAATTTATTAGGGTAGAACTGAAAAAAATTTATTGTGCTGGAGATATATTCGTAAGTTTATAGTTCTTTTTGGGACTTGAGTTTTTAGGGTTAATTTCTCATAACTAACTCCGAACCTGTAAAGTTGAATTGAGGACTGGCTAACATCCAAACAGAACCGGTCAAAAACTACAACTTTTGGTAAAAAATTTTTAAACTAATTAATGGTCTTTGTTGTTTGAGTTTTCACTTCTATAAACTGACACTGAACTGAAACCATAAAGTAGAATTGAGAACTAGCTTTAAAACAAATACATATGTAGAACTGAAACATTCGAACTCAATTATAGATCTCACAATTCGGCATTTGAAAAGAAACTTAAACTATATAAATATAGTCACCTATGAATAACTTGAATTTTGTGAAAATCCGGCAAGTGGAAGGAGCTAAATGCAGCGAAAAAAAAAAACGAATTTCAACTTTTAATAGATAAATATAGAAAGATAACAAAACAAGACGAATGAGATAAAAAATGATGCTAAGATTTTGAATTGTGAATGAATTCGCAAACTTGAATTTTAGTTTTAATTACACTCTGAATTACTCATTGTAACGTACATAACAATATGAATACATAATTACATTTCTCTCATATAATTATTAATATTATTATTAGGTACCTATCTATGTATTAAGTTTAAGTTACGATAGGTAATTGAATGAAAAATTATATTCAGGTTATTATTACATTCATAATGACCAAGATTATTGCATATGTGCCAAAATTGTGAATTTTTTTTTTTTTTTTTTTTGAAACGCAAACATTACTAATCGTAACCAGGAAAAAAAACGGTTAGACTATAATTTCTGTAATATTAAAGAGAAGATTTCCACTCACCGTGGACCTTAGAACCTTGAAATTCTTAATCTGGCTCGCAGCAAAAATGGAAAACTCGATTTAGCATGAAAACAAGTTCATTTAACACTTTAGGATCCAATAAATCCGTTCATGTGAAATTAATTCATTTGTAGCTATCCAACGCATAAATTATAATAAAAAATCGTGAAAACCTTAATCTAATGACGCTTAGGGTCGAATGCAAGAACGATACTTGAGTAATTTTCTTTCATTTTTTCCATTATCAATAATTTGTAATATAATTTTACGTACAATAGCAAACACGTACAGAAAAATATCACTCTATTAAGACAAGTAATACTAATAAGTCACCGTTGTCACTGAAATAGGGTTTAGGTAGGTAGGTATCGTTGTTGCATTCGGCCCTTACTATCAATTCGAACGCTTTATTTCGCTGCCATCCGATTTTAATGACAAGGGTAAGGCCCAAGGGTGAAAAGTTGAGCGCACGTTGGTTGCAATTCATGTCTCAGTTCACTTCAAAAACTTAGTTTTAATGTCAAATGGCGAAATTTATTGCATCATAAAGTGAATATACGGACGTTAAAATATTCTCGTTTCGCATCCGTCATAATAATAAATACCTATTAAGTATGTAAATTTTGGTCTGTCACAATTAGATATTAAATTTATCATATGGGCGGGTTTTGACGTTTGACTGCCACATAGTTCGTCAGGCAGACGTTTGATTTTAGAGAATTTGCGAAGAAAATAATTAGGTATTCGAGGAATTTTGATAGAAATTTAACTGCTCGTTACACTATGAGATTAAACTATCGAAAATGATGCGCATGCATCACCCATAAACATGATATAAATTTGCCGCCTTCTTCTCTTCCTCTAAATTTTTTTGCGAATTTTATTTTTGACCGAGAATTTTATTTTATCGCCTGAAATTCACGACTTTCGGATTATAGGTTAGCAGGAGAATAAAAAGTCAGCTGCGTGAATATATTCGAAAAAATCAAACGCTGGTCCACGATTTTTCTAATAATAATTATAATACTATTGGACATCAAGGGGGTTTTGATGTACTCGTAAGAAGTGACGAAATCATTAATTAGAAATAAAATATGTAAAACACATTTACCGCACCAAGAATATTTATTGTACTCATAGAGAACAACAGAAAGGTAAGTCGTATTAGTAATACGACTGAACAAAGAGTTCTTTTCGATAGTAGTCGATATAACTAATAACATAGAGAATATATTCAGACGATATATCAGTGTAGCCAACTAGTTCATGTACAATAATCAAATAGTTCCAACAAATACCTACTTCGAAATGGCAAAACGTGGAAAATATTTTTAACTAAAATTTCGGTGAAAGTCGTAGGTAGAAAGTAGGTAAGTAGGTAGCTGTTGTCTGTGATTTAATATTGGGGAAAGAATGGTGAGGTATTTTGAGATTCGCTGGTGATTCGCGGTGGTGGAGAATATTCGAGATTTTCTTCGGAAATATTATTCTGGACAGCTGTATGCTGATTTCGGTGGGTCAGGAAAATTAAACGAGCAAGTCCACCCCCAAAAATTCTGTGGGAAATTTTTTTTAATTACTCAAATTGAGTGCAGAAAACTTCAGCGCATATCGTTACTTTGCTAGAAAACGCAATTTTCCAGTTAACATTTACAATTCGATAAAGAATTTCAAATTCCAGATGCGAAAAACAATAGCAAAAAATAATCGATAGCTCGATATCCGACAAACACATCGATGTATCAAAATTTCATTACTACCTATAATTTTAAGTAAAACAAACTGGATAATAAGTAGGTAATATTAATGAGCCATAAATACCGAAAAGATAAATGCTTCAAACAGAACTGGTGTCTTGCTTTTCCTACAGCAATTTTTTTGATGTGTAAGCATCTTCGCTCGGTGTCTTTGTTAGGGGCTAAACGAAAATTACAATCGTCAGATTTGCGTAACTGTAACTCTTACAATCGGAACTCTCCTTTGTGTGTATTATATGACGTGTAGTTGTATGGTTGTGTGCATGCGCAATGTGTTGTGCACGCACACAACCACAATGTTATTATGTTTACATATCAATCGTTCATGAGTACCTATGCCCCAGCGGAACTCACGTCTTCTATTGCTTTACATTTTTCCTGGAAATTACTTAACTAGTAGACACCAAACCTCCTTCTACATTTCACATACATACATAATAACGATGTATTGTAAAAATTTCAGCTTGATCCTTTTTCTAATTTCATTAAAATCTTCAAAAAATTTTATGGAGATTAGATTACTCGTAAAAGGTTAGAGGCTCGGTATCTCAATGACAGTTGTCATTACAAGATGATATTGTACACTGCACGTTAAACATATTGTATGTTTGTTTGTTTGTACTTACTTGCAAACTTATGCAAGTATGTTGCAATATCTGGACCATGACAAATTGACAGGTCACATGTACGATGATGTCACAATCCGGCTTACCAGTGCACATGCTGTATTTTCCCCATTGCCGTACCAATGATAAAATACGTGGCCATTAGTCATCATACACATGTACGTATTCCTTACATATGTGCCTTTGTGTGGATGTAAGGAGCCATTATATAAGGCCACAAAATTGGTTACAAAATTGCTACTGTTTGCGGAGTCTTAGCTTCCCCATACCTTGTGTATGAATTGTGGTGGACTGGCAAAACTGCAAAACACCTTCAGTTGTTAGAATATCTTCTATGATGTAAGGTATTCCATTAACTTCTTATACAACAATTTTTTGTTCTCCTTTTTTCTCTGAAACTACCCACGAGTACTCAATCAATAAGCAATAAACTCGTGTAAGACCTGACCCTATCTGTAATGCTTATCACATGACCAATTTCACAGATATAGTTGACTATGTCTTTGTTTCTATCAAATTCTAAATAATATTTTTCTTCGTATCCCAAACAAAGGAGGGTTAATCAACTAGTCTTATATATAAAAGACACTTGTAATAATATAAGAACCACCTTTCATGAAAATTTCAGTCTTATTTCTTTCAAAACCATGAACACAAAATTTTTTCTTATAATTTTTATCCAGTTTTCTTACAAACGGGGTATTAAAATTGACCTCACAAAAGAGTGGTGGGTGGGAATGATAAAATTATCTGTTTTATAAGAAGAGAAAACAAATGGTCCCATTTTCCCATATCGACCTAATTTTTTTATGTAGGTTGGGATGGGTATATTATTACATTTATAACTGTACCTATATACCTACAGTAGGTATGAGTGGTACAAAAAATATCAACACCTATTGACATTTTCCCTGAAATATCAATATATTTTATCAATTTTATGGCTGAAATTTCAAGGTTACAATGAAATTTGAATATCCCAACACAACTGTAATGGCATTTATAAGTTTTTTTTCAATGGACTTGTAGTGGGTAGAGTCTTATATATATAATATGAGTTTAACGTCCAGGAGACAGTAAAATGTTGTTGGAGTCACACACCTGTACCTCGTACATGTTCCTCACAACTGGCGTTGCCTCAACACCAGTATGTCCACTACCGGAGGTAGTGGGAGAACCCCGGCGCATCGCCTGTGCGCCGGTGCCTCGTGGGCGGAGCCACAATACTGGGGGCGGTGTGCGAAGATAGCCTTCGGAGGCCACCTTCCAAGATTGTTCCTGAAAAACTAAAATTTTAATTATACATGACATGTACAAACAAACAATTTTATTGAAAAAATAAAAAATGTTGGTACAAAAATAGGAAATAATACTAAATTATTCTAAAAAAGAGAAAGAAAAACAACAAAGAAAAGAACTTTTTTCTGTTAAATAAAGTTTTCTTCTCTTCCGTCGACTGCCGGACAGCAAAAAAAAAAATAAGAAATTTATGAAGAGTCGGTACCATAGATGAAGGATTCTGGAAAGGAAGAAAGGGGAGTTAGCAAGTCGGTAGCTCATTCATTGAATGGTATAGTTGCGCGCTCTGTCACCTATTGCCCGCGATCCTTCGTGAGGTGCATTGACAACAATAGTGGGTGCCAAAAATTAGAAGTATGCCTTTTTATCAACATAGTATCTAACTTAGGCTTCCCCCTAAAGACAGTGTAGGTCATCATCTAAATTTATAAGAAATTACTGAATAACCTATCCTATATATGTCATGTGTCAGGTAATCTTGAAAATTGCGGATAATGTTGAAACTAGTTTCTCATTATAGTATCCTTTATTCTTAGTTCTAAGGGAGCTAGAAATTTTAAAGGTCGGGTAGACACTTTTTTACTCGAGAACTGAATTTGCGCATGTCGGACCTTTCCGTCATGTGACTTCTCAAGTCCTAGGACTTTCGCGAGTTTATATACTCCCGGTTTCGACATATAGTCCAGGACATGGACAATGTCTCCTATTTCAGGTTGAAATGGCACCGTGCGATACGCATTTGGTATCGGTCTTGGTGGTCTATCTCTTAGATACAAAAGATATTCCCTTTTCCATGATAACCAAAGTTTGGAAAGATATTCTTGGTCAAGTTTCCATAATTTCTGGAGTTGAGTGACTGTAGGAGTATTATCCTCTACTGTCTGACCAATCGGGAGTGTTAAAGACCCGAGATTCGCATGAAGAAAATGCGAAGGTGTCAAAGTATGTTGACCTACTTCATCCGAAGATGGGCATAATGGACGTTCATTGACCATAGTCTGAATGTCCTTCAAGCTAGCTTGAAAAGTATGGGCATAGATAGAATTATGTCCGTGTATACGGAAAAAGACTTGTTTTATAATTCCTATGATGCGTTCATATACGCCTCCATACCATGGCGCTTTAGCGGGTATAAAGTGCCATTTAATGCCTTTCAATTCTAGATTGTCTTTCACTTCATTTTCTTCTGAAAAGGTAGACCAATACTCTGGTAGATATACTGAGAGTAATTGAAATTGTGCGGCATTATCAGATAAGATTGCTTTAGGCGTTCCTTTATCTGCAAAAAAGGTCAGAAATGCAGTCCATATTTCTGTAGTAGTCAAAGATGATACTGAGATCAAATAAACGGCTCGTGTAGAGAGACACGTAAAGACTAAAACCCATTTTTTATAGATGGGCGTAGTTGGTGTAGCCAACCTACATTTTCTCTTTGGTAAATAATTATCAAATACAGAGAAAGGACCAAATATATCCACACCTGTATAGGTAAAAGGATGGGTAAATGGTATAAGACGAAAATCTGGCAATGACGAATGCGTCGGTTGCTTGAACGGTCTGTTCTCAGATTTCTTACACAACACGCAAGATTTTTTCAAAATTTGCGGTAACACTTTCAGTGCTCTAGGCACGAAGTAGTGTCTACGGAAATCAGACATTGTAAATTTATTTCCGGCATGCACTAATTTAAGATGGGTATGCATCAAAATTAGTTCAGTCAAATATGACTTATGGTGCATAAGAATAGGTGATAACATATCCTTAGCATAAGGAATTTCTGGAAGATAATTTTTCAGACGTATAATTCCCGAAGGGTCCAAACAAATATGAAATTTTTCATATGCTACATGTTCGGGCGAATTATCTCCTAGGAGTATTTCAAATAATTTCGAAAAATATTTCTTTTGATCCGCATAAATGAAACAAAGTAATGCAAAGTGAAAATTATTTCCAACTATTGCATAGGGTGCTAACAAACGTTTCCTCTTAATCCTTCGTTGATTAAAACGTCGGATTGCCCTGATACATTGCGAAAATGTTTTAACTAACTTTTTCAGAGAATTAAATTTCTCAATTTCAATTCCAAACGGTGTATTCCTAGGAGGATGGATGAAATTTGAATAAGAAGTTATTTGGGTTTTCAAACCTTTTTCTGATTTAGCTGACAAATCTACAGGTTGAGAGGATGGGTTTGTTATCACTTCCGTTTCCTGTGAAGGAATCGGTTGTGAAACCGGTATCTGAATTTCAAATTCATTGGTTTGCGAATTTATAAAAAATTGCGGAATAAATCTTTTCTTAGAATTTTCAATTCTTCTCAACTTTGCTGTACGATGTTTATCGAAAATGTCATCTGAAATCTCAGGAATTGAAGCAGATAATGTTGAGGAAAAGTTTAATGAATCTCTAAGTGTACAAAATACTGGAGTAGAGTATTCATCTTCAGACAAATCTGGAAGTGATTGAATCACATGCAAATCGGTTTTTGGCCATGAGATGCAATCCTGACTTAACCACTCAGGTCCAGTCCACCAAAGGGACGTAACCAAATCATTTACTACAGATCCTCTGGATCCAATGTCAGCTGGGTTTTCAGCTGACGGAACGTAGCGATATTCTACGGCTGGAATACTCTTGATTTCAGATACTCGATTTGCAACAAATTGAGGTAAAATTTTTCTTTCCAGTAACCACGTCAAAACGCACTTACTGTCAGACCATAAAAATGTCGGTGAATTTGACAAGTCCATCGGTTTGCGAGTGGTACGCAAACCTCTAGCACCAATTAAGGCACCTAACAATTCTAGTTTCGGAATTGTAATAGGCTTCATTGGGGTGACGCGTGATTTTCCTAACAGAAAGCGTACCGAATAAGTGTTTAAATTCTTATTATAGAAGCGAATATAGATGACCATTGAAAACGCTGTTTTAGAGGCATCAGTGAATACATGTAATTGACATGTATCGGGGTCGTAAGTCCCTATGTACAATTGTCTGGGTAGGCAATAATTAGTACATTGCATCAAATCATTTAAGATATCAGATGCTACTGATTGTAACTTAGTCGGGATGGGTTCATCCCACTTTAGGCCTTCCGACCAAAGTATTTTTATAAATGATCGAGATGGTATAAAAGCTGGGGCGAACCATCCTAACGGATCATAAAAGGAGGACATCACTTTTAAAAACAAACGTTTAGTCCAACAAGCAGTTAGGGCTTTAGGAGTGGGAATGTACATGATATCATTATCCATGTCCCAAACTAAACCTAATACTTTGACTAGTGGTTTGTCCAAAGATCTCGAAGGATCAAAATCCTTTCTAAGCGGAACACAATTAGTACCCCAAAGGGCAAGTTCCATAGAAATGTCACTAAACAACTTGTTTGATTTGACATACAATTCTTTTAAAGCTTCATAAGTTGGCAAGGAAGTTGCCAAGTTATCCACATAGAATTGTTGAAGAAAACTATCATGGAATTTCTTATCAACCATTTGAAAATGATGTAATAAGACTGCAGCCAAGAGAAATGGCGCTGTTACAATTCCGAATGGGACTCGACAAAAGCGATAAACAATTAGATTTTTAAGATCTAAAGGTTTATGAGGATCTTTCATCCAAAAGAATCGAGTTACATCTCTATCTTCTGGGTGAAGGCTGATCTGATGAAACGCTTTACGAATGTCGGCTACAACTGCAAAAGGATTTTTGCGGAAACTTATGAGAATGGATACTAGATCTGCCAAAAGAATCGCACCTTTATACATGCAATCATTTAGAGAATGATTAGAAGATTTTGATTTTGCTGAACCGTCAAAGACAACACGAAGTGGTGTGCTTTTCGTTGGATCATAAATGCCTTTGTGAGGAAGATAATGTATCAACTCACCAGGACGTTCATGTTCTATTGGTTCGATCATTTCTAATTTAACCAGTGATTGAAAATACTGATCATAGAGATGGAAGAACTCGAGGTTCTGTTTCATTTTAGGAACTTGCTGGTCTAATCTTTTGATTGCAAGCCTATAGTTATCTTGTAATGGTGGAGGGTTAAACCTATATAACCATCTAATCTGATAACGATTATTTACTAAACGAACGTTTTTGTAAAATAATCTAAGTGCTTCAGCTTCCGCTTCAGCCTCAACAAGATTGTTGGATTCGATACCCAAAGTATCGAGTTTCCAAAAATTTTCGACACTCTGTGGAGAGGTTAAAAATGTTGGAATAAAAACATCACTTTCAGATAAAGGAACTACTGTGCCACCTAACATATGACCGAAGTCAGTTTCAATTAGGGTTAAAGTAGGAGATATTTGTACAATTTTCCTCACGAAGGACCACATATAATCATTTCCAATAAGCAAATGGATCGTAAGTTCATGATCTGCTTTTGTAAATTCAATATGGGAATATTGAGGGTACAACTTTTTAAACTCAACGAAATCCGGATGAGATAAAGAATCAGCTATATGACTAACTGTTTTTGCTATAATCGGAACAGTTGTTCCATCAGGTTTTTGAAGATCGAAAGATACTTTATGGGATCTAAAAATTTCTGATTTTTGGTTAGCAAGACCTTTAAATCGCATTAATTCTATATTTTCCGAGAAATTCAATTTCAGATACTTATTTGCATAAGTATGGAAAATGTATGTTTCTTTGCTTCCACTATCAAAAAATCCATTAATTTTTACGGGTTTTGGTAAGTGTGATGCATGAACATACGACAAGAATGTTAAATAATGCGCAGAAGTATTATTATTAGTAAAAAAAGTTTTTGACTCACTTAAAACTGGTAATCCTTCAGCTCCTAGGGGTTGATTGGATTTTAGTACCGTGAGGTCCAGATTCACTGAATCATTTCTGGTCTGTGAAGAAACAGAAGAATTAATACCCTGGTATGAAACATTTGTTTCTGGTGCAAGATTTATTGAATCATTATACGTACACTTATCTGGAAGTTGTGCCTTATATGCATTAAGACTGTCCTTCCAAACTTCGACGAGCGGAAGTGTAACAGGATAGGCCACCTTGGGGCACAAGTTACTATGGTGATCCGTTGCAAGGCAAGTTAACCATTTGCAATGGATCGGGGGTGCAACTCTGCATATCGCTGTGCCAGGATGTTTCCGGACACACCGAGTGCAGAGTTGATGCTCCTCATAGAACTTTTTTCGTGCCTCTAAGGTGTTCACTCTGAGACAGAGGTGACTATGGTGTTGCCCATTGCAGAAGATACATCTTCCTTGGGTGGGAGTGGGGTTGGTCCTCAACACGCTGGTTGGAATTTCCTTCCCCTTCGAAGTTCGTAGAACTGGTCCCAACACACCTGAAGAAAGAAAAGAATTAACATCTTCTGTTGAATCTAGATTCAGACGTTTTTTCCCTCGTTTAAGATTGGATTTATCCTTTCTTCTTTTAGGTTTATCAATTTCTTTTGAAATGACTGCAAAATTTTGTCTGCCTTTAGGCTTACTATTTTGGTTAGTATTAACTTTTTTCGATACCGAAGTACAAGTTGGTTCACGAAGTTCTTGTATTGAAATAAAATTTCGAAGTGCTTCGAATAAATATTTAACGTTTCTTTCATTTGTTTTTAAATGAGTTAAATAAGACCTGGGCGGGAATTTTTTAACAATTATATTGAAGAGTTGTTCTTCATCAACTGTTTTGCAAACCATACGATAGCGTTCTATCATAACTACAACAGAATCTAACCCATCTTGAATGGAAGAAATGTCATTCGTAGTTGTTGGAATTGCAGTAATTTCCTCCCATAAGGCTGCTCGAATTTTAGATTCATTGCCATAACGACTATGTAGAAATTTTAAGCGCTGGTCGTATCCCAATTTATCAGGTGAAAAATGGCTAATTTTATCACATAAAAATTTAGGCAGCGCACCCTGTAAAATATTAATTTTTTGGGGTATGGCTATATCTTGTCTCTGATGAACATAGAGAAAGAAACCATTAATGAACCCTGGATACCTAAGTATCTCCCCGTTCCATTTTTCAAGATAAAATTTTGGGGGTTTCAGATTCGAAAAACCTTGTTCTACTTGAATCTGTGGTTCATGTTCCCAACATTTAGGGATCTGATTAAAAGAATCAATATTTATTAAGGGAATGCTAGTTTGCGAAACAGTTGTTTCCAATACACGAGGTATTGAAGCATTTTCAATTGAAGAACAGTCATTCAATTGAGTAGGTAATGGAACTTCTGCCGAAGTTTGAGATTGCTCACCTCTGATCCTTTTTGGATTACGGTTGCTCTCAACTTCAGCAGAACCTCCATTAACCACTTGTTGTAAACTACGTTTATTAGAAATGGTTTTCCTACTTTCAATTACAACCGGCTGTTGTCGTCCCTTCGTCGTTTTAGCAGAATCGAGATTCTTCTGAAGACCAGATGACGAAGGTATTGGTTGTGTTTGGGTTTTCGTTCCCGCAGCCTTTGTCGAAGTCTCTTTGCGAGGAAGGTGGAGCTTCTCGAATTCAGCCATCGACATCTTCAGCTCCCACTCAACAGTATATTCGAGCGTTTTGAGCTTCTCATCTACTCTCCTATACTGTTGAGCGATAGTGGCAAATTGAGCCCGAGTTTCTAGAAACTCTTGAGCAATTTCTTTCGCTCTTTTGGCTCGCTGACGTTCCTCCTCAGCTTTTTGCTGGCGCTGACGCTCCTCTTCGACCTTTTTCGCAGCCTCAGCAGCATCAGCGGCAGAATCAAGAACAGATTCTGAGGTCAGTTGACTAGAAGACGTGGTATGGAATTTCTTCAAAATCCTTGATTTCTTTACGACCAAGCTTCTAGCCAAACTTTTTGCCGAAAGAATTAACTCTTTCGACACTCCTTTGGGGATTTTTTGAAGGTCATCAATGCACATATTTATGGCGGAGATTTCTGACAAGACTTCTTCATTATCGCCCTTAGGATCTACCGGTTTTTGGAGAAGAGTCTCCAAAGATACCAAGTAATTTTTTACATCATCGATGGTTCCACTGAAATTTTCTATTTCGGATATCTGCGAGAACGATGTCCCAGAATGGTATGATGCAGATGATGTTAAAGATCGAAATTCAGATCCATTGGGATCGATATTACTGGGTTGTTCAACCGGATGATCTTCTTCATCTGTATGAAGATGTTGATCTTCATCTTCTGTAGGAAGGTCCGGGACATCAATATCACCTTCTTGTTGATTCAAGAGAGCATACGGATCGTTAAGATCAATCTCATCATCGAAGATGGGTGGGAGATTGTCCGGCTGAATCTCTTGCGACATGTTAATGGATGTTCTATGAAGAGATTTAAGAAAAACAAATATTTTCATTACAGCCAGAAAAATTTTCAGTAAAAATACGCGAAGTATTCGTCATATATCGTAATAACATTCGTCTACATCAATATGGTAAAAAAAAAGAAAAATAAGAAACAAAAAAAATTTTTTTTGCAAGAAAAAAAAAATTTTTTATTCTTATACGTAATCTAGGTTACGAGAGCATTGGCCTAAAGAAATGTAGGTCAATGTTACGAATTTCTAATTCGAAAAGAACGATTAACGTACGTAATATTTTCGAGTGTGTACGGACTTTGCCTACTCTAATTACGCGTAAGGAAAAAACGCTAGGTTTTGCTATTACGGATCGAAAAAAAAAATTTTTTTTTTTTTTTTTTTTCGCAAAAATAATATATTTTTGTTATCCAAAGATGACGAATTGTTTAATTTTTACCGAAGTAATTTTTTATCATAATTCGTATATTTTTCTAAGTGTTTAGGCTCGGAAAAAAAATCGGGCGTGACCCTGGGGCGAATATACATTTTTTATTCGCGAATACACTGAATTAGCCAAATTCGGGAAAAATTATATATTTTGGAATTATCCAAAAAAAAATCGGGCGTGACCCTAGTACGATGAGTCGTATTTTTGTCACGCCAGATACAATTCACTAAGAATTAAAAAAAATTATTTATTTTGGAGATGTCCAAAAAAAAATCGGGCGTGACCCTAGTACGATAAGACGTATTTTAGTCACGCCAGATACAATTCACTAAGAATGAAAAAACCAATATTTATGCATAAAAAATATGTATGTTTATCCGACCATTATCCTATGATGCCAAAGAAATTAGCTATAAGGATATTACCGGAAATATTTTCCTAAATTTCGAAAAATTCTAAATATTCATGTAAAATCAGTCAGATTTCGTATTTTTTCCTAGGAAAATTGTCAAACAGGTAAAGTTTTTTGTTTGAAAAAAAATTTGAGCGTGACCCTGGGGCGATAGGCCGTTTTAGGTTCACGAACTAATACAAATTCACTGAATTAAGTTTTATTCATATTTTTCAAAATATTATTCATTGAGGCAAAAATATTTTAGCTTTAAAAATTATTAAAGGAAAAAATCATAAAACAGGCTGTTTTGTATCACGAATTTGCATAATTCATTTGCCAATAATATTTCATAGAAAAAAAATTTTACATCATTAAAATGAGATGGTCATATACCTAGGTATGCAAACATAATTATGAATTATGGAAAAATTAATAATTATTGTTAAAGGTCAGTACTTACTGATTTCGTATTTCCACTGTTTCTTCTTTATTGTGTAAAATTTGGACGATGCCCACTACACCAAAAAAAGGGTAGGATATAAGAAACGAACAAGAAATGGCACAAAAAAGTAAAAGAATAATATAAATTTGCATAAAAATAATTAAGACACACAAAACAAAAGATCACGAACAAAAAACAACAACAAATCAATTAATAAAGGCAAGAAAACAAGAATTCGTTTGACACTGAAACAGTAAAGATGCACTTGATGTGTATCGATATGTAAGAATACAGGTCGAAGGACAATGTGCGCGTCTATTTTTAGCGCGCACATTCGTCCTCGTAGAGAATTCGGTTGCCTATTTTTTGTCGCTGCTGACGCAGCATACCTTATACATTGCGTATGTGTGGGTATGTTGCGTGTTCGTTACGTAAATTCTTACGTATGTGTGCGGGCGATATCTAGATATCGATGTATTTTTTATACGAATTTCTATAGGACGATGTATTATTCGTAAGAATTGTCCATTTTTCGTTGCGGTGCAGCGATTTTTTACGTATTTAGGGGCGTGTCATTATAGTTTGCTCGTGTCCTTGATTTACGAGAAATCGTATGTTTTTTCGAAGCAAAAAAAATGATGATTGTTTCGCCCAAGTTTGTGCATGTTCTAAAACAGCAGCTATTATTTTCGTATAGAAAAAAAATAGGGAGAGAAAAGAAAACTTCGTTGTTAGAACGAGAATATCGGAATTATTAATTTCGTGTATATTCTCGTCAGCCTTTTTTGCCGAATTATTACGAATTCTTTTTATTAGGCTGTATAATAGGAACAAAATTCGTCTGAATTATTTCGTCAGCAGAATGCTGGGGGCGGCGAGAAAAATTATAATAATAATTTTTTCGTCGCATTATTACGATGAATAAAAGAAAATGACTGTCGTAAATTAATTTAATTTAGGCATTATTCTTTAATGACGAATCTCTAGGATTGTAGGTGCGTTAAAGATGAATACAGAAATTATTTTTCTGTTAATCTGTGAGGATTAAATATTATTATAAGAAAAGTTTATTTCCGAGGAAATTTTTCTTATTTTATTTTGAGAGTTAGGCGAAAACGAATTTTCGTGTGGAAGCGTATTTGGGTTTTCAGAATTATTAAAATTCCTTTTGCTAGAAACAATTCTAGAGGCGAATTACGAAAATTCATGATTCCCAAAGCGAATTACGAAAATTCAGGGGATATATACAGTGCTCTTGCTACCATGTAGTGGGTAGAGTCTTATATATATAATATGAGTTTAACGTCCAGGAGACAGTAAAATGTTGTTGGAGTCACACACCTGTACCTCGTACATGTTCCTCACAACTGGCGTTGCCTCAACACCAGTATGTCCACTACCGGAGGTAGTGGGAGAACCCCGGCGCATCGCCTGTGCGCCGGTGCCTCGTGGGCGGAGCCACGATAGGACTACCCAGATTTTATCTTTTAACAATAGATATAAGTCTGTTTTTTTATCCAAAAAAGTGCAAGAGTTCATGTACTAGTTCTAAATTGTATTCTTTTGGGACTTAGTGAAATATATGCATTCTTTTGAATTTAGTGCAAACTTAGCTCATAGAAAAGTGTATGTGTGTACTCGAATGGAGGGTGACCTCACTTATAGGGAATTTACCTCCATCAAGATTCCAATCTTTTTTAAAAAGGTCGAAAAGTAGACCAAAATTGAGTTTAAAAAAAAATACATTTATTTTTTGAGTGCCCAAATAACCCAGAATCCAGGACTTTGCAGTCTCTCACAAGTTTTTCTACAATTCCGAACCATTGTAACCAAGGAATTTATTTTTATTTATTGCCACATCCTCTTATTTTACCTCTCACCATTCATTCAGTTTGACACTTCAACCCATAGTTAAAATATTAACGAGTCATGATAGAAAAGCTACAACACACCATTAAAACCAAACTTCAAACAACCAGAAATAATAATTTACACAACTCTTAACTTATTTCAACTTAAAAATTGTTAACTTATCTACCACAACAGTTAATATTAATTCTTACACAATTCAATGACTATAGTCTTAGGTTTGAAGATGTTGATCACACCTCTTCCCTGAATGACCGATAATCTCTGATGAATTTATCCTCTCCAAATCAAGTACCAGCCAATTAACAAAAAACGCCGATGTTTTATTACCAACTCCTCGATTGGAATTGATCGTAAGAATTCAGAAAATTTTTTCAAATTTTTTATAACCACAGCTAAATAATTCGAACTTTTCATATTAAATATTAAACTCACCGACCAAAGATTTTTAAAGTCTGAAAAATTTTATTTTAAAACTTTTCACCAAAAATAATTATTATTCATCTATTTTTAACTGAAAAAAATATTTATAAAAAATTATTTTTTGGTTGACTGCTGAAAATTTACATTTGGTAATGGAATTAAATGCACTTCTACTAGTTTCAAAATTTGTATTAGTTCAACAGACTTTATTTAAACCATAGCCTTACAGTGGCCAGAGTTAAAATTTTTAAAACTCAATTAAGTAATCAAACAAATTTTAATTTTGATGCACCAAAGAATTCACAAAAATCACAATATATTATCACCATTTTGACTTTTAAAAAGAGACACAAAAAAGCAAGAAAATTGGCCAAAACATCAGATTATATACCCGTATCCTACAACCAAGTTCTTTCCATCACCACCAAAATTTTCAAAATTTGACAGATGGAACAATGACAATAGAGATTCTTCCATTAGGGGAAATTAAAGAAAAGATGTTGCCAATTATCTTGTTGGAAAGAGAGAAAAATGAAAAGATTTTTGGGCTGAATAAGGGAAAAAAGGATGGAAAACAATTGTCACTGAAAGAAAATACTTTTTACCCACAAATCCTCCAATAAATACACTAAAGGGAGACAACTATCGTTGAATTTTCGGTAAAAGGAAAGAAACAGAGAAAACAATAAAAATCAAAAATAGAAGCAACTGAAACAGAAGTAGTTCTTCTCTCAAGGTTGGTGAGAATGACTCATAAAATATGAACATCATTTTTCCATTCAACTAAATCAAAACCATCCGTAAAATATTACAATATCTCTCCTAATTAGGTACTTAAAATTTTCCTCATCAATCGGTGGAATTGAGAGTAAATCTCGGAAAAGAATGTCAAGGTGACAATTTACCGAATTTTTGCGGAGAAAAACAATAAAAAGAAAATAAAAAGACTTCTCCTACCATAATTATCGGGTAAAAATTGAAAATACAGGAGGAAATCGATGTCGGAAGAGTATATTTGGTAAAAATATTTGAGGTGATGGTGAAAGGAGGGAAGAAGAGGGAAAGAAGAAAGTTTAGTCCACCTCTAAAGTGAAAATAGCGAAAAACTGTCCGTATTATGCATATAAATTTATATATATGACGATCTTTTTATTTACTACAGAAGGTGTTTATCATTGGCAAAAGCCATCATTCGAAAGAACGAAAAAATAAAATTTCAATACCAAGCTAACGGAGCCGGTAATTTTGGAATTTCTAACTAACTTAAACTCGTTTAGGCTAATAGGAAAATGACTAAAATTTTTAGGCCAATTGAAACTTCTTTAATCGTTTTCTCGACTGCCGGCCCTTGTCAAAATGGCAGCGACGTTTAGAAAATGACAAATTTACCAAAGAAACTACGAAACATTCACTTTCGGCCCTAAATGAAAAGGAGGTGTAGAAAAAGTGTAATAAGAGAAAATCTGACTATTTCGCATACGATGAATTGGGAATTGGTTGTGTGATAACAATGGGAGTATATGTGGCTCCTTTTTTTTTCTTAACGTTTATACCTACTTATTTTTTCATCGAACAGCCTCTCAACATCTGTAGCTATAATTGCTATACGCTTTTTCCTATTTTCTTTTTTTTTTTACGATTTTAGCTTGGGTTTATCAAATCTTTCACAATTTTTCAAATCCTTCTCTTCAAGCCAAACTTGGCTTCGATAAAATGTTTGATGGTACATTTTACTACGGTGCAGCAGTACTCGTTCGATAAATCGACCACATAGCACAATCGGTGCCGACTCCACATTAATTTGATCATCAGACCACCGTATCGTCTTGTCGTCTTCGAATAATTTAATTTCTTATCAGCATCGCAGATTCGACGAAAACAACTGAATCCACGTTTCGCGTCTTTTTTCAAATTTGAAACTGTCGGAAACGTTTCACGCTGTCGGTAGTGAGCATACGTTTTACAAAATTCGTTCGTTTCTGTTTCCTTCTTCGGTTGGCGAGAATCGTCTCCGGAATGCAATATGGTAATCGAAATGCAGCTCCCGCATCCGCACGTGCACCGTGGACCACTTACGCGAGTGCAGCTGACGGCTAATTAACCTATGCCATTCACGTATGAGAGCCTATGTGATGGAGTCGTCTTCGTCTTCGTCCCCGTCCCGTCCCCGTCCCCGTCCCCGTCCCCGTTCATTCACCCCCATCCACATCCCCATCGCCCCTCTCCCTCTTCCTGCCTACCGCATGGACAGATTTGCGTCTTTTGCATGTCTGACTTTTTGCAACGTGCGTCGAATTCTAACGAAGCTCTCCGTATATTTCATACGGTAGGTAACTATTAGGCTACCTTTTGCCGAAAGACAGCCCTGCAAAATTGTGGCAACGAATAATACTTTTCGCTTCGAAGAACGTTCGAATAATGAACGCATAGAGTAGGTAACCATTTTTTTGGAGAGCCCCAGAAGGGGGGAAGCGACAGAAACAGCGAGAGAGAGAGAGAGAGAGAGAGAGAGAGAGAGAGATTGAGAGACAGACAGACAAACCGACAGACAGAGACAGAGTAGGAGTAGGAGTGAGTGAGACAAAGAGAAAAAGAGGACCGCGGAGAAAGCACCGAATGTAAAGGGAAGTTTTTTGAATAATTTGAGGACAGTTGGCACGTTAGGGTTGGATAGACCATTTTTTTTCTTCCCTTTTTCGGTGCAAGTTGGCTGCTATGCTTTTGAAGTGCACCGTTCACTTTTACAGCCGCAACTTGAGCCGAGGAAGGCAGCCGAAACGAGACAGAGGTTGGTTAATGGCCTTAAGTTAACGATTGTTACTTTGTACTCGAGACGCGTGTTCTTTGTCGCACTCTCGTCTACCATTTACTACGTTGGCCTCTCCAGAAACTGTACAAGTGCTTGGCTCGATATTACGAGGGCGCAACGTATCAAGTCTTTGTGCCAATGTAAAACATCTAAAAGTTAAAACTAAAAAAAAAAACTGTTGAAAAAAAAAAAAAAAAGACTCTTTCTCGCTAAAATATTGACCTTTATTTACCCGCCAGTCGAAAATACTTAATTTCTCTGAAAATCACAGTTAGATAAAAACATCCAGCTATGTTTTCAAATTTTATTTTCAGACTTGATATTCTCAGCATTTTTTTATTGATTGGTACCTACCTAAAGGTACCTATACAAGATATCGTAAATAAAACAATAATTGCAATTGAGATATACGTTAGAATTTTTTTTCGAAAAACAAATAGTCTGTAAGTCTATTTTGGTGGACTTGAGCGATTCAGTTTGACGTGTCAAGAAAATGAAACGAAAGAACCTATCCTGAAAAAATAGGCCCTACATTGTTTAGATATTGAAATAGTCAACTGAAAAATAAAAGGTTTTTTCGACTAACTTCTGTAATTTATTTTATTTATTTTGTATTCGGAAACTAATAACGTAAAAGAAAATAGGAAGAAAATTCTCTCTGTATGGTCTGGGTACAATGTGACCTGAGAGTCGATTGATTCAATTTGGAGGTTGGTATCGGGTAAAATAAATATTTGCGTGATAAAACGAATGATTAAATCCCGACATGAAACGGACATTCTACCTTCTGTAGACTTGTGTATAAGTAATTGCGTAGCATTTTTTAGTAGGAGAAATTTTGAAACGATAGGAATTGTTTTCTAATCTACTATAGCAGGTAGTGTTTTCTTGTATTTTTTATACACATATTCTACCAGTCACCAAATTTTGTCAGTCTATTCCCAGAGCACCTTTCATATACGTATGTGAAGACTACATTTTATAATGTACAAGACGATTCGGTAGTCGGTACCTCTCAAAAGAGGAGAAAATTTACATGAATTTACATATGGTTTAATTTTTCAATCACCTTTAATTGTTTAAAAAAAAAAAAGAAAAAAAAAGGAAATTAATAAAAAAAAATTTTTTTGAAATTCAGAAATCTCCCATCTTTCACTCGATGATTCCTAAGCTGCTTTTTTAAGCTAGAAAGCTGGGACTAGTATTGCTGGAAAAAGGAGAAAGTTTACTTGAAACTACTTCCCTTATAATTTTTTAATCATTCTTAATTGTTTGAAAATAAACAAACGAAAAAACGGAAAACTATACAAACATGTCGTTGTTATGTTCTTTTAGATATAATTTCCAAAATTTTTCTTCTAGGTGAATTTTTTTTATTGAGAGGGAGAATTGTTGCTATATTTTTTGTGCATTAGTTGCAAAAAGTATGGTGTGCGACAAATGCTTGTGGACTATTTTAACTCGTGTCATGTCTGGAGCACTCGCCTAGGGCCTGTCTGCAAATTCTTCACATTTGTTAAACAAATGCCCATATTACGCACTTGTCACATAATATCACAGAATACTATTTTGCAACACATGCACAAAAGAATGAGTTTTACATGCAATACGGCGAATGAAAAGAACAAATTTTCGGATTATGAAGTTAACGATAATTTTACCATCTCTCGCGCATCCCAATCCTGCGTGACGGGGTGTAAAATATTTGAAAATACAAGCATTTTGATATTATTATTAACGCTATTTCGTGGAAAACTATTTGTCAAGTCGCCACTTTAATGGAACGTAACATTTTAATTTAGAAAAAAAGTCTCAAATGATTCCTCAACCTTTAATTGAGCTAAAGAACTGACGTTTGTAATGGTCAAAAGTAGATAAAATTTACAAAATTTCCATGTTACTTTATAATTTTATTATCTTTAATTATTTGACAACAAACAAACAAAAAAAAAAAAAAAAGCAAAATTAATGGTAGGTTTGCCATTTTTTAGAATCTAGAAATTTATTCTTTCCCTCAATGATTCCTCAATCGCTATTGAAGCTAGAGAGCTGAAAGTGGTACCTTTGAAAAGAGGATAAAATCTACCTGAATTTACTTTTATAATCATCTTTAACTATTCGAAAATAAAGGAACGAAAAAAATGCAAATTAATTGAAAATAATTTTTATTTTTGAAATCCAGAGACTTCTCTTCTTTTACTCAATGATTCCTCAGCCGCTGTTTAAACGAGAAAGCTGGAATTAGTACTGCGGGAAAGAGGAAAAAATTTACTTAAAACTATTTTCCTTATAATTTGTTAATCTTTCTTAGCTGTTGGAAATTAAGGAACAAAAAAATGCAAAATAATGAAAAACTTGAAGTTTTTTGTTTTTTCAAATATAATTTCCGAAATTTATTTCCTTTTTGAGTTTTGTTTTTTTTTTTATGAAAGGGGAGTCGTTGCTATACCTTTTTTTGTGCATTAGTTGCAAAAAGTATAGTGTGCGACAAACGTTTGCGGGCTATTTTAACTCGTGTCAAGTTTGCAGCACTCGCCTGCAAATCTTCCACACTCGGTAAAAAAATAGCCTACATTACGCACTTGTCACACAATATACCATACCTATTGTTATACGCCAGCGTGTATCCATGGAATTGATTACCCGACCAGTTTGTGGTCAAGTATGAGAATAAATTATAAAATTGTTTTGTATTAACTTAGAACAGATTGTTTTTTTTAGGTTTTTTTAAACGAAGTTACAGGTCAATACTGGTGTATTATTATGTTTTTAATAATTGCCTGCAAGGGCTTTGATTCTAGTTTTTGGTTCCATTTCTCTTTTATTTCAGTTAGGTACCAGTAACTACTAAAGATTTTTCAGGAGATTTGTTACTTTGCCCCTCCTGAGCCAAACCAAAAAAAATTCTGTCCTCGCCACCGCTCTGAACAAGGGACAGGAATGTTCTTTTTTTTTTTCAAGCCAAAAGGAACTTAATACCACCAAAAACTATATAATTAAATTCGTTATCAACGTTTTAAAAATTCAATAGCCGTACAAGCAGTTACAACCTTACATTGCTGGATTATAAATAAAATTTGTAGGTACCCAATACCTATTTGTTATAGTCGACCGTCTGATTTCGCCATTTTGACTTAAAATTCGTTATGAGCAATTTCAAATACGTCCTTATAATCATTTTCAAACGCAAAATTGAATAATGTCTTGAATGATAAAATTTTTTTAAAAGTAATTTTGTATTAAAAATTAGTAAGTCTGTTACAAAATTTGATGAGTGAACGAGCTTTAGGTACGCGAAATGTAGATTTCAATATTTTAACCTTTACTGAGAATATTCCAGAAGATTTGCCTGACTGAAGCTCATGGGGCGAAGACATTTTTTAAAACGACGAATCTTTTCGATCAATATCCATCCAGAATAACAAAATTTGTCGAACACACATGTTTTTATATAAAAATAAAAATAAATTAATACGGTAAGTAGTTAGATAGGTACCGTATAGACGAAAAGAGAAAAAGACAGGAGAGAGCTTTCCAAATAAAAACAATCCCTCGAAACAATAATACGAGTGTATTGGTTTTAAAGGTTGGCACTTGTATGGGTTCCTTTTAGAAAAAATCGGACGAAATACTAGCCAACTTAAACTGAGGTACCTACTTAACTTAGGCTACATTACAATATTGGTAATGTTATTGTGTAAGTTAACTGTCGAGACATACTGCCAAGTAACGCGGGGTAATGAATAATAACAGCGACTTCTTTCCACTTTCAACCTTTTATAAAGATGCGAAGGGAAGAATACAGCAGCAATTTCAGCGATTAAGCCTTAATATTACGTAAATTGGGGCAGAAAAAATTATTGGTTTTTACCTGAGATCCATAATATATTATTTCGGTGAACGCCTAAATAGTACACAGAATTTTTATTACAAAAAAGTTGATGATAATAATGACACATTCGTAAAGATTCGTAAAAATCAGTGGCGTAACTATAATGTTTTTGTTTTGGAGGGGCCAAAGAAATAATAACATAGTGTGGATAAGTGGGTAAGAATTTGTAATCAATTTCTTCCTAAACACTGTATGTTTTCCAAAAATTTGTTACTCTTACACAGTAGCCTCTAAAGTTAATTTTAATTTACACTCTTACTGTTCGATTAGCCTACACCAGATTTCACAGATATTACTCTCTGTTTTTGACACAAGAAAGAAAAAAAAATAGAAATTCGTAATGAATTCTACAAATCAATCATCATATCAAAAATACAATTGATAAATAAAACATTTATGTTGGTTGAAAGCATATTTTACAATTTTTTGGAGTAAAATACAATTTTGTGAAATTAAAATACATAAAAAAAAAATGAAAACATAAGTAAAAATTATTTGAAAGAATGAAGTGTATTACGAAGTTCTAAATAACGTACGCAAGTTATTAAATGATAGTTTAGCAACTTAAAATCAAAGCAAGCTTGTTTTCACCTGCTTCTTCGGTTCATAAATAGACTTTATATTCTTTTCTTAGTAACAGTTTAAGATTTTTTCAGATCACCTCTACGCATAAACCATTAAGCCAATTGAAACAAAATTTTGCAGAATGATAAAATATAATACACTTATTCGATGACTGTACCAAATTTCGTGACTATTGGTTGAAAATTGCAGATTTTAGAATCACCAAAGCTGCAAAAATGCAACACAATAAGATGTACCGGAAGCACCATGCAGCAAATCTGTACCAAAAACAATAAGGTTGTCCTCGAGTAAATTCAAATAAGTGAACCATATTTCAAGACTATAAAATAAAAATTGTCACCTGTATCGAGTTCAACTGAAATATGTGTACTTATATATATATGTATATATACGAATTTCAGCTAATACCTAAAACTAAAATTTTCCTGCGGTCATGAGACGAAAAACGAAGCTACCCTCACCTCCGAGTCTCATCGCAAGATCAATTTTAATATGCAGATTTTCTTCGAAAATCTACACAAAAAAAAATTTACGGGTCATGCAACATTACCTGCAAAACGCCAACAATTGTTTAAGTATTTTTTCAAACAATTTTCACCAAATTATGGAGGCCTAAAACGTGCAGTGGCGCCGACTCGTTTAAATTATTAGGGAGGGAGAAGGGATAAAAAATTTGAAAATCTTTTGGTTTGGTTCACATTCTACGTAGGCATGGAATTTTGAATTAATTAATGAAAAAAACGGTTAAAAATGGCGGTGGTAACCCCTTCAAAAAAAAAAAAAAAAAAAAAAAAAATGAAAATGAAAAGAAATGAGAAACGAGTCCGGGACACCAGTGAAAATTTGTTCCACATAAAAAAGTAAATTCGTCACCCTCGCCCAGTAATAAAATCGGTACGCACACAACGCACACAACGCACACACACACACACCCACACCAAAGTTTACCCTTACCTCGTTCACCTGTAATGAGCAATTACACGCACCTCTTTTTGTTTACATCGTCCACCGGGTACTGCGCTCTCAGTCGTGCGTAGATTATCAGTAGTATTATGAAAATGCGAATTTGCCTGTTTAATGGCAAGACTATCTACGGACAGGTACTTCACCAAAATATTAGTTACGTCATTTTTACAAAGTTATGTAGGAACCTGCGATGTTCGTTGACCGATTCGTGTGAATTACGAACCGATATTATTAGCAATTCAGATATCACGCGGGTATGTCATCTTTATGCACTTGTTGTTTCTTCTCGTTGAATCTGAGCACGTTGGTTTTTGTATCGCTCGAACAACTTCTCATAATTAGATAGGTATGCTATACGGTAATAATTTATGGTTACTAATTTGTGAGAATATTTCTTGTTCCAATTATCCAGCAGCGAGAACTGAATAAGTTGTGGGTTTATTGTTTTTATGCGTGTACGTACCTGCGTGTTGAATTGGTGACATCGCGACGAACGACAATCATTAGTCTGCACCTTCGTTGCAACGTTCATTATGAAGAAAAAGATTTCAGCAATACGTATTGCTAATGGAGGCGAAATTGCAGCCCGTAAACTACGATCGGCCCAACAACTGAGAATTAAAACTGTAATAAATTGTGAAAATGTACTCGAGGGTAGGTATTTCGCGGTAGGTAAGGGAAAGTCTGGTAAAAGTACGCACTTAGTGTTATATTTCAACCCTGCAACCGTCTGAAATCCCACCCCTGACAAATTTTCCTGTGAAAAACTCGCATCTATTAATTATTCTTTATCCCTCCTAATCCCACAATTAAAATTTCAAAAAAAAAACAATTCAAATGTGTACCTACTCTTTCCCGCCTGAGCGGATAAGAGTACTCACTCGAGGTTCTAAGAGTACACACTTCGAAAAACACACCGAAAAACCATCGAAATTCAAAACAAGTATGTAATATAAAATCAAGTATGAAACAGTAGATACCTAATATTTTCGAATTAGAATACGAGTACCTATTAACAAAGACTGGTAAAAATTTCTCTTTCCCTTTATATGCTTCTGAAACTTCACACCACCAATTTCCACAAACTGAGCCCTACAATTCCTTGAATTTTCCTCTAACTCGGAGATCCTTTTCATAAGCAAGATACAAGAAAACATCTTTGTTAAACAAACCAGTTTTCACCTTCATCTTCTTTTCTTCCTAAAAAAGCATTTTGTGAACATTGACATCCTGCCTTTAGGCTAAGTACGTACCATTAGCTAGCTAACACTTGTTTTGTAAAAATTACTCTGAAAAAAATATACACTGTAATTTTTCCAAATATTTTCTAAGGTCTTTTTAAAATAAGAATAGTCTTCATCTCTAGCAATGTTATTTCAGAAAATACCTACGTAGGTGAATAAAGTAAAAACATGAAAATACAACGTATGAAAATATAATGCAGTTGCTTAATACACGTACACAAGTCAACCAACTAAGTGAAGAGAAAAAGAAACGGTTCAGAGACAGGTTATTACCACAAACGTATGAAGTAAATATTCACCAAAGATAAGAGGACGTGAGCTCAGTTGATACGACAAAGAATACAAAAAAAAAGGTAAAAAAAAAATAAAAACAATTTTCATCGTATTGCAACCACAGTAACAAACTTAATATCACGGTATTTAGTGCACAAGATCTGTATGTGAGGCCATTCATTAGACATTTGACAAATTTCAGATTAGCGCAGCTAAAGAGTAAAAATTAAAGTGCGTACTCTTACCAGCCTTTTCCCTACAACTACCAAAAATAGCCTACGTATATCTTTTTGCAGAAGCATAGGTATACAGTGACGGAGCTACGGAGAACCTAGGGGAACATGGCCCCTTCGATGAAAACCAGAAAAGAAAAATGTAAACTATATTAGTTGATAAATTGCTAGCGTAACCCTAAAAAAATCTTTATCTTACTCCACCCTGATCCCCAGAAATTTTCATGTCAAGCCCGAAAAATTTCTACCAACTGCGTAATATATCGTAGCCATTTATGAGAGTCTAGACAATCCCGAAAATTCTGGAAAGTTATACGATAGAAGCAAGACAAAAACTCTTCACGAACATTCCAATAATCAGCTTCTCCTAACGAAATCGTTTTATCAGAATCAATTTCATTTTGTACTTCGAAAATTCCGCCCCAACTGTACCTAATAGATTTTCTGTACCTACCGAACCAGCAAACTTTTATAATGTCACCCTTACATCCTAATTTATTGACTTAATCTATTTTTGTAGCATTTATTTATGTTTCTTGACACATTTAGCATAGGTAGGCTAGTAATTTTGTAGAATAACTAACTATTTTGGTAAGTTAATGTAATCAATTTGGCGTTGCATTATACTTATTTCGTAATTCTTGCGGACGAGGCCAATTTTAAGGGTAAATTTTGGGTATAATCCTCCCAGTGCCACAAGAAAGAAAAAAGAATTGTTCGGTTTTTCAAATTTTACATCCATGAAATCTCCTAAAGATGAAACCCTGAAACCCTGCCTTCATGGGGAGACTAAAACGTTTAGATGTTTGATGTAGATTGTGGTCTCATGGTCTGTTTCACAATACGTGGCTGCATCTTAAACTCAGATAATACTACCTACGGACTCGACAAAAGTGAAGAAATCATTAGTCTGCAAATGTAAACAAAATTCAGATTCTTATCATTCAATATTTATTCTCGAAAATGATGCCATTTGTGATTTCTCCGCAAGAAACAAAATAACCAACATTTACCTGTTCGTTTACAGTCCGCTCATCGCACTATATACATTTTCTTTTCCCCACACTTCAGCTGTTTACCTCACTTTTTTATCAGTTTGAGCAGTCCATATACCTACATTAAGTACATTAAGCACATTAAGTACATTAAGTACGTTAAGTAGGTACATTACATGGTCAAAGAGATGGATTTTGTGACATGTTTAAACTTTTCATGAAGTGCTAGAATACCGATGCCAAGTGACTATGACCTAATTATAAGTAACAAGCACGACCTTATGTTTGTTTATTACTTTTAGTCAAATGAAGCTTAGGTACTGTACCGGCAAAGCCTCCAGTCCAGAAAGTTATGTCAATCAGCGGAAATTAATGATGGTCATCGAACGGATAAAAATTCACTATTGGCTGTTGGACATTTTCTTATTGAACAACAACAACTATCAAATTATTGCTAGCAGTAAAATTGTTATGTCCACAAAAATACTGTAAACTTCTTAAAATTTTGTTAATGATTTGTTTTTGCTTTTTCATATTCTTAGAGTAATATCAGACTTCTCTGTTTAAGAAAACTTATTGCTCAAGTCATCCGTCTGAATATGAGATGACGCTCCTATCTTGAAATTGTATTATCAGTTATTTACAACCCCGTTCCCAGAGGAAGTGATATTTCTTTTTCGGTTAATAAATTAGGTAAACCACCCTTCACCCAGAACTTTTATTGTATCTATCCACTGGTATAACATTCCATCTTTGCGGTAGTTTTAATCGGGCGTTGACATCTCTTTAGCCGTATGTCTCTGAAAGTAGGTAACTTCATTAAAAGCATATAACAACAAACTTGGTGCTCACTCCTTTATTCATTTATGTTTTGGCAATGATGTTTGAGGTTTCAAGTATCCAGCTATTCAAAGTGCCTATGTAAATTAATGTATTGTTGCTTCACCTACAGATATAAATAAACGTACATCAATAAACGTACAAATTTACAGGCAAGTTAATATTGTTTAAAATAAAAACCTCATTAAAAAAGTAAAATATTTAGAATCTGTTTTGACCGAATTGAGATATTGGTTTGGTTTTTTTGGTTTTTTGGGCGGATATTTTTTACGACATCAGAAGAAATAAACCTCATCATTTTATTTAATATTTTTTCTTCTCAGTACTTTGAAAGAAATTATATCAGATTCCGGTGTTGCTCTGTTCCTGTTGTTCCTGTTGTTCCTGTTGTTCCTGTTCCTGTTTTTCCTGTTGTTCCTGCTGTTCCTGTTATTCCTGGCTGTAACAGTGATAATCAGTCAGCTCAATTTTAAGCTGAAGCGGTTCTTATTGGATTTCCTTTAACGATCAAGGCCATTTATGATAGAGGTGGTAAAGTAATATTATCAAATCCATTATATTACATTTGCCTTCCTATTTTTTGGCAATGAAATTAATTTAATATTTTGATCTCACGGGGCATGAAAATTATTTTCAGCGAAGATAAGTTTCCATCTCAACTGGAATCAACTCGTCGAGAATCCCTTAACGCTTTCGGAAAAAACAGTGTACTTTTGGAAAAATTCATTACCGCTTCCAGACACACTGAAGTCCAAGTTATAGCATCTACTTGCCGACAAATATATAAACTGGGTCCTTTTGAATGAAATAAACTGTAGCATCCAGAGGCGTCATCACAAAGTAACTGAGGAGACTCCAGCGATAAACAACCATTCTCATTGTTTGCTTAGTTTATATTTTGTTTACCTATATCACAAGTCTTAAACAGGCTACTTACTATTTTCCTCTCTTTTTTTTTTTATTTTATTTTTTTTTTGTGACCGTTCGACAGCAACGAGTCTTTGCGACGAGAGATTGCTTCAGCGACTGTTCCAGTTGCCAAATAACTGTGAACAATTTCACTGCTGGCAGTCTGGCCCTGTAGGGTTCCTTTACGAACCAATAACCATAAATTTTTATTTCGTGGAAATGAACGCAAGCATACAGCTTGAACATCCAGTACCTAAAATGATAAAAAATACTGATCTTGTTAAGTGGAAAATCGAGGTAAACTTTCAACTTCTAACTTGTTTCTTTGTTCTTGATATGATGAAATGATTACGTTAATCATTTTCTCAATGTGATGTCTAAATGCATACAGTCTCATACAATATAATTTTATGGCAAAGCTAATAATAATAATTTTCTCTAGATAATGAATACCTAATGCACGACTGGCAACCTTCTTACTATTGACAACTTTTACTTATTTTTAATTCTGTAAGCCTACACAGATAAAATATAATTTCTTCGCCAAAGTAGATCTTATTCATTTCCAACAAACCTATTCGGCTATTCCTAAAAATCTTTTGCGATGAAATAATTCCCCAATATTATAATTCATTCATTTTCAACTGGAAATATGACGAAAATATGTCTATACGAAATACAGTGATTCAAAAAATATGAAAATTACTGTTTTCACAGCACGAGTTTTTCAGAATGAAGGTATAGTACATCAAAGTGACATTCCATAAAAATGTAAAAGTAAACAAGTGCTATGGAACTAACTAGGCAGAAAATGGAAAATATTCAATTATACAATTCATGCAAAGAAAAAAAAAAAAAAAAAAAAAATCAGAGCACTAGCCATAACACTAAACACTGAATTTAAAACTTTAAATCCATCGGTAGCGTATCGTCACTAAAAATTATGGGTGTATGGCCCAGATTTTCTTAAGGGGGAAGGACGTAACTACATTTTTAATTTAGAAATTTGTTTATAACGGTGACATGGTTGTAATTCAATTTACCTCGAGGATCTCCCAAAAATTCACTTTTAAACACGTGACTTCACGTAATAATTTACACAAAATGCTGCCAGAATATATGCCGAATGGGCTGGCGTCAATATACCAGAACAGAAATATGAACTTAAAATTGAAAGGCATCTTCTTAATGAATTTTCAAAAATATCGAGGAATATTAACAAATTAACTTGCTTGATTTTTTAATTTTTTTTGCCTCTTGAAAACTATTTCAGTATACTCGAGTTATCTACGCCACTGGTTTATAGGCAGTTAAAGTATAAGATCGAGTATAAGATCGATGTGCAGTTTTACGTTAAAGAAATTATAATTTTCAATATTAAGTACAACGGAGAAATAAATTTTTATTTCAGGTATAACCAACGCTAAACAATGACAGAAAAAATGGCAACATTGATGAGAAGCTGCGCCACAAAAATACTAATGGGTGTATATTTCAAAACGCACCACGTTCTCACATGTTCTGTTTTCTTCAAACTGGTTCTCCCTCCACACCACCTCATGCTATTTTCCGATTCCCCAGAAATCTAGAAAAAGGTCGCACACCCTGTATAATAATAATAGTGTTACGCATTCGTACATATTACGAGTATAAAGGTATTTTCATTTGTACAGCTGCGTCAAAACTATAAGTTTACGCTGTATTGAAATTCATTTAAACTGAAAATCACATCTGTGTTCGGTGTAGTACTTGGAATTTATCTGTCCGAGAAGTTTAATAATAATATTGAAGAAGTTAATTTCACGAGAGGAGCGAATAAAAAACATTTTTTGGGCTTTTTCCCACTTCATTTTCTTTTCTTTCTTTTTTTAAATTGTGCGCAACTAAGAAGTCCGCACCCCGGGGAATCCCCCCTTTTCTCTCTCAAGCGTGTATATTACTCGGGTATATTATATCCTATTATTACGTACGTACCTGATTTAATATTACGCGTAAATATAGTCGGTGGGAGGAGAGCAGAGCAATGTCAACCAAAAAACCTTGAAATAATTGACAATCACAATTTCATTTCACGTTGATACGATCCTGAATACCAAATAAGATTGATAAACCTAATATATTGAACCAAACAACCAACGTTGCCAGGGGCCACAAAAAAATTTCAAAATTGAATTGTGAAAAAAGTGAGAAGTTTAAAAAAAGTGGAATTCTGCAGCCTAGAGGGTGAAATGTAGCTAATTTTTAATTTTTTTACTAGAGAAGTATGAGAGGTTATGGGCCGCCCCCTCTAGTCACGGGCCTGGGAAAATGGAACCAACCGTTTTCATTTCTCGCCGAACGAATAATTTTCATCATCCCCACCGCCGGCCCTTTTGTGAAATCAATTTTAATACTCCGTTCCCAAGCGAACTGATTAGAAATTTTGCCACCCCTTGACAAAATTCTAGATCGACCCCTGCGCGAAATCAGCCCGAGGCGTGCCAATAAACGAAAATTATTTGCGAAGGAAGCGGTATTTTTTGTAGTCGCCTCTCGAAAGTATTTGAGCCGCAAATGACGTGGTTCACGTCTTACAGCGGCTCTTTCACCGGAACGCAGCTGCCATTAATTTTTCCACACGATGTTACACCTAGAGCGTCGGTGACTCGGTGTTGGGGTTGCGAATGCTAAATCTGTACCCACCGTAGCTGTGTGCCAGTTGACGTGTTCGATGTTCGTGCCCCGTACGCGCATACAGTGGCGTAATCATCGTGTCGCATTTCGCGTGTACGCCACGCCATAATTGATGCTTACCTGCGCGACGTCGAGCTGCAGCCATCAAAATGCAATTAAAGGACGCCGTTTTTTTATTCCGTGTGCGTTAACTACGCGTAGGCTCACGAATTTACGTTAAATTTCGCCTAACGCTATCGCTAATGTCGGCTCGGCTAGGCCAGCCCCCAACCCCGTCCCAAGCAAACAGCGACGAAACACTTTTCTAGTTGGGAGAAGCGCTAATTTTCGGTCAACGTCGTGAGTACGTTTTATTTGGATTAACGTAGGTGTAGGTACTCACGTCTACGGTGGCTACGCATGATTCTGTACAATACGCAAATAAGGCAAATACACTCTAAATCGCATATCGTTTCGAATCGATCATCGTATTGTAGCCTACCTATGCAGGCCTGTTATATTATACCTATCGCGGTCTAACATTAACTTTTTCGCTGTTCGATTATTCGTTACACTTTTCAACCCACTGGCCACGTACACCTCGCCATTGATTAATACGCATTTTACACGCCATGTAAGAGTAAGAAATTCACACCTACCCATATTACTTTATTCGGTGATAGAAAAAAAAAAAAAAAAAAAATGAAAAAAGGAAAGAAAAAGGAAAAATGTAGGTAATCGTCTTCGTTTTCATTTGCACGCTTCAACGATCGCACGATCGCTCGTCATGCGCCCACGCACTTTGCTGGACGAAAAATGAAACACTTTTTCTTTTTTCTTTTTCTTTTTTTTAAGCAACTTGGTGCTTACTAACAGCTCGCGTTTCATTTCTTAAGCACGTTATTTGTCCACTGCGATGAACGTAGTCGACGACCTCTCTTCCGATGGCGAATCTAGAAGCAGAAATTCGTCGCGCAAATTCGAAAGTGTGGTTAAAAGTTTTATCGTTGCGTCCAAACAGAGTGCGGACAGTTCGTACGTTGTTAAAGGTGAGAAACGTTTGAATTACCTACTTGGACGATCACACCTGAACGGTGATCGGGTGTAGACTCGAGGTCAATGAGCACTTCCTTGGTGGGTGTGACCGCAGACGAACTGCGTATACCGTAGCAAACGTAGGTGTACTTACTTTAGACCTACCTATCAATTAGGTACCCAACTAATTGTTATCAAGCAAATCGGCCATCTTCGCCTTGGGGTACGTGCTTTTCGACTTCCTACGAAAACAATATTCAGACACGCCTTATTCGCTCTCTTTCGCTGGTAACTGTCGCAAATTAACAATATTTTCAATTTTGGTGGTCCAGCTGCAGCAAGGCGAGTGGAGCAGCCGTTCCACAGGGTCCTGGTTAAAGGGGATGAAAAATTTTTGAAGGAAAATCATAATTGAGGTTACGTTTTCTTCACAGTGCTCTGAACCTTACTGCGCCACTAGTTGGTTCTAATAATGTTATCGGGGATGTAACTTAAGCGAGCGCAGGAGGGGAGGCTCCCTTCAAAAATATTTTTAGAATTGGAAAAATTTACTAGTTGAATGTATGGTGGAAAAATTATAGAATTTGATTTGGCGCCTTTTTTTTCTTCTTTTTTTTAGGAAATTTCAAAATTTTTTAGGAGTTAGCAATTTTGGAATTGGAAAAAATGGCAGTTTCGTATAATGTAGGTAATAGTTGAAAAATCGTGCGAGTTGATGACCTTGATTTTGTTTTTAGCTGTTGGAAATTTCAAAAATTTTAGTTGGCCATTTTCGTTTTTCTCTCCTTCGTAAAAAAGCTTTTGGTACGTCCCTTGATGTTATTTCTTTTTTCAGTTTTTCAGTGGTTTTAAAATGTCTTCAAATATCTCTTCCGCGGTCATTAAAAAACTAATTGACTGATTTTGCTCAAATTCAATACCAAAACAGTCCTTGATAATTTCTAACTACATAACAAATTTCAAACTAAAATCTTTCAATTTACTTTAGTTATCGATGTGACAACATGTGGGTTTGCAAAACTTTCTGAACCTCTGCCTCCAAAACCACAAGAAAAATTGTATTCGGTAATGTTAATACGAATGCGTAGCCCAAAAAAACCTTCCATGTCAAAAATCGGAAGCTCCACAAACTCCCAAAAAATGCCAAAATAAGTAAAATGTGGAAAATAATATACATAATACAAATATGTTGGTAGCTATCTATAGAGCGAGGATTCCTCCGCATTTATAAACTCATTTTTCTAACAGCTTGACAAATTCTGACGAAAGAGAAATTTGGTTCAAGTTGTAAGGGATCTGGGAATGAAATTTTGTTTTTCCAAAATTTGAATAAATGCCGAAAAAGGGCCGAATTTTCAAATTTTATTAAAAAGCTGCATTTTTTAAAATGAAATTATACAATTATGAAACCAATTTTAATTTTATCTCATTTACGAGCTGTTACCCGCAGCTTTGCTTGTATAGTGTTTAATAATTGTTTTAACACTTTTTTTGTAGGCCCAAATAAAACCAAATAAAAAAAAATAAAAAAAACAGAGTAGAGAGAGAATCATATCCACTTCACCCACCAGCAAACATCAGAATGATGAAAAAAGAGAGAAGTTTTTTTTTCCAGTATTCTCTTTTACTAGTTTCCATTGGTTTCAAAAAATTTTTTGTCCATTTTCTGTTTTCACAGATGGTAAAAATTGGTAACTTCGCCCCAGGAGAGCTACAGACTTTCCTGATGGCCATGAATATT
Source organism: Ericerus pela (assembly GCA_011428145.1). Lineage (NCBI taxonomy): Eukaryota > Metazoa > Arthropoda > Insecta > Hemiptera > Coccidae > Ericerus > Ericerus pela. The sequence continues at coordinate 291,433 of WOFM01000394.1, forward strand.
CCTTAGAATAATATAATTTTTTCTGGAAAATTTCATGCAAATCCGTCCAGTGGTTCTGGAGTGACGGTGTTTCCAACAGTTTCTAGTTTGTAGTATTTTATAATATGTAGAGATAGAGATTATAGCATACATACTGTCTGCTACACCGCACCACACAGTGTAACTGATAAGCTCAGTTATGGCCCTAACAACATTCCAAGATAAAAGAAGTTTATTTTAAAGAATACAAACAACTCTGTTTTTCAAAAAATTCAAGCTTTCTATTCTTAGAAAAGTAAAATGCACCAACTGATGATTCAATCTGTACTGATGTGTCTCGAGACCCCATAAATGTATTTTTTTTTTTTAAGTGACTTCTTTAAAATCTGAATAGTGGCAAAATTAAAGTTATAGCGTCAAATTTTTCATTTTTTAGTGCCTCTAAATCCGTTTGCTGTATATATATATATACGGGGATAGTCAGTTTATCAAACAACATTGAAAAATTCCTATTTGGTGCATGTTAAAAAGACTACCATGCAAAATTCTGTGTTATCACGTGAATTTTTAAATGTGACAGCACCATAACTTCGAAGAAACAAGAAAAACAAATGTTTAAAAAAAATTAAAATGAAATAAATCTCCCTAAAAACAACAAAAATAAGGACCACAAGACCACACAATACAATTTAATTTTTTAAATATAGAGTGGGGATAATTAACTCGTAAGAGGTACAGAGGCTAGCACCCTTCAACAACAGTCGCTGCCAAAAGGCTGGCTTATTATTTGTCTCTATGACATTAAACAAAATGTATACACACTTGTACATTTGTATGTTCTTACCTGTACATACATATAGGTGAGATACAACATTTGAACAGTGACTAATCGATAGATAACAATCTTGGAGACGTCACAAACTGGTAACATATGTCAAAATGTCGTTTCTTATCTGGAAACTAATAAGAAGCAATGTAATTAGATGATGCAACTACATATGTATACGTATATATATATATATGTATGTGTGTGTGTCTGTGTCTGTGTGTCTGTGTCTGTGTGTCTGTGTCTGTATGCATGTGCTAATTTCCCAATTTAAACTCACAAATCTAATTACAAATTTTCCAGTGTTTGCCTAGGATTTGGCTCTCCCACACATTCCTGTATGGTGTGGCAGAACACGCAAAGCTGTTGATTCACTTCTTGTGTGAATACTTCTTCACAACAAGGTATTCCACATAATGAAACTTTGACAAATCCTCCTCACTGAACCTCGCACCGTTTCTTGAAGATCTAACAAAAATACATTTATAATTTTGTTTTTAATTACCTCTTCTGATACATACTCATATTCGAAGTTTGACAGACACTTTTAACCAGTTTTAGGTAGTCACTTTTATTTTTATTTTTCATCTTAACATTTTAATATTTTCATATTCTTCTACATGGAGGTGCGTCTCACATTTCAAAATTCGTGTAGTAACACAGCATTTAGCGCAACGAGTCTGTCGTTAATACGCACCAAATGAGAATTTCCAAATGATGCGTGATAAACTGACTCACTCAGTATGCGTTCTATATTGTATAATATTATACAGGTATATATTGTGCACAAAAGAATTTGAGCGACCTATATATTTGTGATCTATACGACTCGGGACCGGTACTTTTCCACAACTCCCAACCCCAGGTGCCCAGGTCCCACTATTGACTAAAATAAATAGTTGTGTTGCATTTTTCTGAATCAGATCCCTATTCAATGAAATAGCCAGATAGTCGCGGCGCAGAGGGGACATCAAAACCCTTGTCGGTGGTGACTGCGGTGGCCGTATAAAAAGCAAACAACCTTCGTTTTTAGAGCAGTAGTTGCATACCCAGCTGCGACTTTGATTCAAAATTAGGAGTTAAAATAATTGGTTCCTTAGCTGTGTACCAATTCACATTATGAAGTATTCGACTAGTTTTCTATCGTAATTTTCGCAAAATATGTAGAGGTAGCTCAGATTTTGTCCCACCAACCGAAAGAGAAAACTTCGATAATTAAATTGAGGCAAGAACAGAAAATTTGTCTCGCTAGAAGTAGAAAATGATACGAGAAATTTAAAATGGTTCCAAAAAACTGGCAGATCACAGATACTTTCTGATGCAGGTATCGTGAAAAAAAGTACGAATATTGTAAACGCATGATTTTCGTACTGGTATGGTAAATGGTGAAAAAAATGTCTCACTCCAAAAATATTTGATGCTTTTTGTCTTTATCTCCGTTAGTTTGCACATTATTTGGGTTGAAAGATGCTATTTTCACTATTATCTTTTAATTTTCAAGTTAAAAATTGAAAATTTAATTAGAATTTTTTCGATAAAGCTTATAAATGAAAAACTCATCAGTTTCAACTACGTGTGAAGAGAGAAAAGTGAAATGTGTTCTGGATTTTTTATTTTCAAAATGTAAAAAAAATAATAGATTAGCCCACTGCCCATTTGTTGATGGGCAAAGTGTACGATGTGACAGACGATTCTCTTGATTTCAATCCTAATTTAAGCATCAAGCGCGTAGATAAGAGGAGGGTTCTGGAGGTCGTAACCTTCCTCAGCTCCTATAAAAAAGACTTAACGTAACAAAATACTGCGTTTTCTGGTGATTGTACAATTGTGATGGAAGGGGGTTGGAAGAGACAATTGAGAATATTTGAACGCCTCTTCTACGACCAAAGCTATCTACGCCTTTGTGAATCATTAAAATTTTATCTTCCCCTAAGCCTCGAGTTGGAAAATATCGGGTTGTTTGTAAATGATACAATGATTAGTTTTATCATTTATAAAAATGCAAAATATTTGAAAAATCCAGAAAAAAAGCAACATATTCAGCCAAAAAGTTTAAATTTCTTTTCTCTTATGCATCGGATTAACAAAAAAATTTCAACGTTCACTTTTGTATTACATTCTATCTATGGAGCAAATTTTAACTATTGGATGGGAATTAAAATATTTTTTGGAATTTTTCCAAACTTGGGGCCCATATATCTGCCAGTGCACTACTCCCCTTTTCCCCTTGGAGATCGGCCAAGGATTGAACAAGATTTTCGAATTAATATTCTGTACATCCAGAAATTTTCAATGCAGTAACAAGTGACTTTTTTTTCTGGAAAATAAACACATTTAGCCATCCACCCATAAAAAACGGATAGACTTGGATTTAAGAATAAATTTTCAGTGTAGATACCGAATGATGAAGTTGAAAGTTTGGACCAGCACATGAACTTTGACATTTTTTTCCCAGTTTACTTGTAAAAGGGGGTATTAAAGTTGACCTCGCAAAACAGTTAGGGAGTATGGATGATGAATATTATCCGTTTCATGAGAAAAGTAAACCACTGGTTGAGGCAATTGTTGTAATTTGTCACATGATGTAAATTGTCACGACCTAACAATCTCAAGAACTACTAGCACTCCATATGGGTAATTTTTACTGAATATGTATCGATATGTATAATGATTATCAACTAACAAAAGATCTATATTACTCGCACTATATTATCACTAAAAAAAAATTATTTTGGATGACCGATGTAAAAATTTATTTTTACCGAATTTTCGATCTTTGTCCTGCAATTTAAAAGAAAGTAAGTAAATTATTATGTCAAATGAAAGCTATTTGAGAGACAAAACAAATGGTGTATTAAGTTTTATGAAATAATTTTTTTTTTATTACTTCTGTCATCCTGAATTGAACATGTGCTCCTGTTGTAAAATGTTACATAGTTGCTGTTGTAAAATGTCACATTTGAATATCAAAACAATGAATTTATTATCCTAAATCTTTAACTAGGTTTGCTTCCAAAATGAAATCTACGCCTCGAGAAAAGAGAAAGGGATGCCAGGGCAAGACAGACTGGGGCCTGTGTACCTGGGAAATCATAAATGATGCAGTGGGTAAAGTTTTAAAAAAAATTTCAGTGTTTGTCAAACTGCCATAGGGCTTATGGTCTCTGCAATAAAACTTTGGGTTGGTGATTAATGCATTTCAGTCTGATATTGGGATCTAAAGTCAACGTATCAATTTAGTTGTCCTCTGGTGGCCCATTCATCAAACATGTTGATTTGAGGATTGTGTACTGTTTTTATAAGCTTTTATTTCACTCACTACTTCCGACTGCAAATTTAAAATATACCAATACTACAGCCTGTAACTGGATAAAAGATATTGTATTATACCTGACAGAACAATCTTTATGGTTACACTTTGCATGAGTATTAATACCTCTAAATGTTGATTTTTAAAAATACTTACTTGTTCACACTCATATGGTGGACCTTAACTTTCTGGAATCAGTCTTTAAATAAAATAATTCAAACACAAAGAGTTGATTTATATAATTAAATTTATACTTCAACATAAAAATAATATTCAACATTTTGAGAACAGTGTTACACAGTCGCAGTTATGAAAGTAGAGTATGATACGTTCTATGACAAACATGAATTTATTTACAATTTTGGTGATACATTTTTACACTGTGGTTAATATGAAGTAGAAATATACGAAGTAGAGGTACTCGTATATTCGAGGGACGAGTATAAATAAGGTCATCGAATACCATTAGGTATTGTCTGTGTTTACAGCAATTTTTAAACAATAAAGAAGAAGAAGATACGTTTGTGATGGAATAAAAAGAAGAAGAAGAAGAAGAAGAAGAGTCAATGGAATTTGGGGATATTGTGGAATATTACCTGTGTACAGATATAGTCGTCTATAATTTTTATGGCCGACTCTATATGTTCACAGCCAACCTTCCGCAATGGAATAATATTCATTTCATATGAAGCTAAAGTCAAAAAAATAAAAGCTTATCGTTTAAAAATTTGTTTTTAACGTAAACTTATTTAGCTTTGAAAACATACACAATCAAAGCTTTCAAAAGGAATTGCACAAAAACCATTAATGGTAGAAAGCTGATATTTTTAGGGATTTAAAGGGAGTCAATTATGAAAAAATTATAAGCATACCATTTAGGAACAAGTTCTTGGCAAAAAAAAATTACAAATTTTTTCGCGCAGTTAATATTTTTCCAAATATGTATTAAGATACCCATCTACAAGTAGTAATTTCAAAATCATGCGTTAAAATGTAAGTATCAAAAAACAATTTTTCAGTTTTTTAATATTATGTGACGTGTCACAACAGGGGTGCGACTTTTTATAACTCTATGTTGTAATGAGTCACACAAATTTGAAAATTTTCAAATGGAAATATCTCGGTTTCTAAATACTTTTAATCAACAAACCTAAAGGTATTTTGAGCACCTTTTACAGCTGTATCGAATGGTATATAGAATGAACTACTTTCATAAAATCCATGGAAAATATAAGTAAAAAACTTTTCGTGTGATAAATTACATCAATTGCTCCTACCATTTTCCCATTTTCACCTGATTTTTTTTCATACACATAGGCTTTTTATGTATAACTAAATATATGTATATAAATATAATAGGTATATAATATAATTATATAGTTACATAATATATATTATATATAATATGTATCGCCCAAAATTTGTGTTAACGGTTTTGAGAAAACCACAAAAAGGATAATGTTGAAATTTTCACGTTGCCCACTGATTCAATAGTTTCCAAGAAAACAGGAGAACACAACATTCCGGAGAAATAGGTTTTCCAGGATTTTGAGAAAACTACAAAAAGGATGGAACTGGAATTTTCACGAAATGTAGTCCTTATATTGGACCAAGTCTGGTAGGAGTTTGGTGCATATTGATTCCGTAGTTTGCGAGAAAAATGTAAGACAAATAAAATTACTGGTGAAAAGCGAGTCGTCTGAGCTGCTGGCGTATCTTTTCCGTATTTACGGCGCAAGAGGTCACAAGGATCTTTTCTCCATTGCATTAATTTAGGTTACAGGTTTTCCCCCATTTTGCTTGTTTGTTTTGAATTGTAGATGAAAATTGGCGAAGTATTGCTGCGCTATAGTTTTTTACTTTTTAAATTTCCATATTCATTCTTCATCTTCGACGAAAAAATTCCGTTTGTCGTTGTCTACTCATTAGTCATTTTTTCGAAATTCTTTACGAACACAACAATGCAGCTTATAGGTAGGTGCCTAATGATGCTTCCCATTCGCATCATCGAATAAAAATAAATGAATAGATAAAGGATGGCTGATTTGTCATTGAAACTTCGTCAAACATCGATTACCCAGCAAAATCGCTGCTAAAAAAAAAAAAAAAAAAAAAAAGAAAAGAAAAAAGAAAAAGAAAAGAAAAACACCAAAGGAAGCGTCTTATTCTTTATAACGCACTACGTTTGTTTTTTTCACCTTCTCTTCGCCATTTCGACGATATATTATTATTCTTTTCGTCCATTGTCGTACCACAATATTTACAATTGATACGTCGAATTTTCTTCTTTTTTTTTCATCCACCGAAAAATTCAAACATCGTCGTTTGATTTCCATTTTCTTCGCGTACGATCGACGCCGTTGCAGCGTGTGCGCTCGTTTTGTGTGCGGAAAATTCTAATCGGACTGTTCGCCGTTGCAAAATCAAGTGAAAAAATACATGTAAACACAATATGGCCTAATGCGAATGACGGGCACGTTTACGATGGTGTCTACCTATGTGATTACTCGTATCCGATATGCATAATTAGTAATAGCAAAAGCACGTATTCGCGTTTTTAAATGTTACATTTTCGTCAAACGAACCTTCAGTCAATTTCGCCTGCCCAAGACGACGTTGAAAACGAGTACAGGCCTTTAGGCGTAGGCCTACGCTTTAAGTTTTTCGAAAACATTTTTTCTGCCGGTTAAATGAAACAAAGGTCCGCAGCCACCACCGTCAACGGACGCTAATTATAGTACTCGGAGTCAACAAAATTATTGTCCACTCCGAATGCAGTTCGTGTCATGGTGCAACGGTTTCATTTCTGTGAACGTAAGAAAGGAAAGAAAAAAAAAAGTCAAAAATTTGAAGCAATATTCGAATTCTCGCGTTCATCCGCTGGTCAGCTGCGCCATGTCGTTTTTTTCGAATTTCTCGACACGGACCTCCGGTATAACGCCGATTATGAAAGGTAAGCGAAGGGAGGATGTGGTAGAGCTGGGGGCGTGGGGCGTGGGGCGTGTGGCGTGGGGCGTGGGGCGTGGGGTGTGAGCCCTCAACTGGCTGGAAGATAACGCTTCCTCCTAAATGAAATTGGGTACGGAGATAGTATCAATTGACTCCTACTTCATCCCTCGCGCCGATCAAAAAACAAAATCGTGAAAAAAGAATGGCGGCTGCATCGAGGCCATGGCCGTCGCGAGTCTTTTGGTGACAGAATACGTCGCTTAGAGGTTTTTTTATTGACGTCAAAACTCACGTACAGGGAACGCTTCATTATTGAATCTGAATACAGTGGGCACCACTTAATTTGGACAAATTGGGTGTAAGGTATCTTGTCCGGATTTATCAGAAAACGGGATAAAAAAAGCTAAAAATAATATGATGTTGAATAAAAATATCAAGAAATCCTATTCTTGGTAAGTAGCTGAGGCGTCCGAAATCGATCAGCTCATAAAGTCAACCTTTAATGTATGGTGGTGTTTAAATTCTAATGACGTCACAATGTCCCAAAACTAGGATATCATGCAGCCGAAACACTGATTCGAGGGGTCTTGATAGTGTGACTTCAACACATTTATTTTTTGACTTTGTCGATATCCTACGGCTGAATTCTTCTTGACTTGAATTAAACTTTGTCTGACACGATAGAACACAGCTCACATTTGTCTTCATATCTCAGCAAATTAATATGACAAATCGGCAATAAGCTAGGGGGTGTCGACAGAAGAGCCTAACAAAGTTTCGATGCATAAGAGGATTGGAACTTACAAAAACACACAGCAGAATTATTTTGTCAAAGACTATAATTACGAAAGAATTACAATGTCGACAAAGCGGATAAAGAAAAGTGTACAGCAGAAAAAATAAAATATTAAAAAAAAGCTATTGCAGACAACAAGTAGGGGAAACCATCAGAAAATTATTTTGTCTTCACCTAATTGTTTGTCTTCATAAGTGATGGTTTTTGTGGTGTAAAAGACTCCTATCATGAAACTTTAGGTCTCGGAGCTTTTTGTGTGTGAAAGGATGAGGTGAGAAAGTTACAAACATAGATGAAATCAAATCCATTATGAGCTAAAGAAGACTCTATACGGCCTTTAGCTGACTGAGAAATGCAGTTATCTCGAATAAAGCTTGTCTTAAATTTGTCTTCAACACACCTAATTTCCCTTCTAACAGATGCCAGGAACTCCACCTGATCGTATTGTCGACTGAAACTTCATCTCGTATGTGTTTTTAAAAGATCACCTTGAAGTGTGATATGGAAACTGACAATACTAGAAATGACTTGTGTGTTGCCACTACTGATCCTTCATTCCTAATCTGCCTTATATCTTCAGTTGAACGTAACCAGAATCTGAACTACCATCCTAGTTTGTCTTCAAGGTAGATCAAGCTGAAGTGAATCTACATCAGCATATGGTACACTTATTAAATTGCTAGGTGTTTACAGTGTTTTTATAGAGAAAAAAGTTTGACTAATATCTTCTACAAGAGGCACCTGCCAATGCAAAATGTATTCTCTTTGTTTTCTGGTGTATTAAATCACACTCAGAGACATACTAATTTTTGTGAGGGGGCAAATGCCAATTTCCTAAAAATATATATATATATTTAAGTTATTTGAATGGGAGCACCATCCGTTATCTCACTGTATCATCTTAAACAACATTTTGTTAGACTTCCTGGACCTCCATCAATTATCTCAAACGGCTAACTGGCTAAGAACCTACCATATTTTTTTAACGGATCCCCGAAAAGAGATTATAATTTATTTGATTAAACAGAGAAAGGCCCATAATTATTTTTAAGTGATTTTGTATCAGTGGTTTCAGTAGATACTTTATTCAATGGTAAAGCCAATTTCATTTATCAAGCTGTGAAGTAAAAATTGCGATGTCGTAAACTGATAAACAAGGGACTGATTTTTGAAAAAACTGAAGTTTTTTAAGTTGATTTTGAAATTCCTCATTTTCAAAAATATAATTAGTCATAAATTTCTGATCGTTTTCATCATTTTTTCTCAAGTTATGCTTGAAAATGTGCTAAAAAAGTGAAGCTGGCAACTGCATCGATGAACTGATTTTCATTCTACTTAATGGCTTGATAAATGAAATTGGCTCTGTCAGTGAGAAATTTCCCCCAAATGACAAAAAAATTAAGGAAAAAATGAAATACAAGCTTAGCTCCCCAAAATGAATTTCTGGATCTATCTCTGACTTTATTACAGGGAAAAGGTTTCTTGAGTTCTTTCATTTGGAGGAAAAACATTTAACAACGAGTTATGGCCCAAAATTCATTCATGAACATAATTTTAGACAATAATTAAATAATTATGGAGAGGTGATTCAGTTATTTTTAGTCATCGACATATTATGAAACAGCCCTTTTTCATGGTGACATTTTATCATTTGCATAGGTAAGTACGTGCAAATGGTGTTGTGAAATAATAAAAAAAAAAAATAAAGTGAGTTCCAACAGATACTCATGAAGGATTGATGTGTAAACATAACAGTGTGGTTGTGAATGTACACATTGCACATGCACACAACCACACATCTTGTGACATCCAAAAAAATCACAAAAACCACCCAACAAAAAAAGAGCCTACAGATGGGCAGGTAAAAATAGGAACTCCTACATGGGCAAATGAAGGAAAAGACAATTTAGGAAGAATGAGGAAAAATTACCACGAAAGACAAAACATCCCAATTGCCAGAATAACCAATTACCCCCCTCCCACCACATGCCTGATTAGTTTAGGGTATCATATTGAATTTCGATTCCCAAAAAAAAAAAAAAACAGATAAAAAACAAAATAAAGAAAAACTGTATATTACTGATCCAAATCCACAGCTTTGTAGCAGCTTAGAAACGATGCAATATCCAGTGGTGTAGTTCTGGAGTTACCCCTCATTGATCCGGCTGATATAGCCCCGCTGACGAGCGTTTATGTGAAGGAAAGCAGCTAAAGTTGGAAAAATTCACAACTTACAGAACTTTCAGCATTTGCTCTTATTGCTCCATCTGGTTGTTAATGTAGAATCAAAATTTGTATTTGACCCCAGCGGCCAAATTGTATTAATTAGATTTTGAAATAACACTGATGGGCTTACAAATTGGATGCCCTAATGGACAAAATAATAAGAAATGTGTTAAAGATCAAATTTTTCGGGACTTCCAAAATTGGCCTGAAACCTTGAGAACAAGGATGATTTTATGCACACGATTCGCGATAATTATGATAACATTAAACAATTCGGACTTGTCGTACTAGTAAGTTTTCAAATTTTGAACAAAAATTATTATAGGGAAAAAAACACTTTCGAGGCAAATACCTCTACACGGTGCGATCCGACTCCTTAAATTCAACTAACTACTAGCCTAACTACACGGATCGCGCTTAGGTATCGAGAAGAATACCCCCAGAACACACCACCAATCGCTTTGTTTTGTACATAATCACACCATCGATTTACAGCCAATCGCCGGTAAGAAAAAGATTAAATATTTGGGCCACTACTTCATTTAAATTGTAACGTATTTTTCAGCCGGTATGGCGAGAGCAACCATACGTACCATGAAAGTATAGGCAAGCGAGACAAATAACTTGCATTAGGCTATCGTGAATATATAGGTAATTCGCGGCTAGGCTAGGCGGTGAATAATAGAACACGGACAGGCTAAATGAATATAGAACAAGTTTAAGTTTGCAGCCTAGCCGCGTACGAGAGAAATTACGTGAATAAAATATTGTAAGCTAAATAATTTGTGAAATTCGTACATGTAAAAATGTATGAATAGTTGGGCGAACGCTTAGCCGTGAAAGACCATTTACGAAGTAAAAAAATATTGGCGGAATTTGAAAGAAAAAGGGAAACGAATGTTATAAAGGGAAATTACGGGGGTCAGGCATCTCAATCTATATGCCAACAGTTACAATACTGTAAGTGTCCGAGTTACGATTATAATTCTCATTTTAGCCCCTGTTAGAGTACTAGACTGGGCACTAAGATGTTTACACACTAAAACCAGTCAGGTAAAAACTCCATTAAGTATTACACTGAAGAAGAAATTAGAATAATTATCTCCATTGAAAATCAACTTGGAAATTTCTCAGGAATTGAAAATTGTATATTTCGCACCAAAGGTTCAAAAGAGAGTGTTTGCATGTAAGGGAAGGGGACGTTTGCAAAACTAGCGCAGCGAGTGAACAATTTGCGAGTCATATGAACTCACCTTTCAATTATGTCAAAGAAGATACTTTATATAATTAATGATTAGAAAAGGACAAAATATTAGAATTCTATCATAATGAGGAATCTTGCCTTGTTACGGCAAATTTATAACATTTCATTCCGAAAGTGTAATCTTTACCTCGATGTAAACTGAATGTAGATTATATTAATGTAAAGCGAATGTACCTCCAACTAAAAGAAAATTCATATTTTTACATAGAAGTGCGTTCACTTTACATCGAGGTTACATTCATCAATGATAAGGACTATTTATCAATTGCAAAATACCAACGTAAACATCGCCTTTCTGCTCGTGTATTATGCAAAAGTATTCTACGCAACTAGTTAGCCGAATGAGTAATTGTCAATGAGTTGTGTAGTTGCAGAACAAGTCGCAGGCGAGTGCTGTAAATGTAACGAGTAAATTTTATTGACAACTTTCGGTCCATTGAAACAAGTATAATGATTTTTACTCGTCATTCGTTTAAGTATACGGCTGAGACAAATGCCCAATACTTCAACATCTAAAAGATGCTATTAAAAGCTTCAACCGGGAGCCTTTTGTGTGATTGTTTGGTACTCAGTTGCAAATAAATGTCCAACCTTGATGGACGATAATTGAGGAGTGTCTGTTGACAGAACAGTTGCTCTCAGATCCGTGCCCAACTCATCACATGTGTTCACCTTACTCACGTTTTATCTTATCAGTTGTCACTCTCGTTCGCCTCTCGGCATTTATTTCCATTTGTTTACCATTAGATTGCCCGAATATTTGACGTTTTCTGGTGTTTAATTAAGTAATTAATTGCAATTGAATTATATGGTCGTGATTTAATCATTTCGTTTCATCTCAAGCGCGTATATTAATTGAAGATTTTAGTACGAAGAGGAAATTAATAATTTTTTTTCTCGTTAACGTGATGAAACGTGTAACAGATATGACGCAGAAATGAAGACACTGAAGCTCCTCATCATTAGTCCAACCTCTAACATACCAATAATAAATCGATGTAATACCCGAGACGTAGTTTAAATTCATTTTATTGATATTAGCTCGAACGGTACCTAATTAATTGCAATTGAATTATTTGGTCGTAATTTAATCGATTAATTTCGTCTCAAGTGCGCATTTTAATCGGAGGTTCGAATGGAAATAAATACTGAGAGACGAACAAGAGTGATACCTAACTGATCGGATAAAACGTGAGTAAGCTGCGAACACATGTGATAAGTTATAGGCGCGGACTTGAGAGGAAGCGACTCCCCGATGATGGCCATAAAAATATTAGGCTATAATATAATTACGATTTATGGTAGAGTGCGGCGGTACAAGCCTACCTATTGTTGTTTTCAAAGAAGGTTAAAACGGGTAATCGAACTTCAGTCAGGTCGACCTTCCACCGTACCCGCGGTGGAAAACGATATCCGCATCGTAATATCGCAGTTTTTATTAATTTTTTTTTTTTTCCCCATTTCACTCGCTTACGTGTGCGGTGCTGCAACTAATTTTCGCGCGATAATTATTTGCTCGCCCCTTTCACATGCAATCAACAATAAAATTGCAATATGCAGGTAGGTATGTATGAAATTGTTTTTACCTTCGTCCGCTTCTCGGTCGTTACCTTGAGTGTCAAAAACTTGTCGTAGCCAATTAGCGACGCCGTTTATTAGGCGACGACGACCTTCTTTTTCTCGCAACGTAAAGAGAAAAAAAGAAGAAAAAACAAAAACAAAAAGAGAGCTAATTTTCATTTCACGACCGACTCGACGCAGCATTTGCGATATTTTCGTCGGGCGTCAACTTTCTTTCGCTGGTGCTCACGTTTGTCCGTCCAAATTCGGTACCTACACCCGTAGAATTACGCGTAGGCCTGCGTCAATTTTGCATTGGCCGCACCTCAACTGCGATCTAATTGGCGCGTTTCGTTCGCAGACCGGATTATGTACGCACGCAACCAGCAAAAGCCGTTCCGTCCACCGGTGACCGGAGGTCAGCCCATATCGGCGGAGACTGCCGCAGTAAGTCGTTGTTGTTGTTGTTGTTGTTGTTGTCGTTGTTGTCGTTGTTGTAACTGTTCGTGTACATCGGCCGTCCAACCAATTATCAGACGCGCGCCTAGCCGAGATGGCGACACCCGCGAATGGGCATAGATTCTTGGCGCACGCGCGGTACGTCCATCGCCGCCTGTCTCCGGTTCGTTGGTCCTGCGAATCTGAAGCCGTACCGATCGGAGACGTTGCCTGCGAGTCCCGCCAAATCGAGTCAAATCTACGCCCATTTACGCTCGCTGAAATAGTAACGTTGGCACTTGTTTTCGCGTTCGCCTGACCGTCCGCAGGCTGCAGCCGTGTTTGACAGGTGCACACCGACCTGCGCCGCAAATGTGGGAGTGTGACGTGAATATTTACGGAACAGCCCCACCAGCGTGCACCGGCGTAAGTCGGTGTACTCCCGTCAAACGGAGCTAGCTCCTCTGCACGATCGAACATTTCTGCCTCGTGCACGCACCCACCCCACCCCACCCCACCCCCATCACACTCCACCCACCAGTACCGTAGCCGCACCATTATGTAATTTTTTGTTGGTCAGCAGCCTAACCCGAGACTATCATTCGGTGGTTTGGTAAATTCTGATAGAAAACCTAACCACTTGCATTCCTGCGGCACTGCCTCCCTACCCACGTCGAATCCATCCTCTTAAAAGCTTCAACTTCGCACCGTACGATCGAACTCCCGTTTCACAGCGCGTCCAAGCCCTTTCGCCAGCTCTGCCAACCTAATAATACGTACCCGTCTCTTCGTACAGGTAGTCTTCGAAAGTTTATGTGAAAATTTGGCTCTAACGAAACGGGGCTCCGTTGAAAATAGGATACCTAAACTAATAAATTCGACTACAATTTTAACCGATTCCAAAATTGCCTCTCTGCTGGCCTCCTCGAATATCGCAGCCCATAGCGCCGTAAATACAAAATCGCTGTCAAATGAAATGCAGAAAAGACCCTCGTGAAAAACTGCGCCGTAAATACGAAAAGAGATACTTCGAGCAACGCAAGCGGCTTACTCTTCTCCAGCAATGTTTTGTTTACATTTTTCTCGAAAACTACCGAATCCATCGACACCAAAGTCCTACCAGATTTTCTTCTGCAAGAGAACTATCTTTCGCGAAAATTTCCGCCCCAACCCCTTTGCAGTTACCTCCAAACTGTGAACAGTGTGATGCGTACCCACACGCCTACGTAATATACACGTATACGTAATTATACCCGAAACAATTTATGTCTACACCGAAAAATGGCGTCAATCGTTTCGAATAGTTTTCATCATCTCTACCTTTAACTCCCAATTTAAAAGTAAATGAAAAATTATTAAAAATTGGAAAAAATTCAAAAATTTTTCATCAAATGCATGGACCACGATCATTGAAAACGATTGAGAGAGTATGCAAAAATTTTTTAATAAACTTTTCTATTTAACTTACTAACGGGCGATGGCCGATAATTAATAAAATCAAACCTACATCTTATGGAATGCGGTGTAAAAAAAACTATTTTTTGCAACACCAGCGGAAAACTAGTTATTTGTGATTCGAGTGCGTAAAGCAGGTGATTTTGCTACGAGTGTGTTCTTTGCGTACGAGCCGAAGGCGAATGATGAAAATCGCAAGAGTAACATTCACCTGCTATTATACACACGTGTGTCGCACACTAGTTTTTGCAACACCCCCAAAAAATAAAATTTCACCAAGAAAAACATTTTCGAAATTGTATCAAAAAACAGTCCAAAGATTGAAATTATCATCGATTTACGTTTTTCTCGTTCGTATACGCTCAAGTGGCAAAGGACGAATAAACAATCTGATAAAATTTAGATTCCAGTAAATTTCCTCCTCTTTCCATCCGTATTAACATTAGCTTTCCAGTTTAGTTAGCGGCTAATGAATTGTTGATTGAAATAGAAGAGTTTTCTAAATTTCAAAAGACAGCTAATTTTACTCTCAATTCACGTATTTTCGTTGGTTTGTTTTCATGCAACTACCTGAAGATTATTAAAAAATTATATGGACAGCCGATTCGAGAAAATTTTTTCCTCATTCCAGTAATACCAACCCAACGCTTTAGCTTAAGTTGCCACTGAGGAATCACCGAAGGAATGAGGAAAGATTTCTAGATTCTAAAAACCAGCCTATTTTCCATTAATTAGCGTTTTTTCCGTCTGTTTATTCGAAAACAGCGAAAGATGATTAAAAAATTATATGGAAATGTGAATTTTATCCTCTTTCCAGCAACACCAGCCAAAGCTCTCTAGCTGAAATAGAAGCAAAGGAATCATTGAGTGAATGTTGCGTTCAGTTGAAGTGGCAACTTTAAAATCAGTTTTTTACGAATTTAGAAAATGCAGAAGTTCCATAATGTTGGATAAGAAATAGTGTCCGTGCGCAGCAAAGACAGCTATTTTATACTCTAATTAAGTCCCAAGCTGAGCTTGCGTGAAATTTTATTTTTCGACGTTAGGGTAAAATCTCCCACTTTGCGTGTACAGTTAATACACACGAAAACGTCTGTTTTTGGGGTGGGTATTCCAAAAACAACTCTTTATTACCTATTTTACTGGGATTAGAAAATCATTTCGATTTATTGCAGTTATTCTCTTCGGTTCTACCTTTTCTCACTCAGAAATGTCACGTACCTACTTATTC
Source organism: Ericerus pela (assembly GCA_011428145.1). Lineage (NCBI taxonomy): Eukaryota > Metazoa > Arthropoda > Insecta > Hemiptera > Coccidae > Ericerus > Ericerus pela. Next base: position 307,467 of record WOFM01000394.1, read on the forward strand.
GGTTATTTCCAGTTTTGCTGAGTTTTCTCTCACTCTCTTCCTTTTTTCCTTTCTTGCAGAAAAACTACTGCTAACCCACATAAAAATATCCTACCTAATGTTTTATGCAGGTTTTCACTTGTGAAAATAAGCTTATTAAAATCATTCTCAGCAAAAGACCTAAGGTTGAGAGCACGTTCGTTTTTCGATTCGTGACAAAATATGACATGTTGGCACCTTCAACTCAAATTCATACCGATATACAGGGTGTCCAGTGAAACGCCGGCCATATTTCGCGGGTAGATTCTGTTATGATGACGAAACCGAGTGCGAAACACCCCTTTTTAAAAGGTGGTTATGCAACTTTTTGTATATAGGTGTATCGGTTAAAACGACATCGGTATTAGACATCGATATCAACCACGACGAACAGATATCAACCTCGATAATTATACATACAATTAGCTATACACGAGTGTACAAAAAGTTGCATAACCAATTGTTAAAAGAGAGATATTCCTTAAAAACCATTTGCCTTGCAAACGACAACACAATATTACGACCTGCGAATGTTTGTTTTTTAAAACATTGAAATTTTTATCGCTCCTTCAATATGGTTCGTATGCTAAATGTAGAAATGACATTTTTTACTTGTCTCATCAAATACTACCTATTTATCAGCAAAATATGGCCTGCATTTCACCGCATACACGTACTATACGGTATATTAGGACGTTACGGACTACAGGTCGTAATTTTTGACCGATAAACATGAAATTTGGCATAAACGTTAGTACTGAGACAATAACCGGACGTACGTAGTAATTTTGGTTCGGATCGACCATACGGTACTTCGTTTTAGTTCAGAAAGCAAAGTCAATTCAGTGTTTTCTATTGTTGCCGGACAACGGTATTGTTTGAAAATTGTTTCGACTTGGGCTGCTTGCTGCCCAAGAGTTTCTTATGCCTGAAATTGCGGCAGTCCACTGTCCATTTGTAGCTTGAACGCCTAATTTACTTTTATTTCTCGCTAATTTCGCCGCAGGCGCTGCGTACGACAGTTTTTGGAGGCTGTGCGACCCCTCCTCGCGGAGAATGGCTGCGAACCGGTTTCGTATTCCGAGAGGCGGAAAAAGATTTAGCTTATGGACTGCGAGCTCCCAGGAATGGCACCAGAGGCCTGTTGTCAGCCCTCCAAGCTTACATTCTCAAATATTTGCTTTTCGAACGCAACAACGAACGCAAATTGCCCGCAGAAGAGTAAGAATAATTTAAATTCGCTTATAAGAGGCATAATAATATTAAGACAATCGAGCAAGAAATTAGTGGTAAAATTTACATGGTTGACAAATATGCAGCCTGGTGGGTCTTTGTCGAGTATACAGGCCTAATAAAAAACAGCCGAAGGTAAAATTAGCGTTCACAAATTAACATAATACCTATGTAATAATTAGTTTTTGCTTGCAGACCAGTGGCGTAACTACGGGTGGTAGAAAAGTTCAATTTCCCCCAATGAAAAGTAGAAGGTACAAAGTATCATTTGCATCCACAAAAACTAAAAAGAAATAATTTTATACCCATAGTAAACTCTTCTATTGCAGAAAATATACTCATGCAATCTTTCCCCCAAATTCCTATTTTTGACATTTATTCTCTCCTGAATTTTTTGTTTTCTGAAATTCCACCCCCACCCCCAACAAAAAACGTTGTTACGCCCCTGTTTCAGACAAAGTGCATTGAAACTCTGGAAGCGTTTATTTTTACGTAGGCTGCACAGGTACTAAATCTTTCAGTTGTGTAATTTACACAAAATTGACAAATATCCAGACAGACAAGTAGGTGAACGGACAGACAAAATTTATAAAATTGACATTCAAATCACACCCAGTAATTTCAGGCTGAAAAAAAGGTTGTGAAATAAAAGATAGACAAAACTAGTATTTTATTCAACTAGTTACTAAAATGAGTGATTGTCAACAACTTGTGTAGTTGCAGCACAAGCCACAGACGAGTGCTTTAAGTGCACGAGTTGATAATCACGAGTGGCTAACTTGTTGAGTACAATATGTTTTTCAACAAATCCAACAAAAAGAGGTTATTATTTATTCATTAAACAGGCAAACTTCATTCATAGATAAAATTTTAGATACAATTAAATATTACCGAGAAGCGAACTTGGTTGTTTGTGTAAGCATCACCATATGAAATGGCCCTTTTTCATTGTGATGTTTTGCAACTTGTACATGTGTGAACGGTGCTGTGAATAAATAAACAACAAACAGTTGTGAAAAAACTCATTTCTACCCTGTTTCTACACTTGATTAAGAATTGAAAACCATTTTCAATGTTTGAAACTGATTTGGAAATCTTGTATTTTACCAATCAAAATTGTGTAGGTAACGGTATAATTGTTACAGAAAGTACACGACACATATATTATTTTTGTATAATGTATATTTTATGTGTACAAGAAAATATTAAGATGCAGTATATTGTACAAGAGAAGAATTGGTAATCAATCAAACTTAAGTCTAAGGCTATGGATTCGAGAGACTTATACATTGGTGTGGTGGGAGATATACAATATGATTGGTTGATGGAATCTACGTAATTTAGAGTGAACCAATAAGATAACATACTTATGACGTAAAATGGGTGTAGTTATAATTTTAAGAAGAATTGGGAATAGTGCAGAGTTGTATTTTGTATTCATGGAATAAATGACATAGTGATATTATTTAGTGTGAGAATATTGTATTAGTAGGAAAAGGTGATGTCAATAGACAAGTCTTGACAAGTTTCATTGAAGTAATTAAAACAGAATATGAGAATGAGGTTATAGACAAAATGAAATTAGAGGGATAATATTAATAGAATACGAGAGATATATTAAAATAAGAAATGATATGGAATTATCATTTCAAATTGATTTAATAATAACCTCTTTTTGGTGAATGAGTTGAAAAAAATTACTTATTAAAATAAAAATATAATTTTTTTGCGATGTTATAACACCACTTTTTCTTTTCTTTTACCAGTGATGTAACACCATCTTCTTTTTTTTTTTTGAACAAAACTTTCCAAGTGCCATTAAATTTCAAGCCAAGTTATAAAGTCTGTTTTATATTCTTTAACTCGATTTATACGGATAAACTTGTAAACCTAAGTATTATTGTAAACTCAGACTATAGTTGAACTATTTTGGCGTTGTAAGTTCATATTGTAATATTGTACTCATTAATGAATGCAAAATTCAAAATAACAGCTACTATTAATCCACACAGGGGTGTTCTGAATGGGAGGTTAGGAGGGTGTCAATCCCAAAGAGGTTTTTGTAGTCAACAAATCAGAAAATTCGGCAATAAACTTGAAACAGTTGGTGATATTGGTAATTGTCACTCTCGCTCATAAAATTAGAGAGAAAAATATTTTTTTATAATTTTCATTTAATTTGTAATTTTTTCAACCATGGTACCCTCGTCTCCCAAAGGAAGAAGTCTCAGAATGCCCCTCAATCCATATTGTACAGACATTAAAATATTGAGTATTATTCTTGACTAACTAATACAATTTTTTATGGTAATATTATCCACAAAGTTAAATTTTTTGCTATTTTTGATTAACTTTGTACAAGATTAGTCGTACCAAGTCAAAATTGATAATTTTTTATGCAATTTCCAGCCGAAGATAGCCTTTCTTTTTTTAGCTCTTTCTAGTTATTGACTGGAGAGAACAGTTAAGTAATTAAACTTAATTTTTTTTGCATTTGACACTTTACTCGTTGTTTTTATTTATTTTTTTGAACAGCTTATTCAATTTGCCAAAGCTAGGCACATGAATTTTGAAGTTTTGATTTTTCACTTCTCAGAACTGATGCTTAAACTATAAAGTAGAACTAAGAACAAACTTTTAAATTGAGTTAATCCGGAACTAAAACTATTGATGAAAACATTCAAACCTAATTAAAGCTTTCAGTTTGAGTTTTACTTCTCTGAATTGACACTGGTACAAAAATTATTAAACAGAACTGAGAACCAGCTTTGAAATGAACTGATTCCAAACTGAAACTTTCAAACTCAACTACAGCTCTCAAAACAGAGCTTTCAAATGAAACTTCGTAGAATACTTAATATAAGAATAGGCATTTATGTAAAGTAAATATTTTGTGAAAATCCATCAAGTTGGAGGGGTGTGATGCTGCGACAACAAAAAAGTGTGAGTTCTGCTGGGGCTTTACTTATGAAAGATTGATGTGTAAACATAATAATAGTGTAGCTGTGTACATGTGCAATGTGCGCACACACAACCACACAACCACACACCCACACATCATGTAACACACACAAATGAGAGTTACAATTATAAGAGTTATAGTTATGCAAATCTGACAATTGTAATTCTCATTTAGCCCCTACCATAGACAAGGCACTAAGATGTTTACCTATCAAAAAGCAACTTAAATTATTAATTTATAATATCGAAATTTCAAATGTGTACAACATAATAAAATAAATTAATCTATGGAAAAAACCAATGTACATTGTGATTAATTCGGACTTGGTACAACTAATCTTATGCAAAGTTGATCAAAAATACGACTTTGTACAAAATGACTACGCTTTCTTAGGAAGGCCCAAGAAAACTTATAACAATTTCGAACTTGCTACAAAATGCCTTGTACCAACTTAGGACTGCACAAATTGTACGATTTCGGACTTTGTATGTCACATATCATCGCTGGTCCGAAATAAACTTCTTATGCGCAAAAAGGTAAATTTCTCAAGATAGCCAAAAAACATTCTCATTTTGTGCACAGTTACAACCTAGGTCTTCCGAACAAATTTTAAAAATTTCCTGCTCAACTTGTGTCCATAATATGTAGTAAAATAATTTTAAGATTTTCTTTCTCTGTAAACACAAAATAATGAAAAAATGGTTAATTGAACATAAATAGGAGGTCACGTAGGAGGTATTTACGAACTAATAAGAGGATTTTTCGAACATATAGACTAAGAGGTTTTAGAGATTTCATATAGTATAGGAGATTATGCACATAGGAGGTGAGAAGATGCTCTCTGATGACGGAACATTGCACTTAACACATAAGAGTATCGAACGTACAGATAGACCCATAATTTTTAATATTATATTCTTAGATCAAAGACTGATTCATTTCGTAAAGATAAATTTATCTGACACATCAAAAAAATCGAAAAGTTTTGCTTGTAAAATTACAACAATCTTGTCAATTGATGATAGATTGAAGAATTTGGAAGATCATTTGAGGTTGAATGTTCTAACTTATGGTTGTAGGAAGGGAACAAAATCAAATGTCTACACACCATTTTGAGTGAAAATCCAATGTAAACTAAAGGAGAACAGTTTGAAAATATAACTAGGTACTTGTTGAGAATTAAGATTTCCACCTACAGCTTAGATCTCGATGAAATTACTTAATAGTCTGGTACAAATTTAGAATGGTATTCTAATTCTAAAAAGATGAATCTTCATCGTGTATACCATGCCTTTCTACAGATTACTGCGACCAAACAAATGCGAACAAACTGAAGCCTTATGGAGAGCCATCAGCGATATTCTGTGGAAAATCGGAGAAAAGAAAAAAGTAATCGTGGTTTTGCCTCAAGAAAAATCGTACATTTCTCATTCCATAACGTACTTTCAGGATTCAGTCACAGAAAAAGTAAGTCTTATAATTTTTTGCCTCTCATTCGCCAATTAAATAGGTGCGATCAATAAGCTATACATCTAGACTTTAAGTACTCACCAAATATCGGTTACCTACCAATACCATATCCGAGCAGTATGTAGGTTCGTTATTTTTACCTTGAAAAGAATACGACAGTTTTGAACATTGGCATTTCGTAAATATCCATGTGCTGAATGACAAACCAAACTGACGACCTTGGGAGACACTGCCTCCCATCAACCATATTGTTTTCAAGAATATCTCATTTTTAGTAGCCTAGGCGTTAGACAAAAAGTAGTCATCATAAAAATCGTAGAATACTAAATTATCTGCAAGTTTTGCTTGAAACGTGTTTTTTTCAAGTCAATAGTTTTTGATTCGAGTGCCACGTGAACATGAGGGTGTTTCTTAAAATTAGATTCCTGAATAAACATGCCCTACAAAAAGTGTCGCCCAAAATTGAACTTGTTATCAATTATATTTTTCATACTTGTTACCACCATCCAGTTATTATAGGTAAGTAGCACGTGGATTATTATTTCCCTGCGGTTTATTTCTCGAAAATGAGTATTTTGAGGCATACTCAATATCGGAGAAAAGTTCTAAAGACCATTAAAATTTTAGTTTCCAATACTCTTCCTTTTCACTGACTGTGCAGACTGCAGACTTTTTCCACTTTAGCCTCACACTATAATACCAACAATAGTCACCCCCTCGTTAGCACTCTTAAAACCCTGGAAACTGAGAAAGGATTCCAGGGAAAAATATACTTAAATTTTGACCTTGTCATCTCAAAGTGATGAGTACCTACTGACATACAACCAGTGTAGGCAATGAAAGAAAATTAAGAAGTGCCTCCCTTTAAATTCCATTCCATAGAAGCCAAAAACGAGACCGATACAAAAATTTAAAGGTGCCAACTCAGCTTTTGAAAAACCCTGAACAGAGGAAACTCAAAAGTGGAAACCAAATATTAGCCATTATTTTTAAGTCTATTTAGAACTTTACCGCTGCATCAAATCTAAGAATGCTCATTTTTGAGAAACAAATGTGCATGAAAATAATATCTATGCACTGCAAAATTAGGTTATATGAAAATAAGTGCCTATAATATAAACCTGTAACGCGTATATTGGTCCAAAATAAAATATAGACGAACATATTCGAACATGAAAATATTCCCAGTATAATAAGACAATTGTTCCTGTAAATATCCTATAGTTACTTTGTCCATACACTTCTAAAAGCGTGTAAACATTCTAACGGTATATTCGGTGATCTCAATTCACTGTTCCCCCAAATATATTTGAACGATAAATTTTTTCTAACTAATTAATCCCTCCTTCACACATACACTATGACACAATGAAAACACATATCCCTGAAAGTGTAATTATGAACTCACATTTTTCAATAGAATAGAAGTAAATTTGTTTTAGTCTCTCGTAGAGTACTAATCTCTAGTAGAGTTCTTTCATTTTACCACTGAGACTGTATTTCACTTTTCTCTAAATGCTTACTTCGTACTGTTGCATGTAAAAAATATTACTTTATTATATTGTCATTAATTACTTCTGTTTGGATTATTTTATTTAAAGACTGAATCCAGACGTTAAGATCCACCATAAGTGTTGTGGATACTAAATTATTTACTTATTTAAATACTTTAGAGATATTGATACTTCCTATATGGTATAACACGTAAAGTGGTCTTATCTGTTACTAAAAGATCTCTCTTATGCCGTTACAAAACCATCAATAGATAAACATTTGAAAATAATATTCGATAACGTTGATTATGAGAACAAGTTTTGGTGATAGTAGGTACCTATAGAGTATTTGTGTACAGTTTTAAGAGATACTTGCCCCCATCTTCACATGACACTTGACTTGAAAACTATCAACTCGAGAAAACAATGCTGAAGATAAAGCGAATAGAGAATTTGATTTGTACTGTTTTAATGACTAATTTTTGTCTGACAGCAGCTGAAAAGAAGATTTTCTCAGAAAACTTAGATGTAAGATAGCAGCTTTCCAATGTCGCAAACATTAGTTCGTTATTGCGAATAGGTACCGTACACACATTTTTTTTTGTTTTTGCAGTTGCATTTGTTTGAAATTACTGAAATGGAAGAACTACAAATATTTCTTAAACGATACATATATCTGGTAAGATATCGTAAATTTATTTCTATGACGTACCTATGCTTAGACCTACACGGTATTTTGACATTAAGTACCACACCGCATTTTTTATTATTTCAATTATTACCTTTAAAATACTTTTAAATTTTTCAGTAAGTAACCTAATGAAAATAATAAATGTTGCTCCCAGTTTCAGGATGAACCCGGTCCCGGATCTTTATTATTGCTTTACAGCGCCGTGTTAACGCGAGAAATCAAAAAGTAAGACTTAAAAAAAGGACGCTTCATCCTCCCGTACGACAAAATTTGAAAAAAAAAAAAAAATTATAATGATAATAATTAAATTTAGCCTAATTAAGTAGGTTCCTTCCTACCTATCCACTACCTACATTAAACACAAATTTCTTCACCGAAATTACATCTCGGACGGGTAATTTTGTCAAAGAAACTATTAACTTGATATATCATAATACCTATGTAATGTAATTATTTTAAATTTGAATATTTTTTCAATGTTGGACCTAGTGGCATACTCAGTTACCTATTCACTAGAAAAACTTAAGTAACGAATTAGGTGAACACAAACTTAGTAAAAAACATTTGAAAAATAATTAAATAACTTATAGTTGATCTGTTAGATTAATTTGACAAATAAAATTTGCATCGAAGTAATCTCCTTCGGCAGTTCGAATAAAGACTGAATTTTTGTTTCTCAAAAGTTGTGAGAAGTTGGTGCAGGTGCACAAAATTTCAGGAGTGCAATTGAGAAATATGTCAAAAAGGGCCAGCTATTTCAGGTACTTACACAGGGTGCTTCGTGAAGTGTTCTCTAAACCTAAAGTATGGATGCAACCGAGTTCGACTAAACAAAACTTCCTCTTACCATAATTTTTTCCGACCATTTAAATTGAAGTAACCAGAAACGTGGATTTCTTGGTAGTGCCTTCATTTCATGCGTACGCAACGTTTCATACTTCTATAGTTTGAAATCGTTTCACGGCGAACCGTTTCCTCCTTTCCCAAATTTGACAATCGGATAATTCGAAATGTTTAGACCTTGCAGTTCCTTTGTGAAGATAAGAGAAATCGTAAGAGGAAGTTTTTCTTAGTCGTAACTTGGTTATATCCATATTTTCAGGTTTGGAAAACATTTCATAAAGCACCCTGTTCGAAAAGGTGACGCTATCACTATCTAATGTCATCTGCCTCCTTCTTACCTAAGTTTAGCAGGCTTGTGTATTCTAATGTTTTTAGCACATTTAGATTACTTTTTTTATGAATTCTTCCTTCAACTCAACGTTCGACATAATTTTTGTTTTTGAGATACCACTGACGTAATTAGGATCAGGGCTGGAAAAAGCGAAACGGGGTACGTTAGTTAACGTTAATGATAACGGATCATATTCTTTACTGTTACCATTGACGTGATTCACAGATATTTCTGGTAACGTTATTAGCAGCCTAACGTTATGCCGTGTGTGTGTTCCGGGAAAGGTGGGCGCAAGGTATCTAAAATTAAATTAGTAGGTACCTACGTTGAAATAAGCCGGTGCCGGATACGAAGCGTCGTTTCGTGCAGAAATGACCAAACATTTTATGGAGTTCGCTTTTTTTTTTCTTTCTCTTAAGCAAATTTTTGTATGGTTTTTATATGGATTCTGTCGTCTTACTTTCATTTTTTCGCTTACACTTTCGTCTTTTTTTTTTTTATCATTTTGGGGGAATATCCCCATCTTACCACTAGATCAACCGACGAAATAATTACAAAATTTCCACGTAAACATGAGTCCTCAAATCTTTTATTTCATGTTTCAAACGCTCAAAGTTTTGAATTTGCTATAGATAACAAAATCGAATGGGGAAATTCAGAAAATAATTCGAATTCAATTTCTGCTGATGGAATCTTGTCACACTCATCGGTACCTGTACCTACATCAAAAAAGATTTTCTTGACCAACTGTATACCTATCTTCAATACTCAAAAATACAATACTTCATGTGATGAGTTGCCTATTGCAACTCCAATAAAGCGATAAATTGAATGTACCTATTTAACTACTGGAATAGTGATGATAAAAGTTGGTCAAAAAGAACCTTTCTTAACATAAACCAACTGGATATATATTAAAATTAAAATTTTCATTAAATTTATCTTTTTTTTTCCATCGACTACCTATATAATACTGGACCAGTAAAGAAAGATGCTTTCTGGTTAGACATGTCGGCGCTAAGTAGGCAACCAGAGGGTACCTTTCGACGTATTTTGCTTTGCGTTTATGTGCGCTGTCCTTGTAAATTCAAGGGATGTCTTTATCAGACGTATTCTAAATTGGTGAACTCGAGCAAAATGTTGGAAATGCGCAGAAGATAAGCTAGGGTTGCCTACTTTTTCGCCGCCATGTCTTGACAATTAAAAGTATATTGGTTTTATAGAGCTTTACTGGTCCAGTACTATACAATTGAAGTTTTTTTCACATATGTAAGCACTAACTATCGTGGGCTCCGCCTACGATCTCATGCGTGCCTGGCGGGCAGGCTGGGAACTCGTCTACTGAAGAAATGTAGGTAGACGAGTTACTGGGCTAAGGAAGTCACCAACATTTGTCAGAGCGTGGCTAGAGAGAACAGAGGTGCGTGAAAGGAGTGTGACGACGATATTTTTATAGTCCCTTGGATGTAAAACGAACATTATTATATAAGTACCAAACCCGTAGTGTCTCTGCCACTACATGGTAGCAAAAGCATCGGGAGTTCTTGTACACGAATCAGATCCTTTCTTATAGAATTTGATCCTAATTAAAAACTCTAAAATTAAAACTCTAATGAATTTTAATTTTTTTCTGGTGCAAAATGGAAACAGATCTTTAAATAGAATCTGTTCTCGAATTTGCCTACTACGCTTCCACTTGCAAACAGAATTAATACCTATCATAGGAATTAATTTTGCGGTACTTTTTTTTTCGAAACTACAAATTAGCTTCGAAGCAATCAAATAAAATAATACGTTTTTTTATCTTAAAATAAAAAACGTATCTTTAGCCGAAAGTTGAACTAATAACTCTCGACTAATAGCGGTCAAGTGATCTTAAAAATGATTAGGATCCCTTCCAAATAATAAAAAGAATGAACTTAATAAAGTTTCGAACTTATTAATTAGCCTACGAAAATTTAGCAATCAAATATTGTTAAATTATATATTTCTACTTACCTAATATACATGGTACCTATACATATGCTTTTCAAGGCAGAAATTGCTTCGAAAACCTAATAGGCAATAGAAATATTTATACCAGTAGATTTTACGAAAAAATCCACTGACAAAATAATACGTCTCTAAATACCCGTATATAAAAAATTCTCGAATCAATACATGATTCGATAATTCTATAGGCATTAAAGACGCCCTTTATTAGCCGATGCAATAAAAATTCCATGGGCCTAAAATCATAAATATATTGTTCACGACAAAAGATTTGCCGTCAACTTTCACAAAATGGCTAAAAATTATCTCGGAGAAAATTTTTAGCCGCCCCCAGTATTTCAAACTATCGAATTCTTAATAAAAGAATTCAATAGAAATACAAACATGAGTTCACAAAAGAACACATGCCTATACCATCATTGAACCTGACCGTAAAAACGGCCGAGTACAGGCACCTGCTATCCAACAGAGAAACCAAAAAATTAAAAGACAACCGATAAAACGGATGTCAATAAAAAATACGTCGACCCTAAAGAAGACATAAATGTGATAAAGGTTAAAAAATCAGCAACCTCTTTCACAATTGCCAAATACACATTGTATATATGCTGCTGACGACATTGGATTCTTAGAAATCGGCTGTCCAAACAGCAATAAATACGATAGGCAAAAAACAAAGAATAAAAAAAGACGAGAAGCAACGTCTTTTGTCCATACAATGTAGATACGGCCAACACAAAAAATCCTTATCTACAACCTGCTAGTGTGTATGTGTTGATGATCAATACACACACAATCAATATATAGATTCTTCCCTTGAAGTCAATGGAAGAACCCTGCACACACACACACAAAGATAAAAACAAAGCTCCTTCATTCCAGCAGGGAATGAACGAGTGAATCAATCACATGATCATGCAGGATCTATCGAAATTACGTCGCAGAGCTTCATTGCCTTTTTAGACAACTGAAGTGTGAACATTATGTTTTGTAATTTCGACAGTGATCTGATTTTGTGCATTTTTATCGTGTTTGCGCTCTTCGTTACATTTTTTGGATTTTGTTTTTTATTAATCCGTGCAACGAAAAATTGCATTAATAATTTTTCGGCCAAAATTAACAAAAAATCGTGTACGTGTGATCAAGAACCAGCTACCGATTCTCGACCATGTTGGAAATTCTCAACTTATTTGAAAAAGTTGAAATCACATAAGAGTGTCGGAGTTTTTGGAGAAGCTCCAACCTCAAGTTCACCGCAAAAAAGAAGAAGAATGTATTGGTCATCCCTTTTCTATAAGGTGAAATCAACAAAATCTAGAAGGTAAGTCGTAAAAATTCATTTCTTACAACTTGTGCAAAAATTTGTTCGCGTAATAAAATTTTGAATTTCTTAAAAATTCAGAATTACAAAGACAATAAAGTGCCGTACCATTAGCCCTGAGCAATTTTGAACATGCTCAGAACTATCAAGGGATAAAATTCATGAAGAATTAAAAGTCCTCGGAAAATGAAAAACAATTTTCGAGATCATATCCTAAGTACTTCTTGTCTTTAAATTAAACCATTACAGTTTACAATATTTTTTCGTATTTATTTCTCACGCGAAAAAGCACATACAATAATCTCGAATATTGTACGTACTCAAAAATAATTTAACGTAAATAATTAATTATGTTAAACTAGTGTTACGCGTAACATTTTTCATCGCCCGTTACCCCCATCATTTTTCTCTTCAAATACCTCGAATACTAGATAAATTAATATTCGAAGTACGGCAATAGGCGCAATGAAAAATGAAAAAATTCGTTAGTTTGTCGATGTTGAATAATTCGCATTTTTTAATCATAGAATTTTCAAAGCCTATCGAGACTTTGAGAAGGTAATCGTGACCCATCATGGGAAAGCCTCATTGCTCCCAAGGGTCACGCCAAAATTTTTAAAGTTGACTTATGACTTCGAAAATAATTTACAAATTTTAAAAATCAAACGTGACCCGCGATGATAAAACATCATTACGCCCACGGGTCATGCCAAAATTTTCAGAATAATAAAAATACTTTGGAAATATTTTTTACTTTTTACGTTTCACTAAAAATAATATCATGACTCGCGATGATTAACCATCATTGCGCTTAGGGGTCATGCCAAAATTTTCTAAATTGATAAAACACTTTGAAAATAATTTAACGTTGATAAAAATAAACGTTACCTACAATCAAAAATCCTCATTACGCTTATGGGTCACGCAAAAATTTTTGAATATCAACTAGTAAAATAATAAATTCAAAAATTATTCACAGAAATTCTACTTTTTTTTCTCCTTTACCTGCATCACCAAATATTTTTGTAATTCAGGAATAACTAAGCCGACCTGTGAAGGAAAATCCTCACTTCGCCCACAGATCACACTAAAATTTTCAAATTGAAACAAAAACTTTGAAAAACAATTAATAATTACAAAAATAGATCGCGACCCATGATGGGAAACCTTCATTGCGCCTACGGGTCACGCCAAAATTTTCAAATTGAAATAAAAACTTCGAAAATATTTCAAAATTTAAAAATAAAATACATGTAGCAACATATTAAAAATTGAAATAAAACACGAACAAGTGTAATAATTTTTAATATTTTCAATCAACAGAAATTAAAATGCAACGTGACGAAACACCGATGGATTCGTCACCAGCACCTCCGCCACCTGCAGACACACCACCAACTCATTTGGTGGCCCCTGCACCGGAGCCAAATACAACTCCGCAACTGCCACAAAACACTCTGGTGTCACCGATTCTCGCCAATGCCCCGCTGGCAAAAGTTATTGCCAGGAGACACGGTCTCCACCACGAAGACATCAAGAGGGAGATCGAGGCATCGGCCCAACAAAAGGCCGCAGCAGGTCCGTCATGTATATCCAGTCACAATTTGCATTACAGCACGGGATCAATGCAGGAGGTAGATGATTTCGATACAAGGATTGAAATCTACCTCAATTCGATCACGACTGCCGGGTTCTGTACAATAGAACTCGACAATATGATCAACAAGCCTGAACTAACCTTAGTTCAGGCCAGAAAACAGCTGCCGGTAATAACACAAGTAATCGAACAGCTGATGAATCCGCCACCAGGAGTTGACAAAAACAAAATACTCCTATCCAGGGCGAACATCCTCAAACTGCGTGCCAACCAAGGGGAAATTGAAGCAAAATTTCCACTGATGGCACCAGTTCTATAGCCGTCGCCATCACCACTGCCGATTGGTTCCCCACCACAAATTCACGAGGAACCAACTCCCTCAACATTGGGTCAAGTAAGGCTCGGTGGTGAGGAAATAACAGCACGTTCGCCTAGTGGCGAACAAGCTGAAGAAGCAGAATGCGAATCTGAGTGCCTGCAATGGGAGCGGTTGAAAAGACAGCGGCTCGAACGTCAATGGCAGGAGCAGCAGCACCGGAAAAAAGAGCTGGAGGACCTTGCCGCTAGAGCAGCTCGCGACCATCTTCGACTGGAGCAAGCTGAGAATGAGATCGAAAGAATCCAGCGAGACCATTCCAACATGGTAAAGCATGTCAAAATGGAATATGGGCTCAACCTAGACCAGTTCCAGGATGAGTTCGTGCGGCCAGCGATCCAAAAAGGTAATGAAAAACTTATTTATCCAACCTGCGCGAATATGAAAAACGTAATTGTATGGATTATTTACAGGACGAGATAGATGAACCAGCACATAAACGGATATGTGCTTGTTCCATCAACACCACTCCTGTCATACCGATTGTACCCAAACTGATTAATAACAATTGCGTATCTCCCAATAGAAACGCAGTTGATCAAAATCAATATGATTCAGTAACTGAGTTGGTCCCCAGGCCTATATTAGGGAACAATTTTGAACCGACTATTAACAAAAATATACCTGAACCAATACCCTGTTGTTGGGAATTGGACCCGAATACTCACCTGGAAAAAGCAGCTATGAACCTGAAAGCACCCAAATATTATATAAATGATTGGGATGGAACGATTCTTAGCTATCCAGGGTTTATTAGGGGATTTAAAATGTACGTACATCTTCGTACAAACATTGCAATCCCACAAAAAATTAAATTACTTCAGCAAGCAATGCCAAAACATATAGTTCAAAAATTTTCACATTTTGCACCTGATGACGTTGGCTACAAACAACGTCTGCAATTTTACATGATAGGTTTGGGGACCCAAGCAAGGTCAGAGCGGAAATATGGTACCAAATTACTGAATTTCCAAACACTACAAATGGGCTTTCATCCATCCAAGATGGTATGGATGGAATTGCAGTGTTGATTGATCGTTATCAGCAGGTCTCTATGGTAGTAGATGAAAAGCAATTGTTAAAAAATTCCCACCGAGATCATACAGAAATCATCTCAAAAGTAACAAAAGACATGTCTCTCATCTCTTTTTGGCAATCAGGGAATTCATAAAAATTGAGGAAATGTTTGACAAAAAGCATAACCCCAATTCAAATTTTAGGAGAAATAATCAGGGACAACCTAAAGGCAGTCCAACATTTATAGCCACTACCTTCTCAAAAGGTAACGATCAATCAAAGGGAAAAGATAAATCTAATCCCAACAATTTTAATAAGCGCTCAAACAATAATAAGGAAAACTCATCAAAGTCTCCTAACCATTCTTCTATTTCAGCACGTAGAAAACAGAACAAAGACATGCGGAATGCTCAGGATACTCCAAAAAGTATCCTGAACATGCCAGCCATCCTGTAGAAATTGTGTTTGTTCTGCAACGAGAAACACCCTGCGTTTCTCTGTTACGACCCTCGCTTCAATACGCTTCCTCAGCGTCAATGCGAGTACCAGGCCAGGAGGTTGTGCACCAAATGCGCAACCTGCCACACCACCACAAGTTGTTTGCAGAAGGTCTCGGCTTGCTGCAAATGGTTCAACTGCTTATCAGCCAAACATCACAGCAACTTGTGCCTGAATGCTCCTTACCCCATATACAAGGAGTATATGGAAGCCTGGTACAATAAACCGCGCCAGCGCAAGGAAGCCTTAAGTAAGAAAACATGTGATTTTGATAAAGTCTCAAAACATGATGATTTTGATACTAATAAATCATATGTTCAACAGAATGTAACAGATTCTGAAGTGGCGAGGGCCAGGATGCTGACAGAACTTAGCGCAGATCAAAAGGAGTGCTTACCAATGAGCAGTGAGTACTTTTTATCTTTTATTAAACACAAGAAAAGTTCAACTTTTCTTGTATTTCAGTCGTATGCGCGTTCTAAATATCTAAAAGAACCAATCAAAATGATGGGATTTTTTGATTGCGGTAGTGTCAACACCTTCATAACTAAGTCTTACACTTTCACATCCTTAAAACTAAAAGGATATGAAACAGAAATAATAAGACTTAAAGGTGTTGAAAACCAAACTTCAAATATTTTCAAATCAAGCCTAGTGGACTTTAAAATTTTGACACCAAGTGGTATAGTGGTTCAAATAACAGCGAAAACTATAAATAAGATTACGCAAAATTTGAATCAACCAAATTTATCAGAATTTTATAAAAAATTCCCTGAGTATTCGAAAATAAATTTTTTTAAAACTGATTAGGAGCATACGATTGACCTATTATTAGGTAATGATTATATGTGGTCATTTGTAATAAATATTCATCACATTTCACCAACTCTCACACTAATACAGACTGAGTTTGGACATATGTTAGAAGGGATCATCCCGAATCAAAACGCAGTTGATGAAGTCTTCACACCAGTATTCTTTAATAATCCTCAAGAAATTGAGAATTTATGGAGATTGGATGCCATTGGCATCGAGTCTAATAATCTGGTAGAAGCTCAGGCTGAGGCCGAAGCTTTAAAACTTTTCTACAAAAATGTAGAATTGGTAAATAACCGCTACCAAATTAGGTGGTTATATAAAAATTATCCTCCACCATTGGCGGATAATTAAAATCTATCGTTCAGAAGACTCGAACATCAACTGCCTAAACTACATAAAATGCCCAAATTCTTCAAAAGATATGATGAGTACTTTAACTTATTAATTGAGTTAGAGATGATAGAGAGAGTAGATCTAAAATCAAAACCTGAGCTAATTCATTATTTACCTCACAAAGGGATTTTAGATCTAACAAAAAGCACACCGCTCAGGGTAGTTTTTGATGGGTCAGCAAAAACAAAACAGTCAAAACACTCCATTAATGACTGTATGTTTAAAGGAGCTAATCTGTTGCCAGATTTGCTTCAAATACTTTTGTCTTTTTGTAAAGACAAATTTGCCATTATTGCCGACATCAAAAAAGCCTTTCACCAAATAGGATTGCATCCTGATGATCGGGATGTAACAAGGTTTTTATGGGTTAAAAATCCATCAAAACCATTAACAAAGGATAACATAATAACATTTCGGTTTCAACGCATACCTTTTGGAATTGTAACAGCACCATTTTTATTGGCGGCAGTATTGTTACACCACTTCCAACAGGTGAACCCGGAATTCTATAAAAAACATGCAAATAACATTTACGTTGACAATTTAGTAACATCATTGCCTACTTAGGAAGACACTTTACAATTGCATAACCAGGCTGACAAGTTAATTAAGGACATCTCCATGGAGCTGTCACAATGGGGAACAAATTGTATCCCATTACGAAATGACTTTGCACCTGAACATGCACTTACAAAGCCTCAAATAAAAGTACTTGGACTTTCATGGGACATGGATAAAGATATCATCTTTATTAGTCCACCAAAATTAAAAGACCAAGTACCAAACTGGTCAAAGAGACTGTTCTTAAGAGCAGTTTCACAATTCTTTGACCCTCACGGTTGGTTTGCCCCAGCATTTATACCTTCCAGAGTTTTCATAAAACAACTATGGAATGAAAATTATAAATGGGATGAGTCTTTATCTCTGACGCTACAACCAATAGCGACAGAGCTACTAAAAGACTTAACTCAGTGCACAACTTACTGCCTACCAAGACAAATTTATTCGAGTACTTATAACCCAAATTAATGTCAACTACATATATTTGTAGATGCATCAAAAACTGCTTTCTCCATGGTTGGGTTCTTACGTTTCCACAATGAAGAAAGTGGTACAACTAAAGCCAGATTTGTCATAGGAAAATCACAAATAGCCCCTATGAAAATGGTAACAATACCAAAATTGGAATTGTTAGCTGCACTTATAGGAGCTAGAGCAGTCAAGAATACATGCAATCCTCTTGACCTACATAACAGCCCAACTTATCTTTGGTCTGATAGCAAATGCGTTCTAACATGGTTGTTAGAACGTAGAGTGTTAACACAATTTGTCTTAAATAGGGTCAATGAAATAAAAACTGTACCAAACCTACAGTTTAGATACGTTCCATCAGCCGACAACCCAGCGGATGTCGGCTCAAGAGGAACAATGGTGGAAGACTTGTTCACTACTACATGGTGGACAGGTCCACAGTGGTTAACTCAACATCCTGATACATGGCCACAGACTGACTTACATATTATTCAGTCTCTGCCTGATTTAACAGAAGAAGAGAAAACTATACCAGTCTTCTCTACTTTAAGGGAAACATTGAAAATTTCGGATAAATTGTCAGACTTGATTCCCAATAATCAAGACACAATATTTGACAGTCATCAACCTGCCAAATTAAAAAGACAATTAAAATCCAGAAAAACTTTTATCCCAAAATTTGTTATGAGTTCAGTTAATTATATTTGTGAAGTTAAAACAGTTGCTACACAAATTGACCAAGTACAAGATCCCAACCAAATCTTTCAGGATCTTACACAAACTCAAAACAATATAAACTCACAGCAAATACTAGATCTGTCTACTAAACAAAAGACAGATCTTTCAAAAACAATACCCTACACAAGTTTCATACACAAACCACTGAATACACCATTCAACATCAATATAGACAAATTTAACACACTAATAAGTCTAAAAAGAATTTTCTACCATTGCATAAACGCACTTAGAAAATTATCACAAAAACGACTTGCCAGAAACAGGTCGGTTTCACCTTGGGTTTTAATCCCTAATAACTATCAATTCGCATTACTATGCTTTATCTATGCAGATCAGAAAAAATACTTTTCTGAAATATTTAATAAACTTATGTCACATAATGCACCTGAATATGTGACATACGAAAAATTTCACATAACAATTGACGAATCAGGGCTGTTAAGGTTAAGGAACTATATTCCTGTAACACCATTTACTGAAGATACTCTATCTCCAGTAATGTTATACCCAAAATCACACCTAACAAAATTAATACTATTAAATGTACATACATTAAATAGTCATACAGGCATTAAGTTTACAATGACAGCCTTCCGCCGAACTTACTTCGTACCAAGGGCAATGAGAATACTTCCAAAAGTATTAAAAAATTTATGTGTAATGTGCAAAAAGTCAAATAAAAGGCCTTTTGCACAACCAACACACTCTGAAATGCCAGATTTCAGATTGGTACCTTTCACTCATCCTTTCACCTATACTGGTGTGGATGTTTTCGGTCCATACTCGGTATTTGATGAATACCCACCAAAAAAGAAAAAGGCTTTGGCAACTCCAACAACACCAACTTACAAAAAGTGGGTGTTAATCTTTTCCTGTCTATCAACAAGAGCAGTGTACTTCATATCCGTCTCATCATTAACAACACAAGAAATGTGGATGGCGTTCTAAACGTTCTTCGCAGACCGTGGAACGCCAAAGGCAATACTGTCTGACAATGCCGCCCAGTTTAGGTTAGTGGCAACCCACTTACCCCAATTCTGGGAGGCAATAACATCAGACAGTACTATAAGCGATAGGTTACAACAAAAAGGTATAACCTGGCACTTTACTCCACCCAAGGCTCCGTGGTATAGTGCATCTTATGAAAGACTAATTGGAGTCTTCAAACAAGCGTTTGAACGTATAATGGGCCCACACTCTCATCATCGTTTTAACTTTCAAGCAGCGCTTAAAAATATACAAGTGATGATGAATGAAAGACCTCTGTGCCCTGCAGCAGATGAAGCTGAGCAAGTGACTTTAACACCTGCACACTTCATGCATGCAAACTTCCGAAATTTTACATTGGACCTAGACAAACCTTTAGATAAAACTACCATAACAGCCAAAAATTTACAAGGTTTATGGAAAACTGATAAAATAAACCTTACCAAGCTTTGGGCAGCTTGGAAAGGACTCTATTTCGCACATTTGAGAGACAGGGTTCCAAAAGATATAAGCAACACTTACCGAATGGTAAGTTTCCAACCAAAAATTGGAGACATAGTCCACGTGTTGGACATTATGACAAAACCAGGAATCTACAAAATAGCCACTGTAGTAAACCTGATGACGTCAGGTGATGGCCAAGTGTGCCATGCTGACGTTCGATTGCCCAGCTCTAAAATAGTGAGCTGGCCAATAAAGTTCTTAGCACCATTGGAACTAAGAACTGATACAGAAGTTAGCCCAAACATAGACTAACTTCTATCCGAACTTGATCTGTAAATACACTTCATAAACACAACCACTACTACAAACACCAATGCCTTGTGGCAACATTGGAGTTCAGCTATCTTTGAAGACACAGCAAGTCAACCTTGTCAAATGCTTACTTTATCGTCCGGCTACCTACGAGGAAAGCGGATAAAGGTGATAGCGGATTGGGATCCACACTAAATAGAATTGTGATAACTTTGTAAACTATCACAATTTTAAATAAAAAATTGCTAACTTAATACCTTTTCTTCCTTACAGTGAAACTCCTACACAGCGCTGAACCTGTCACCATCCATCCCCCAGAGAAGCATACGGCAATTTAACGGCCTACAAATCACAGTTGAGAGCCAATAATTGACTCTCAACTGGAAGAAAATCATGATACATAAATATTTTTCTTCATTCAAAGATTTGTGGACTTTGTAAATATTGTAAATATTTATTCAGTAGTTTATAAGTACAATTTGTTCTGTTTTTTTATACTTTTATAATAAACAACATGTATGCACTTGTGTGTGTATGAAACTTATTCTGCTTTTTTACAGATCTATAGGGCAGCGAGTCTTGGAAGACTGGCCATGGACACCACCCCCAGTATTGTGGGCTCCGCCTACGATCTCATGCGCGCCTGGCAGGCGAGCTGGGAACTCGTCTACTGAAGAAATGTAGGTAGACGAGTTACTAGGCTGAGGAGGTCGCCAACATTCGTCGTTGCGCGGCTAGAGAGAACAGAGGTGCGTGAAAGGAGTGTGACGACGATATTTTTATAGTGCCTTGGACGTAAAACGAACATTATTATATAAGTACCAAACCCGTAGTGTCTCTGCCACTACACTAACAACCCAAAATTTCTGTTGAAAAATAAATGTGACAGCTACTGACCCAATAACGCTACATTCTTTATCGGATTTGAACATTTTAAGATTCCGTTACCACTTGGGTATAATGTTGTAGGTAGGTTAAGTACCTACATAAAGTTACCTATACAATAACTGATTATAGCCCCGAATCTAGGATACAATATCTACCTACTCTAGGGTATAGTAAGTTACCAAACATAATAGGTACGATATACAAAAGTGTAGGAATTAGTTTTAGAGTGATTGCATCCCTTTCTACCTACAACTCAATCGGTCTACTTTAGTAAAAAAAAAAAAAAAAAAAAAAAAAAAACCAGCGCAGTAATGTTTTGCTAGAAAACCCAGTTTTCAGGTAGAAATAGAGGTAGAGATGGGGATAGAGAAAGAGATAGAGATAGAGACGGAGATAAAGATAGAGATGGAGACAGAGTTATCAATATTTATACCGATAGTTATCGATATATTGGTATTTCATTGCTAGTTTCAGGTTAAGAAATTACAAAACACTATTGACAGTTATCCATATCTTTAACAAAAATATCGATCTATCGATGTTTTATCAGTAAAAACTTCTTTTTCTGAAATTTTTTGTTTCCCGTTTTCTTGAAAACTACTGAATTAATAGGCACCAAACTTTTAAGAAACTTACACCAACATAAGGAAAGTCTATTGTGAAAATTTCAGCCCGATCATTTTTGTCATTTTCTCAGAATACTAGAAAAACAAATTTTTCAGGAATTTTTTGTTTTTCAGTTTTCTCAGAAACTAATTAATCAACAGACAAAAAACTTATTTCAGACTTGCCTCATAGGAGAACTATCTTTCGTAAAAATTTTAGCCTTAGGTATCCACCCGATAGTTTTCTCAAAACCATGAACACAAAATTTTTGGCGATATATATATATATATATTTGTGTGTGTTTGTATATATACACATAAAAAACATTAGGTCAAAATGAAAAAATGGTACCAATCCTTTTCTTTTCTCACGAAACGAATAATTTTTATCATCCCAACCCCTCACCCTTCCATGAGTTCAATTTTAATACCAGTTTGCAAGCAAACTGGATAAAAAAAGAGGTGAGTTCCTCTGGAGCATACTCATGAACGATTGATGTATAAACGTAACAATGAAGTGGCTGTTGCTAGCTCAATGCATTGCGCATGCACACAACCACACAATGACTGACATATACACACACGTCACACACAAACAAGAGTAAACAGTAAAAGTTACAGTCACACAAATCCGTTGATCGCAATTTTAATTTGGTCCTTACCCTAGACCGAGTGCTAAAATATTTACGCATCAAAAATGAATTTAAAAAAGATTCACAAAAACCAAAAAGTTTGAAGATCAATAAATCAATATCAGTTAGTGGCACCACATGAACTGAGTAAATATAACTAAAATCTTATATCCACTTTATTACACATAGTCGTATGCTTTTAACCTTTTCCACAGGCTAAAATGTGATTTCATCGATGAAAAACAACACCTAATTATGGCCAACGAGGAGGGTAGTCAGTGCATTGTGATGCTGCTGCTCACTGGACGAGCCAGTCCTTTTCTGCACAATGGAGTTGTGTATGTTGGCGACGAAGACCACTATGTCAGTATCGTACCATGAGGCCGCTATTTCTAGTCTACAGTCTACTGCTGCAGGATTGTGAACAAAATAAGGGCTGAATGCGAAACCGATACTTGAGCAACAACCAATTCTCAAGTTGAGCAAATAGTTTTCCCCTCATAAAAGGACATTAGCCTGACAACAGCCAAGCGATAGCATTTTTTGTGATCTGACTCCGTACCTACAGCTGCAATTTTTGTTGCAAACAGTCTAAAAAAGCACCAAAAGAACGCCTTTGTTTTTCACTGCAGTCGAACCACAAAAAATGCTCAGATTTATTTCCCAAAAATGCCCCACATGGGAAAACTAATGCATAAACACTGTCTTGCATGTTAATATTTACTTATTGCTTTGATTATCATTCTTGCATTCAGCCCTAATGTTATTCGATAGGCATTACAGTATCTACGGCTGTAAACATATCTAATATGCTTTTGTTTTTTCCTTTTCAGGCAAAAGCTCATTTTGGGGTGCTGACTCGCAGTGAAATTGGATTTCTGTTCTACGAGGAAGAGTTGGGCGAACGCACTCCCGGTTCAAGACTGAAAACTCCTTCGCTGCCCATTTGGGTGGTATACTGTTTAGGCCATTTTGGAATCCTATTCAACACCAACAAGGAGTTGTTACGAAATTACCACGCCGAGCGAAGGTCGACCATAGTAAAACCAAAATAATGTTTTAAGCTGACAAATAGGCAACAAGTATAGACATGGTTGTGATATTTGGTAGGCTAATGCGCTGATGCTGCTGGTGCCACTGGTGCCACTGGTGCCACTGGTACTGCTGGTGCCGCTGGTGCCGCTGGTGCCGCTGGTGGTTAAGAAGATGCGTTTTGAAATTTGTTGTAGCTTCAGAATAAATCAAAATTCATTTACTTCCAGCATCCATTTGTGCCGAATAATTTGATTAAATGCTTTGGGGGGGGGGGAGAGGAAATAAAAATATTATTTTGCTCAACTTTATCTACACTGTTCCAAGTGAGAAATGCAAGAATTTTGAAAGGAACAATCAAGTGGTCTCAAATAAAATGTTTTCAAAATTGAATTAAATTTTCTTAGCAAAATTAAAAATTTTAATGTACAGACGTAGGTACACATCTTTCGCATTCGGTGTGAATCCATATTGTTTTCTCCCTCCGTGATGTTCACATGCTCTGTATTGAAGTTGGTGGTTTACGTTTCTCTTTTGGAATAGAGTATTGGCACGTCCAATGGTGGAGGAGCGCTTACACTTGTCAGTTGCTATCATTTTTAAGAGGGTGTTCATGGAGATTGTTTACATCTTTTTACATGCTATTTCCCATAAGGAAAAAAGCATTCATATCTTCCCTGTAGAGTTATTTTTTATAAAACTGTCGATTTTATAACTTACTAATAACAATAATGAAACAAAATCACGTATTAGTCGCCAAAAATTTCCTTTCCCTCTTTTCATAAACCCCTGTTTTGTACTCAAAAATGCAGTCATGAAACGTTAATGATCACCCTTTCAGTACTTTTAATTACTGCCACCTAAGTGAGATTCTTTTTTACTCAACTTCCCAATTGAGTGATTGTCAACGAGTAACATAGTTGCAGCACGAGCCACGCAGTCTATCATCACGAGTGGCTAATTAGTTGAGTGTGGTTTTTGTTGTTTTTTTTTTTTTGACAAATCCACCAAAAAGTAGTAATTATTTATGTATTTGACTTCATTTATGAATAGAATTTTAGACAATAATTAAACTATAGCAAAAAATTATATGCAAGGAAGAGATTTTTGAAAAATGTGAGCCTAGGGGTTGATTTTTAAATTCCTTATTCACTGAAATGTAATTTAATTCGTCAAAAATTTCCCATTGTTTTTGTCATTTTTCCTCGAGTTGTAATTGAATTAGAGCTAAAATATAGTGAAGCTGACAAGTGCAGTGAGGAACTGATTTTCATTCTACTTTATGACTTGATAAGTAAAGTTGGCTTTGGTATAATGTATTGTTAGCTGGTGTTAATGTAAGTATTAGGAGGACAAGATTAACAAAATGAGTGGATGGCTCTCATTCCTTATAAAATAAAAAATTTTAAACTGGTACCCCAATACGCAAAGTATTACTTACAGTACTTTGAGAAAAATGACCCATTTTTTGCTACAGTGTAACATACAGAAGGGATGAAATATATTTGTAACAAATTTGTCACATAGAGGTTAGGTATTTGAAATAAAATTATCGCGACCCAACATTTGTTTGCCACCAACATAAATACCTGTACTGTGTCACCACATATTGGCCAACTGGCCCCATTGCGAATGAGTGGATCTTCCAACTTTTTCATTTTATATTTTTGTCACTTTTGAAGCACCTGTGTCACACAGACAAACATCTACAGTAAAATCCCAATTATCTAAGTTAAATGAGTTAAATGAGGGAGAAGGAGATCGTTACTGCAAAAATTTAGTTAATAGGAATTATGGTTTTTAACGTGTAATTACAAGGGAAAAGTTATTTCATATTTGTTTAAAAAAAAAAAAAAAATGAATAATGTGGCTACTAAAACATAAATATTGAGTATATAAGTATCAAAATTGACATATAAAAAAATAAAATCATACCTTTAGTGAACAATATATTCAAGTTTTAAAATAATTGATCAATAAAGATTTTTTTTCTGTAAAATATAATTTATAATGAGAAAATAAACAAAAATCAGATACTTAATTGAGAAAAATGGATGTACTTTTTTACTCGGATAATGGAAAGTGCCTGTTCACTGAGCATTGCTCGGATGTGGACAATAGAAAAAATGATGTTAACTTGAATTAAGCTGGAGAATTTCAGCAATATATTTGTTAGGTGTATAATACATTCTTTAGTATTATCGTTATCTCGATAATTAAGATCTCAGTGCTCAACTCATTACCTCATTAATCATAAATCATAATAATCGTACGCACCATAGGCCTAGGAAAATTCCTTTCATATCAGTTACTCTTGGGGTTAATTGCAATTTTTCATTGTTTGTTGTTATTACTTACTGCTGATGCATAAATTGAGATGTTAGTATCTCTGTCTAACAAATTTTCTCAAACATGGGACCTATCTAAATCATTTTCTCACACTCAGAAACCTTTATCCTGTAATTTTCAGCTATTTTGTTGGTTTAGTTCTTCAGAATGTGATTATCCACATACATACAAACATACATACATACACACATACATACATACAATTATTGCTCGTATTATAGTAAGTATAAAATATTGGATAATTGGAATTCTTCTGTATAGTCTAGCCTAATACTCTTCTACGACCTATGTTGTGTCCCTAAGACGCACACACATTTATGGCTAAAATGTATGTACTCCTACTAAATTTAGGTACAATATTTTAAATTAAAGGTGGGTGTAGGTTTTGTCAGTTTGGGGAATCAAACCTGGGACCTACATATTCACCAGCTAAAAGCAGTGAACTTAACCTCAAAGTTGTCTCTCCACCAACTATAACAGGCGAATGTATTTTATATTAAGCAAGGTATGGCAGTTCCCACACACTCTACTCCTAGAGAGACTCAACACGAGTTGAACAACATTAGATGCTATAAGAGGTTGGGTAGAGCTAGAAATACCTCTTATACCTATATGCACAGGCTTATACTACCTATATGGGTTCTATTTCCACTATATAGGGCGTCATCTATTTGCAACTCAACTTAGAAAGGAGAGTTGTGAGTTCCACCATGCACCACTAGGGTGCATGCATGTTGAGCACACATTGAGGGTCACCAGGTATAGGTTTTGTCAGTTTGGGGAATCGAACCTAGGACCTACATATTTTCCAGCTAAAAGCAGTGAACTTAATCACATGGCCATCTCACTTCCAACTATAACAGGCGAATGTATTTTGTATTAAGCAAGGTATTGCGGTTCCCACACTGGTGTCTTCAAAGAAACAACATTATATGTCAACACAATGCTATGCACAATTTCAAAGGTAGCCAAAGTCAGTAACAAAGACTGAGGTGTCACACATTCAAAAACGGGACATCGTCATGGGTTACAATATCGTCATTTTTGAGTTAGGACTCTCGGTGACTTTCTTTGGTGGTTGTATGAAACTTAGATATAAGTTTTGGGAGAAATCGCAGACGAAGGTTGGAAAATTGTAACGAATATCGAAATTCTGCCGAAAATTTCAAGGTGTCTCGCTCCCCTCTGCTCGCTTTCCTTCGTTACTTTCCGCCCTATTTGATTTAATTTGTAGGCCTATTATTTTCAGGTTCGAATTGATTTATTACACGTGCGGTGGAAACCAGTGCCAGCTGATAGTAGATACGAGGGGTAACTCGGTGAGTAATTCACGTTTGGACGATAATATGCCGACAATAATGACGAATTTGGAAAAGTTAATCCATACAAAGTAGGTACCTACCTGTATCTACCCACGTTTGTCACTCGTTGGAGTAGGTAGTGGGCAGTATAGCCTACCTGGGTGCAGCTAAATATCGTTCGTTACTTTTCCAGATGGGATGACGCACAAGTTGAGTGGAATGGCTCAATGAACGTCATATGATGAGAACGACATCATCGATAATTGGTCAAATGGTAGTTGCGCAGCATAAGAGCGCAGTCGAATCAAATCAAGTAGCCTACCTGACGTCTACCATACCGACTTACGTTATTCGGAGAGACGCTTAAAACACATAGAACCTATATTCTCATTCGTATAAATAACCTAGCCATTCGTAGGTAGGCCTGTAGGTGTGTAACCAATGTGCGAAACATCCTGCAGCAGGAACATGGCCGACAAAAACAATAAATAAAACCACCCTCCTTCCTTACGGTGAAAAATAGGTACTTAGCCGCCCCCCCCCCCACCGTTTGAAGGAGAAATTTAAAAATGCACAGAAATTGATGAAACTTTCTTTTTTTCTTCTTTTTTTTTCCAGTCGACGGTCTGTTCCAACGAATTTTTCTCTTTTACAGCACTTACGCGAATTAATGTTACATTATTTTATCAAATTCATGATTTCTTAAACTATTTCAAAGAGTTATTTTAGTTCGAAGTCGTTGAAAAATCAAAATTTAAGAAAACAATGGTTTATGGCAAAATTTTACAAAAGGGGGTCCACGAAAGGAGATCACGGAGTCCGCGGATGGTCGCAGGAAAACAATTAACCTAAGCTTAAAATAAAGTCACATCTTGTTGTGTAAAATATCAACAAATCGATAGTTCAGTTTTCAATTCTTACTAACTACTTTATTGTCTCTTCGCCTAGCGACCTAATAGAATCTTACACCAACATAGGCCTATAGACCAGGGTTCCACCAATGTCTAACTTCGACCACAAAGAGATCCGCTATGTCGAGAACTTTGGGAAGCCCTTGTTCGGGGTCACTTGAAATGCAGTTTTAAATTTTTTTTCCAATTCCTGATACCGATAAAAAGAGCACTAATTTGAAAAATCAGCCTCGTTTAAAAATAAATTGCATGTATAAGTATTCCAAAGCAGAAATTTAATATCTTCGAAATCGAAATATACATCCCTTAAATAGTACCTGCGCAATAAATTATACATTACAAGGCTGCTATTTTGAAGACGAAAAAAAATTCCCTTTTTGTGGAGACTGCCGACAGGACGATTAGGGCCGGATGACTAAGCAGCAGGTACCTTGGTACCCTTAACCACCCATATCTATTGCTGGAAATCATCTTTTATTTGGATACTTACATTGGCTTGACCAAAAAGTAAAAATAAATCTGCCTTTCATGCTCGTGTTCACGCGTGAGTAAGAAAAAAAAATTAAAAAATTTCTTGAAAGACCGTCTCTCACTGAAGCATCTACGTACAGACAAAGATGAAATTTTTACTTAAGTATAGCCTACATATAAGTATGCTATCATAGGTATTGTCTGTTACGTTAAATCTTAATGTTATTTCTGAAAAGCAACTTCAAGAGTTGTGTGGTGCCTCCTTGCTGCTGCACTATGACCGTGGCAGATAACATCGATCATGCATTCCCACGCCTGTGTTACAAATAACTGAAAACTGCAGTCATCTTTCACATTCGTTCCTAACCGGCATTCACAATCGGATCCTTTTTAAAGTTTTGTTAAAACTACCAATAATCTTGAAAACCTCACTCGCGCCTGCGCTAGGCTAAGGTTCGACTTTGTATAGGTTTATCTATTCATCGTATCAAAATTGGCGAACGCAGCTGGCTTTTTTTAGCCAAGGTTTTGTGTACCTATTTTAATATCGATCTCGACGCCATCGTTGGCTGCATAGGCTTATAAGTGTTTGATCGACTTACACCGTTGACATTCGACGATTACGAATTCTAAAAACATTCGTATTTACAAGTCATAAATTAGCTACATATTAAGCTACAGCGGGTCAAGCCCAGAACCAGTAGTTGGAAGGAAAATGGCTGGCGTCTTCGCTTGCCCCGAATGGAAAAAATCTAATACCTAATCTATCTATACCACTCCATCCGCCAACGGAGACTTACACTTGCCCCAAATTCTGCCCCGTTTGAAAGGAGAGGCTGGTTACGGCCCCCGCACAGAGTAAGCACCAAATACCTACGATAAAAACGTGTAGCCTAAATTGCCACTAACCAGCAATATCTCTACTATCATTTTCGATTGCCTTTTCTATCCGCTTATAGGTACGTAAGCTACAGGCCTACTTATTGTATACATTTTAATATTAAATATTCATAATATTATTATTCACAATTCTCAATTTTCAAGCACATTTTCATTTGTGACTGATTAAAATTTATAAAAAATAATAAGTAGGTAACCTATTGTATTGGTTTTTTGTTTTTTTAACAGGTTTTTAAAAAAAAAAAAACTGCCAAGTAAATTTATGTTTTTTTTTTTCTTTTTTAAGACACTTTTACAGTGAAAAGCGGTTAAAACATTTGAAAAGAACGTCAATAGCTAAGTTATTGTTACAATAGATACTTTAAAGTATAATAAACGCAAATACCTACTAAACAGAATTTAAAAACTGAGAAGTGGGTACCTCACTAAACACATTCGTCACCTACCTACCCAGAATAGTTAGGAACCAGATACTTTCTTTTTTTTTATGAAACCGATTTTCAGTTTCAAATGAAGAATGCGGTCGACCTCAGCGAGTTAAATAGGTAGAAATGTTGAAATACTTCGTGGTCATGGCTAAACTGAAAAATGAGACGTAGGCTTAATATAGGACATGAACATAGGCAGCGTTTCACGATAATATACTCGCAAACAACCTCATTTGCAAGCACCAAGTTCTTTAGTTTTTCTTCGTAGTTGATCACAGCTAAGGCGAAAGAGAAAATACAACACAATTTGAATTTAACCGAAGGCTGTTTTGATGTAAGACTGGCACAGGTTCTTTTTCATTTGCGTATCTGTTGTTACAATAAAGATGAAAGAAAAAAATCAAATTAACTCATAATAATGAAATTACAACAGCCTGAATGAAGATCTTTAAATTAATTTTTTGATTACGTGCATAACGATAGCATGGAAATTTATATTACGGCAAACGAGGAGAGGAAGTACGCTGAGAAATTTGACTTGGAGTACTGCGCCAACAATATAGTTGAACCAATATATTATGTATAAGTAGACTTGCGACAAAGGTTATACCAAGAAGGTATCGATAATTTGCAGATTACAGTATCTACGCGCACAAATGTATTTGAAAATAAAATGATTTGTCTTTAACGACCTATTATTACGCTTAAGTGTATTCGTATTAGTTTTGCGCGATTAAATTATGTATACAAAATAAAATGCTACAAGCATACATAAGAAGGTATACAGACATAAAGTTTCGAGAATGCTGAAGCAAAACAATTTAAGTAATAAGTACGCTTCGACGAATTCACTCGTTGATAATGAAAGTGACGCTCGTTACTTTTTTTTCCAAACCACAGTTGTTTTTTATTCACAAACTAACGCTATAAGTCTAAAATAGACATTTTAAGGAGAAGAAATATCGAAAACAAGGATGTACTAACATAATAGCTGAGAAAACTGATATTCCGATTCAACTGTTGTATCAAAAAGAATCCGAAATTTATTACAATGTTCCTTTCCTGCATGCATCTTTCGGCCTGAGGGTTACATGCGGAACTAGATCGGGAAAGTCATGAAAAACTTTTCACATAATAATTTTCCCGCATAAAAATTCCCTATACAATTTGGGGAAATTGCCTGTTTCACTGTTTCTTTTCTGGGGAAAATTTTTGGGATTCGAACGCCTGGAAAGTGGCTATAAGCTCCACGTCCTCCGCCATTAGTTTCATCTATGCAGGGCCCATCTGGAGTGGGACAGAGAAGGTGATAGCCTCCTTCATTTTCCTCAAAGGACATCTTCAGGTTTATATATTGACAGTTACAGACCAGACCACATTAAAATATCCAACTGCATTTTGAAACACCAGAACTGAATGCGTCAAACGGGCTATATTCCTGACGCAACAAATGATTCATCATGAGGAAATACTGATAATGAATGACATTGTTAACACATTTATAAAAATATGTGCTTATTAGAGAAATATTTAATAATTTTTGAATAATATTTTATGACATAGGAAGAATAAGCCAAATAAGCGGATATAAGACTATCCGAAACACGATCATTATGTTCGAAAATGATCATTCGTAGAACGGGGTGATTCACTGACTCCCAAATCAGAGAATTTCTGATATATTTTTTTAATTTATTCTAATATTTTCGAAAGTACGGAACATTTTATTTTCACAAAAGACAGCAAGAAATGAAGGAATTCTCAAAAAGACTGAAATTTCTCACGTACCAATAGTATAAATTTATTATATCTAATGGTGTGGCATATAAAAGGAGAAAGGTACAATTCAAAGAATAAGAAGAGCTTTGATAGTCAACTTCAAAGATAGAACTTTCCCCACGCACAATAACCTCCTCAAAATCAACCTTAGGGTCAGAACAAACAAAAATTTAGTTTGTGATACAAAACTCAAAATGAAATGAAATTTTCTTTTTTTTCTTTTTTTTTTTTTTTCTAAGACCGAATGAAATTAACCCAGAGCTAAATTTCATCACATATTTTTGGCCTCGTTTCATATTGTAATTGAAAAAATACTGTTTCGCGAACGGACAACGGCATTTTAAATCAAGAGGCAAATTGAACGCACAAACAAGATAATTAAAAACGGTAGGGAAACTATAAAAGTGTTATTTGTAATTGTTTAAGGATCTCGACACGGTAACTTTGAAGAGCATAATAGTTCAGAGACATAAGCATGGAAAATATTAATCTACAATCGAAGTCACAATCTCAATAGCTGAAACAGTATTATTGTTCTACTATAATGATATTGACAACGAGGTTTTAACGATGTAATTGTCTACACAAGAGGCATTTATTCAGTTTCATAACAGAACTCTTCTACAGCAAGAATAGTTGGAAAATGGGAAAATATCAAGAATAAGTTAGGTTAAAAACAAGTTTTTAAAAAATACGTTTTTATTTTATAATTTGAAATTAGCTTTGTTTGTTTAGAACGACTCTCGCGGTGTGCAATCTGTAAATATAAAAACTAACGCTCTTTAAATGCCCTAATATTTACAGAATAGCATCAAATCATAGCTGATAACAACAAACTCG